>BCJH01000025.1:182641-301385 GCA_001600275.1 Cutaneotrichosporon curvatum | reverse complement strand
GTCCCCCACATGCATGCATGGTATGGAAAGATAGAGCTTAGGGTCTGGGTCACGATGCGCGTTAGATCAAGGCTCTAGCTGCATTTCTGGTTGAGAACGATGGAAGTGCGTGAAAACCATGGACAAATATAATAGTTAAAGAAGTCGTCGAGCTGTCGAGACTTTTGGATGGAGGGCGTTTTTCGGCCAGACTTTTGGTCCCGCCGTACAGAGGTCGCGTGTACCTGATTCTGGTCCCGTCCAAGCAACGACTTCGAGCATGGAGTTCAAAGTGGGCGTATCAAATAAACATTACGATGGAGTGGACCTCCACCTTCTATGCATAGCTTACTACACATAAGACGCCATCGATAGGGGTCACCGAAGACGAGTCGTTTGTCGAGTTTTCTTCATGAGGGGTCTCTTTCGTACGTTCTTCTCTGCGTCTACTCGAAACACAATGGCCCCCGGACCCAAGCAGCCCCTTGCACCCACTGTGCCCACCGCGATCAAGAGTCGCGAGGAAGCCAAGCTCGGCGAAGGCAGTAAGTAGCCAGCTATGACGTCGTAGGCGTGGGGTGACTGACCTTGCAGCTGAGGTGGCGACCTTTGCATCGGGATGCTTCGTATGTGTTGCTGAGATAGCATGCGCTGACTCGCAAGTGGGGAACTGAGCATCTGTTCAACAAGTACTTCTCTCAACTGCCAGGCTGGAAGGCCCAGGTTGGATACACCGGCGGCAAGGACTCTGATCCATGTAAGTGGAGGGTGTGTTGCCAAACTAAATGTGCAGCGTACCGCCAGGTCTGCACTGGTGGAACCGGACACGCCGAGGCCGTACAGGTGGAATACCAGAAGGGTGCAGTCGGATATGGCGAGCTGGTCGAGTTCTTCTACCGCACTCATGACCCAACCACCGTGAACGCGCAAGGACCAGACCGTGGTACTCGTGCGTAATTGTCCGGAGAGTTGGACTGACCTGCAGAGTACCGCTCCGCCATCTTCTACCACACTCCCGAGCAGGAGCAGATTGCAAAGGCCGTCACGAAGGAGGTGCAGGAGCAGCAGTAAGTCTTGTCAAGCTCGAGATCCTCGGCTGACGCGCAGCCTGAAGGGCCGGCCCATCGTGACGGAGATCTCACCTGCTGGCAAGTGGTGGACAGCAGAGGAGTACCACCAGAAGTACCGTAGGTGGCGCTGTCAGACTGTAGCTGATCCTCCAGTCGACAACAACCCTGGCGGTTACGAGTGCCCCACCCACCAGGTCTACTGGTGAGGGTGGAGGTTGTTTGTGATAGATGTCATCGCAGACCTGGGGAGGGGATTGACGAGTTTCGGAGGCAATGTATTATGTATCACGCCAGAGGTCTTCTTCTCCTGGTGATTGGAGCTGTTCCTCTGAAGAGAGAAAGTGAGGAACAAATGATATTGGCACTCGAGTTTGTGGCTCTGTGAGCAGCCAACGATGTAGAGCGGCTCGCCCGGTGTCATCGGACATGGACGTCGGGTCAGCGTGCAACCAGAACGGTATGCTCCCCTCGATACGACGCGGAGAGTACAAGTAGTGGAAATTGTTCAGATTACCCCTGACTGACAAGCCCGAGACCGCAATGGTCCGTTTTCTGTGCCGCCGGTGTCTCTCATTCCTCCACATGCTTGGCCGTCCGTCCTCTTTGACATCTTCTAGAATAATTTGTCAGCCTCTTTTGCCTGTCTACGAGTAGACTTTATGCCACTCGATGCACTGCTGTTTGTTCAAGGGCGATGCTGTTCAACTATGACTCCCTAGAGAGAAACCCGATACGAAGCTAGTCTGTCTAATCTTTCGGCTTGATCCGAATCTACAAACCCAAAGTTCGGCTCGTTGGCCGAAAGAAGTGTTGATTGACCCTGTGTGTAAACGTTTGTGTGTTGTTGCCCCGCATGGGTTGTACGCAGGCTGATCCTTTCCATGGCATGGCCTTTTGCCTTTTGCCGCCCACCCAAAAATCTCCTGCGCCCGCATGCCGCATGCGCCGTCCATCCTACATCCCATCCCCCCGTGTGCCGTCCTCATTCTTGTCCTTCTTGACTACTATCGACCATCTCTTCGAGTTTGTATCCTCTACACCCACTATCTATATCGACTGTCTTCTTCCAACGTTCTAATGCAAACGGCGGCCTCTTCCGTCGCCCAAAAGGACTTTGCGGCAGGCAGCCCAGCCAGACACAACTACAATCTCCCCGCCACCCCGCCTGGGAGCGAGGACGGTCGACTCCCTCGTTTGGATCGTCTCCCCGTCGAGGTCTTGTCGCTCGTAGCCTCGCTCATATCGCCACCCTTCTACCTCGAACCACCACCCGAGGAGCCAACAGGTGTCCCACAGGCCAATGTTATCGAGTCGCTCGATCCTGCACCGCAGCCAGAGCAGACATTTGCCCAAGCACTCTCGAGCACGACCAAAACATGCTCACACGTGCTTGAGGCGGCGCGTCCGTGGCTGTGGGAGGATGTCAACGTCCGCTCCGGGCGTGGCTGGCTTGCAGTGGTAGACGCCCTCACCGAGGAGGTGGTTGACAATATCGATGTCGACGAAGCCGACCACAACATGTCGGCTGCAGCATCGACTGCTTCAGGGCCACAGTCCCAGCCTCTATCACCAATCCTCGCATCTGCTTTCGATCCGTCCTCCCATGCGGGCCCAAGCAATGCTGGCATCAGGAATGGCCATGCCAGTGTACATTTCAGCACAGACGTCGTTGCCGGCCCGTCGTCCATGACTGTCGCGCTCCCCGTCAGTGTGCCAGTAGGCACGGGCGTCGGTCGCCAGATCGTCGGGCGCACAGTCACCATCAACACCGAGGTTGCCAAGGACTACTTCAACGCTGAGCACCAGCCCCCCGCTGAGAGCTCCAGAAGCCCGTCATCCAACTGCACATCTCCGCCCCCTCCACCACACCGTGTTGGTCAGCTTCTCACGCCTCCGGGCTCTAGGGCGACCTCGCCTAATGCTGCCAAGGTGCACTACGCTCGTTTGCGAGGACGTTCTCGTTCTCCACGGCGTAGTGTCACCTTTGAGCCTGAGGGCATCTCATCGGTTCTTCAGCGATCGCTCAGCATGTCGCTGCCAGCGGGAAAGAGGCCGTTCATGAGGCAGAGCAGTCTGAGCCACTCGCGCGTAGTGCGGGAGTGCGACTCGGAGGACGAGGAGGACACCCACAACAACAACCCCGACTTTGACCCCTACGAGGCAGAGTCGCTGCGAGCGGCTATGCGCACCCCCCCAAAGGAGGATGAGGAGCCTCAGTACCCTGTGACTGCTGTCGAGGAGCCCGTGCCCAATGTCAACCCCGACCTTTTGCCTCCACCTGGGCCTTACATCCGACACCTGAGTTTCACAAACTTCCGCACTATCGGCAGCCGTCGCTCCCAAGACGAGGCAGTTCGTGGACGTTTCGTTACGGCTGGACGACTAGAGGGGGTCATCAAGAACACCCCAAACTTGCGTTCCCTCTGCATGACGGAATACGTCGACTCTGCGCTGTCGTATCCCGTTCTGGAGGAGATCTTCTTCCGTGGATACTCCAAGCCACGCATCTTCCACCGCACCGATTCTCGGTCGCCAATGGCACGGCGCGCCACGCGCTCCTCGTCGTTCTCACAGGAGGAGCCTGTGGAGCTTGAGCCTGCACAGACCACCATGGACGACCAGATCGACCCCCCTCGGCCAGAATATGTGCCATACGAGGACGAGACGGAGGACGACAAGTGGGAGCGGCGGAGTGTCTTCACTCCCCTGGAGGCAGTTGATTTGACTGGCTGTGTCAGTGGTGTGTTCACGGATGCCATCAACGAGTTTGGCGACAAGTGGCTGAACCTGGGCAACGAAGATGACAACGAGCGTGGACGCACCCGCGACCGTCGCTTCGTAACCGAGTCCACTGGCTCAGACGACGAGCATCTCCCGCTCGCCGAGCGGAGGACGCACCGGCCGCTCTTCACTGCGCTGCGCCGCCTCTCGCTTCGTGCTTGCACCCGCCTGCACTCGCAATTCCTCACCCACCTCATCCTTGCCATGCCCAATCTCACCCATCTGGACCTGTCGGGCACCCGCGTTACGGACAGTCTCCTGATTGCTCTCACGCAGCGTCCCCCGTCTGGCATGCAGTTGGAGTCGTTGTCGTTGGCGCGTTGCCCTCGCCTTGACCCCAGCTGCGTTGTTGACTTCCTCATCGAGTGCCCTGCCGCCCATTCGCTGGTGGAGCTCAACCTCTTCGTGAACCCCACTCAAGGCAACGCCATCCAGGGCTACGACCTTGCTCGTCTGCTTCGCGAAGCCCCTTGCTTCAAGTCTGGGCGTCTTCGCTACCTCGACCTCAGCTCGGCAGCTTTCACTCCCGCTCATCTGGCTCCCGACGTCTTCTCCCCTCAGCCAAGCCTTGTGTCCTTTGGCTTGAGCTACGTGCCCCMCCTGCCACTCCGCGACATTGCTACATTCCTGCAGTCCTCTGCTCCTGGAGTGGAGATCCTCACCCTCACTGGCTCTGCGGTTCAAGACCTGCGTCCCGACGCCTCAACGCTGCAGATAACCCTTACTCTCCACACCCTGCTCATCAACCCGCTCACAACCTTGCCATTCAGCATCAGCGGGCTCGACCTCTCAGGATCAAGCCGCAAGGTTGACCTGTCGGCCGGTCCTACCCGCCTGCGCGTGGTGGAGCTGTCATCTGCAATCCGCCGGAGCCTCGACGCAAGCCAGGGCTCGGGTCGCTCCTGCTGGCAGGTGGTGCGGTCCAAGGGCGGGCGCGGATGGTACGTCGACGTCTCGGCCGGGTGGATCCCCCACGACACAATCGAGGAGTGGGGCTACACCCAGGGCGAGCCCGAGTCGGTCGGCGAGGGGCTGGGCAAGCTCAGCTTTGTCCGTCGTCTGCCTGCTACCCATCCCCGGAGGCGGTGGCTCACTGCCCTTGCGGAGGCCAATGGCCGAGTCCGTTCCGCGGTGGGGTGGCACTCCCGCAAGATGGAAGTTGTGCGTGGTGAAGGCATGATGGGACGCGAGGAGGGTATGGGCGGTGTGGGCGCTTTCGCCTTTGAGGAGTGATGCCACCGTATTCTGGCGAAATTCAAGAAAGTACTACTACGATCCTAACCATTAAATTCGCCTCAATCTCACGAATGACCAGCATCGCATGTTTCTGGAATGAAGTAATGGTCCAGTGTTGTACATGATGATGCAATTGTAATCCTATACGCGAGTTGACATCCACTACACCGTCGAGCAGAAACAACAGATGACTGACACTGAAATCGGTCCCTTCTCCTAGATGAAATCAGCTCGAGCCAGATATGAGGATATCAGGATGTAGACGTCATTCTGTTGACATCACCTCGCGCACCATCACCACCTCCATCGCTAGCTGCTTCCCAGCCACCACTCGCACATCACGTCAACACCTCCCCCATCTCTCAAGATGTCCGAGTCCGCTCCGACACTGGTGGAATCGCTCGCCCTCCCACCGCGTCAACTCCCTCCACCGCCGCCGTACCGCCTGCCAACCCTCCTCACCACATTCAGCCACCTCCCCGACAGGACGGTCGATCACTCAGATGCGAGCATGGCATACTACCGTCCCGCCCCTATGGGTGGGTTCGTTTCAAACAGTAGCTAACCACAGGCGCGGATCTGACGTATGGGTTTGAAGAACGGGTCGAGCGCGACGACGTCGATGAGCACCTTGATGCGCTGGTGCAGTCACTCCAGGCGCTGGGGGAGGAGGGCAAGGTCTCTGGGATCGTAACCTGGCGCGGAATGATGACGCGGTGGGTTATTTGAGCAGACAGGCGAGGTGCTGATGCCAGGATTATGACCGCACCATTCTCGCAGGACGGGTGGGAGATGAATGTCGTAGCACTGGCGGGGGCAGTGTATCTCGAGCTGAATGATCCGCCAGAGGAACGTGCCAAGCGGTGAGCTCTAGGAGGTTCATTGGTCATGCTGACTGACTTCAGTGCGAATGAACAGTCGCGGTGGGCGCTGCAGAGCTACATGGGGTATGCGTATGAGTCGTACTCTACTATTCCGGCGGAGGAGGAGTCAGAAGGACCGGAGGGATGGGGTGGGAATGTGAACACGAACGTCCAGGTGAGGCGGGTTTACGGGCTTTGCTGATGCCAGTGGTGCAAGTGGGTCGAGAGCGGCCGCGCAGGCTGATGGCAGTGTTGTCCGGAGCGCAATAGGGAACGTCCCGGTCTGTCTTGGTGGAGAGGTCGATTGCGTGAAGGGTGAGTATGCTGCCAGAGGGCCTCGTGCAGATGACAGTCCGTCATTGATCTTCAGACGCGCTACGAGTACTCTGTGTGCACGCAGCTGACAGCAGCGGAAGTGGGCGCCCCGAACCCCGGGCTCGAGGCCTGTGTAGAGCTAAAGACTAACAAGGTTGTTGATGGGGAACGAGCAGACGCTGTGTTCCACAAGAAGCTCCTCAAGCACTGGGCGCAGAGCTACCTGCTCGGCATTCCGGTATGCGACCTCCTCCGGAGACAGCTGACGCCAGACGATCGATGTAGGCTTCCGCACCGACGAGGGCATCCTCAAGCGCCGGTTCGAGTTCGCGACAGCCTCCATACCCGCCTTAGTTGCAGCATCACCAACACGCAACTGGAACCCATCGCCTTGCCTTCACTTCCTCCACGCCACATTGTCACTGTTGACGCGCCACTTGCTGGACAACCCACCACCGCAAACGACGGCGCCGGACGGCCTGCCGGAGCCGTCGCTATTCAGACTGCGCTTCACGCCTCGGCGAGGCGTCGAGCTGCTATACATCGGCGCGTGCTCGTTCGGCCCGGGGCGTTGGGCGTTCTTGCCAGAGGACTATGTACGATGGCGCTTAGATGCATAGACACCGATACGCAGAGACGAACGGTACAGTGGCAGATTCCACGGGATTGCGCAAACAGGGTGGTTTCGGCCATGGCCGGACCTTGCAATCAATCGGCTGAGCTCACCCGCTGATCTCCGGTGTCGACTCCAAAGTCACCCAACTTATTTGTGGTATGGCTCATCCGTATCTGTATCGTCATCACTAAGCAGACGATAACCACCCACACCATGACATCTACACCAGCTCGCGACTCTGCAGTCTCCAGCCCCTTTCCTCAGAGCCCCAAGATGACCAACGCGAACGGCAAGGAGAAGAGCCAGTTCCTGTCCGACCGCGGACGGGCGACCGAGATCGATGGCAGTGAGTAGCGGAGGTGGGCGGATCGAGCAGAGTACTCAGGCAGCAGCGTGTGCTGACAACAGTTCGTGGTCTCATGCCTCTGGAGACTGAAGGCGTTATCACCTTCGTGAGTTGATGAGGGAGGAATCACACTGACCGCAGCTGTACGCCTCGCAACGAGACACGAGCAACTAACCCCAGCGCCGGCCGCCCAAACCCGACGACGTTCCCCTTCGAGTCCATCACTCTCCACCTCAAGCCTCCTCTCGGCGGCGGTGGCAAGGGCCAAGTGAGTGCAGCACGGTTCATGCCTGGCGCACACTGACTTCAGGATGTCGAGCTCGACGGCGAAGACTTGAACGCCGCGATGCAGTACGGCCCGAGCGCCGGGTTGAGCAATATCCGCGGATGGCTGTCCAACCTCCAGGAGACGGTCCACAAGCGCGCGCCTGGAGACTGGACTGTCTCCATGGGCAGCGGTAGCCAGGACCTCATGAGCAAGGTAGGTCTCCTCAGGGTTTAGATGCATCGCGGACAAGGACAAGCGAACGACTACACATGCCGCCGGACCATGCATGCACATGCATGCGTGCACCAGTTGCCCACCGAGCAGCTATCCGCGATGAACCCCATCTCCCCCGACGTTCTGTGGCTGACATCAGGCGTTCCACGCGCTCCTCAACCCCGGTGACCCCATCCTCGTCGAGACCCCAGTCTACTCTGGTGTCCTGCCCACTCTCCGCCTCCTGAAGGCCGAGTGTGTCGAGGTCGATGTCGACGAGCAAGGTCTCTCTGCAAAGCGTCTGGACGAGATCCTAGCAGCATGGCCCAAGGACAAGAAGCGTCCCCGCGTTGTCTACTCCACCCCTGTGGGATGCAACCCCTCCGGCTGCTCCAGCAGCAAGGAGCGCAAGCAGGAGGTCCTGGCCGTGATGAAGAAGTACGACCTGCTGATGATGGAGGGTGAGCTGAAGCAGTCGCGACATAGCTGACCGAAGACGACCCGTACTACTACCTCACGCAGAACCTCATTCCCTCCTACTTTGAGCTTGAACCCGAGTTCTTCCCCGAGGGCGGTCACGTCCTCCGCTTCGACTCGTTCTCGAAGCTCCTGTCGGCCGGTATCCGTCTCGGCTTCGCAACTGGCCCCAAGGATATCCTCCACGCCATCGACGTCAACACCGCAGGAGCCAACCTCCACACCTCTGCGCTTGCGCAGTCTGTGGCCTTCAAGCTCCTCCAGGCCTGGGGCATCGACGGCTTCCTCGGCCATGCGCGCGCCGTGGCCGACTTCTACGCCGAGCGTCGTGACATCTTCGAGGCCGCAGCTCACAAGTACCTCGACGGCCTGGCCCGCTGGGTCCAGCCTGTGGCTGGCATGTTCTTGTGGATTGACCTGTCTCCTGCTGGCATCACCGACTCGTACAGCCTGATCAGGAACGAAGCGCTTGCGAAGGGCGTCCTTGCTGTGCCGGGCCAGTCCTTCTACCCCACCGGCAGGAAGAGCCCGCACGTCCGTGTATCGTTCTCAGTCATCGACCTGGAGAACGAGACTCCTGAGGGATTCCGCCGCCTTGCTGGGGCTATCCGCGACAAGCGCAAGGAGCTGGGCCTGGAGTAGGGCGCAGAGATGAAGTATGCAGTCATCTACCCTCCAAATCCTTGTCTAGAGTATGCATAGCAGCGGACGATTATTGATACAGAAGTAAGCTACCACCTCGCGTGCACCTCGTCTCGAAGCTACCGGAGCATCTTCAGAGTCTCCACCGCCGTCTGCACCAGCCCCATGTCCACCCCGTCTGCGGGCTTGCCACCTGGCAGTAGTCCCTTTATCGCGTTCTCCAGCTTCTTATCCAGACCGGCAGCAATGGCTTTGGCCTTCTCGCTATCGCCGTGCTCTTCAGCATACCGCAAGAGATTGGATGCAATGAACAGCCCTCGGTGCACGAGTCCAACATCGACCTGCGGGGTGCTCGTGACCACCTCGAGGCCGTCTTCATCATTCGAGTCGAAGAGGCTGCCAAGGCGCTCCCACACATTCCTTCCCGATGAGATGCCGGCCCCGCCGAGAAGAGCAGCGCATGCGCCTTCAGATTCAGTCAGAACCGCCAGGGCGCCGCTAGCGGCCAAGCGGGTGGGCAGGTCATCAACGTCGCTGAGAAGGAGTAGGACGCCGAGGGTCGACTTGCTCCTCGTAGCGGCGGCCTCCCCTTCCCCTGTGAAGTACTGGAAGCCCTCCTCGCTGTTGACCAGGTTGCACACGAGCTCCGTCGCTGCACGCCGGACGAGATTGTTATCATCCAGCAACAGTTCCTCGACCTTGCCTAGCACACGGATGCCATCGTCCTTGTCACGCCCCTTGCCCAGGAACTCCTTCTCCGATAGCTTCGTTTTTGCTACAACGATGCGCGCGCCGATAGCTGCGTCAATCGATGCGAGATTCGTCAAGGCCATGAGGGCTTCAAACTGTTGCAAGAGGTTGGAACCCGGATTCACGAGCATCGAATACAGTGGGGAAAGAGCGTTCAGAGCGTTAACCTGATGCGGGGCTGGGAACAGCAAGTTGGGAGGAGTAGTGATGACGAGCTTTGCGAGTGCTTGTGCCGCTGGGAGTAGCGATTCGTCATCGCGCAACGTGATAGTCAAAATGCGAAGACCGCCGTCCCGGATGAAGGTTGTGCGATTCGGCTTGTCTTCCACTAGACCCAGACAGATACGTCCCAGCGCTTCCCTTACGCGTGGCGACTCGGCGCGTACGATCCCCGCCAGGGCTGGAACTACCCCGGCCGCGATGAGCTTTGTGCACCTCGCCGACACGGCGTCGTCCTTCTCGGCCGGGTGATCGTCTTCTGCCTCTTCAGCCGTCTTGCCGCTGATAGCCATCCGCCGGAGGCGCGCCATCTGCTCATCATGTTCGGACAGGACCGGCTTCCGCTGGACCAAGCTGGAGATGATAGTTGCCAGGCCAAAGCAAACTGCAGTGTCCACGGGCGCCAGCGCGCTCTCGTCTAGGGAGCCCATGGAGGCCCGTGGAGTCACAGGTAGGGATCCTCCCGTGGCTTGGGGGACCGGAGACAGAGCAAATAAGGCCTTGAGGAATGCCGCATCGTTGGCCAGAACATCTCGCACGGCGGGATGTGTAGAAAGAACAGATAAACCCTCAAGAGCAGGCAGAAGCACCGAAGAGTCCGAAGTCGAGACAACGTGTTGCGCCAGTACCCTGGCTTGTTGCACCTCGCCCTCACTACTGGCCTCGTCACGCGCCAGGCGTTGCTCTTCAGGCTCTCCGACCTGCGCCTGGGTCCGCCCAAGCTTGCTCAGCGCGACTGTGCACAGCACACGCGTGTCTCCATACAACGCCGTCCCCTGAGATGCCGCAGTGATCCATTCCATGGCGGATGTGCGAACGAGCTCCCGACCAGCCTTAGTGCCGGCCAGGGCTGAGAGGAGACTGGCCACAGCGGGTTGCAGAGGCGAAGGCAGTTCAGAGAGTTCCAGTAGTACCGCCAGAGCGTCAACGTCTGCCGCAGCGGCCGAGTGTGGAGACACGCCCAGAGGCTGTGCCAACAGCAGCACCACGCCTTCAGGAGCAAGGGGGGCCAGGGCTGCGAGGAGCAGTACTGCCGGGACGAAAGTCGCTGGGTCGCTGGTATCGCTAGACATCGCATCGCCGACTAGCGGGTCAAAGATCGCTTTGATAGCCTGTCCTTGCTGCGGTCCACTGGTGACATCTGCAATTTTAGCAAGGCAGAGCATTGCCAGTGACTGCAGGGTGTGCGACGTTGCCGAGGGCGCGAACGCCAGCTCCAGCTCTCGCACCACTTCAGGTGTTATGGAGCTGGCATCCTTCTCGTTTGAAAGCCGGCGCAGAAGAGCCTTGAGATCGTCTTCCTGTTTGGTGCTTGGTGCAGTCATGAAGTGTTACATTGGTGAACCGCTGTGAATTGGCGACCCGGAGATATGACCTGAATGTCTCATGTACGGGGCCTGCGAGATAGCCCCGTTACGCGGTTATCAAATGAGGTGTGGCCATTAGACGCGCCTGATATTGATTTGTCTGACTTTGAATCGATCTGGTTCCGAAGACAAGGAAACCCTAATTATGTCGCCTGTATGCCTTGTCGCTGGCTGGCCTCACACTCTTCAGCCATCCTCGTCAGCGTTACATCTCTCTCGCACGTCTTCCATCCAATGTTCTACAGCAGGTTGTCTTACTTGTCGTTCCCACGGCGCGTCTCCGCGTCTCCCAGCTCGCCTTGAAGCGATGCTCGTTACACTCACTCTTGCTAACGTACTTATCTCATCTCATCGCCGCTGTTGCTCACGCAAGTCATCCCCACATTGTCAAGCCGGCAGCAGTATTTTTTTGATTATTTTATATCTCCTCGTGAGTTGTGGAGAAGTACTGCGTGAGAGAAAGCTAAACAAGCTGTCAGACGACCCAAGTTGTTTGCTCCGTTTTGACAAGACTAGAAAGCATTCTGCCGTCTTGCTTCCATCTTTCAAGCCACTACGCTGTACAGCGCCGCTCTCTGTACAACTTGCCTTCAACGATCAGCGCTTTCCTCCGCAGCGCTGAAGACCCGCAATATGGTCTGCTGGCTGTTTGGTCTCTGCGTGACCAGGTCGGCCGCCGACAGGGCCCAGGAACCAGTCGAGGCTAAACGTACCATTACCCAGCAGCCCACAGCCACGAAGAGCATGACTACCAAAGGCGCAGGGACGCTGTTCAAAGCCGACGACGTACCCAAAGTCAACACAAAGCAGGACTGCCTCAAGCCCCAAGACGATGACAACGTCACTGCGATTACCTGCCCCTCCAGAGGCTCCGATTCAGTGGACGTTGAAGAGGACGCCACTTCGGACCCTGCAGAGGTGCCCATCGAGGACCCTAAGACGGACGACTCCATTGTCAACAACGACCATCGACTCTCGCACGTGACGAACGACATCCAGCTGGACTGGGAGCGCAGTCACGAGGAAGAGTCCGACCTGAAAAGCGACCACAAAGCACCGCACAAGTATGATGATCTTCTGCAAGAAATCGAGGAGTTTTTGGCCACGCAGGGTACCGATTACGCACTTGCCACCCCCGACGAGGAGATCTTGTCGTGGAATGATGCGAAAGTCGACCGGGCGATATTGATTCATCGTGTCGACCGTTTGTGTCACCTTGATGTTGGCACCAGTGCGCTGAAAGGTACAAGAAAGTTCATAATGAGATGCCGTGAGTGCACCGTGAAGTCAATGGAGAATATTTTGCTGACATTCCAAGGAGTGGTTTTCAATGAGGAAGTCCACTTTCAAGTCATCCCTCGACTCATGGAGTTCACTCCACCCGACTTCACTGAAATGTCGGGAGACCTCGGCGTCATGCGGCTTGCTGAGCGTGACGGAGAGATGCTCGATCCGCCCTCGATCTTCGACACTACGGTACCGGTTCCATTGTGGAAGAATCAAGAAGAGGCTCGTGAGCGCATAGCTCTTTGTGAGCGCAACCGGGAGGAGTCAGAGGACGAGCTTGAATGGCAGTCCGACGAAGTCAAGAAGAACACGGCCGTAAACGAGGCGGCCGCCTGCCAAGAAGGAGACGCCATAAGGGAGGAGTGGGACACCGCAACCGAGACCAATCCTCTGAGGCTTCTCTTTGCCGATAGGGATGCTGATTCGGCCTCGGAGTGGTCATGGGATCCCCAGGAGCTCGAAACTGTTCAAGAAGAGGACTCTATCGAGGCCAGGGACAATTCCATGGCTGAGGCGGATGGTGACGAGATGACTAGGGGAGACGCGAACATTGATGTCTCTCAAGATGTTCAAGATCTTCACGTTGAAGACCTTAACCAGGTTTCTGCTCCTTCTGAGTCGACTCGCGAGGAAGAGACTCATGGAAGCGAAGAGCTCGACATACTTTCTTGCTACCACACGAACGACATCGACGTCGTTAAGACGGACGACCACGGGCGCACACCTGACCAGGGACACAACTCAACAGCCGTTGCCGTCGACCAGCCAGCTTCTGCCTCAGACTGTTCCAGCACAAGAACCACCCACGCGGACGCAGAATGTCTTCAAGTCTTCAAGGAACTGCCCTACTCGCAGCATGTTGAAGAGGTCGTCTCAGCAACCACCTATGATCCCGGACCACCATCTGTTGTCAACGAGTGCCCACCGCCAGCGTTCACACATTCTGGCCCAGAGCAGAAGGAGGCCCAACAGAATCAAACCTCTAACGAAGACACGGCTTCGGAATCCACAGGCTCTGCGAAGAAGACCAATCGCCAGAGGACTGTGCTTGGTGTGGTCGACGTGAATGTCGACTCTTCCTGCCAGACTCTTCTGGACCAGCTCTCAGATCGGAAACTCTACAACCGCAGGTCACCCTTGGCCGACATGAAGAGCTTGCTTCAGAAGCAGACGAGTCATGCGAAGCAGCACCTCCCGAATGCGCACATCGGTGGCTGCGCCCGTCATCGCCTGTCAAAGACCGTGATGCGCCCCTTGCACCAAGAAGTTTGGCATCAAGAGATGGAGCAGAGCTTCATTGCTACGCCCATTCGCCCGATGCTCTGAGCTTGACAACAGCATCGTCAACCAGGATGGGCAGGAGTGTACCTTTCCCACACAATACTCTCAAATACCTCATGAAGAGGAACAACGAGCATGCCAGATCGACCAACCCCACTACAACAATGCGACACTACACCCTGCCTCTTGTACCTACTGTACACTCTCATCGGAACCACACCATGCGCCACTTTCTTTTCTCAGCAAAGCATACAGACCATCGACGACCTACCAACGACACCTCACAGCGTCCTGTCTTTCCAGTACCTTCATCGACCCTTCCACTCCCTCACCACACCACTTCAACTATCAACAGCGCCACACACATCAGACTCCTCGAGACACCTACTCAGCACCTCTCTCCATCCTCTCGTCACGACCTTCCATCTTGCGATACCCTGCACGCCCTCAAACTACCACCGCTCATTCGTCTGCCCGCCTGTTCAATGCTGTATGCCTGCTCTCCCTATACCTTTGCCCACCTGCTCTGTACTACCTGCCGGCCTGCTCCACAAGCCCTCCTCACATCGAATCCGCTCCTTCGCTAAGGCCCCTCTAAGGTGACTGGTTCACCTGGTCGTGTTGTAACTTCGGTACTCCAGATACGCATGTCAAGTAAGATATACGCAAGTGCACGTTGTTTGGTGTTGGAGTTTCACGTTCGGCAAGTGTCAGATCGATCGCCACTGTTGTTGTCATGTGTCTATGCGATGATCGTCGCCTACCCACTTCGGTCTGGCTTTCGCCGGTCTCTCACTACACTTGGCCGCTACGCAAGCGTTGCTGTATTCCGTCTGTCATTCATTCAGCCTTGCATCGCATGCATGCCCGTACTGCACATGCGCTACGAGGTTACAGGCGTCGTAGAAATGGAGATGGATAATGGGTAGTGCCGACGCTGCATTGTATGGCTGCACGAGCCGTACTCTGAGGACCTTCCTCGCCTTCCTCACCTTCCTCACCTTCCTCGGGCTGGCAAAGCCATGTCATGATGCAAAAGCGATCAATCTTTCTTTCTTCACCTCTTTCTCACCATCCTTCTCTCTGGTGCATCTGCTCTCAACCTCGCCAGCAGCATGAACCATTCCAGAGGCATGCCTAACCAGCATGGCAGAGTCCTCGCTCCGCGATCAGCAGTGCAACCATCCAAAGGCGACAATCCTCAGCGGTCGCGACACGCAGCTGATCACCACCTTCCCCGCCATCATCCGAACCTCGCACAGCAGCGCGTGTCAAGCATAGCCCACTATGCGTCCTCACAGCAATCGCAACATTACGACGCCTCCCAGTCTCTCGATGACCTACCGTCGTCTTTGCCACCCCCAGTGGCCCAGCGACCTTCCTCCGACCAGACACCTAGGGCGTACCCAGACCACTACAGGTCCACCACACTGGATTCCATTGCTCATCCCCGCATGAGCATACCATCCCCATCTCCCGTGCCCAGTGTGCAGAAAGGAGGGGCAAAGGCCAGCGAAGTGCTCTTGGGGAGAATGGCCGGTGGGTGCCGTCAAAGTGCCACTTTGCTGACATGCAGAACTTGAGGCAAAAGTCGAGACGAGCAACGCGAGCATTCTCGACCTACGGGATATGATCCATGACATACGAGCCAGTATGAAGGCTATCCCTACGCGTGAGGAGTTGAGAGCAGACCTAGCAGAGCAAGGTAGGTGCACCTTCCTCGCAACCAGTTCCGGGACCAAGTACTAACGGTAGCGACATCCAGCCTCACCGAAGTGCAGTCTGCCATCAGGTGCACAGATGAGCGCCTGTCCTCTCTCCCTCAAGACACTGCCAGCCACATTATGGACAAGGTCCGGCCAATGCTAATCTCGAGTCTCACCACCACACCTGTGAAAGTAAGCGGATTCGCCTTCAGCAACTAATCGAAGCAACTGTCAACCTTGATGGACCACCTTGTGGCTTCCCTTCGGCCAGTGGACGAACTCAAGGTGGCGATCTTGAAGATGGGGGGCATCTCAGAGACTCTGAAACTCATTCCAACGCTTCAACAGGCTGTGGATTTGCTGCATGGCAAGGTCGACACACTGGCGGAGCAGCTTCACAACCCTCCAGCTCCCCCAACCGAACCTTTGGCGGAGGAGGTTATTTGTTCCGTACAGGGCCTCGACCGAAGGCTTGATCGTATCAACCGGGCTATCGAGAGCTCCGCTTCTGACAGGGCAATGAAGAGCGTTCAGCGCGCCGTCGAGGAACTGAAAGACAAACCACAGCCTGACATCCGTCCCTCCGTCGACGTTGCTGCTTTGGCAGCAGCTCTTCACGAGCTGGAATCGAAGGCACAAGACGAGGCTAAGAGACTGGCAAGCCTGCGCCACATTCATGAAGCACCCTTGCCAACCCCTCCCGTGAGCCAGTGCCACTGCCATTGCACGCACAAGGAAGAACCTACACCTTTGCCGGTCTCAACGGACAACGGTAGTTCGGCAACTTCGTCAACCACACCTCCGCCGGTGCTACCCAGGGCTCAGAACGGTCGCTTCCTCAAACGTCGAGTGGGCCAGCCATCACCGGCTCTTCAAGACTCTCTCCTGCAGTCGGTGGTTTCCAGCGAGCAGGTGTCTCAAGTAGAGAGCTCAGACAACTGCGAACAAAGGATTGGGAGCTCGGCTGTTGGACGTGACATTGCGCCTGCTACCGAGCTGGGAGCTCCTGCCCGCCACACGAAGAAGACGGGCAATTCGACTGCCACTGCCACATCTGCAGCGAAGTGCATGACATCGAACAAAGCCAGACCGAAGAAGGGCACCGGTCAGGCCACAAAGAAGCAGCGATCCAACAAGCAGACAGCCCCAAGCTCGCGGCCAACGGCCAAGTCATCACCCCAGGTTCAACCGGAGCCGTCTCCAGCCGCCACTCAACCTCATCACATGTCCGCCACTGCCACTGCCACCGCGGACCGTTCCTCCAAGAAGCGCAAAACTGCCTCCCTCTCTCCTGAGCCACACTTTGTCCGCCGCAGCGAGCGGAGGCGTTCCGAACCTCAGCGATTTGGACGCACGGAGGCACAAGAAACCGAAGACGCACCGCCGACGCTAATGCCGGACATAATAGCCATGTGCGACGAGGAGCTCGAGGAAGGGCCTGCCACTCCAGCGCAGCCTGAGCACAATCCAGCTCATGTGGTGGTGGAGTCAAGTCAGTCGGGCCAGGCATTCAAGCAGAGGGAGGCAGACGCGAACGAGGATGAGGACCGCGGCGTCGCGGGATTGCTGTTAGCTCTGTCGCAGCCCCCTGCATGGGGTGTGAGTGGCTCTGCCTCAAGTTCTCAGCGCATCAGTAGCGCCTACCACCCGCCGGCGCCGCCCAGCTACTCATTCGACTTCAACTACACCCCACTCCCGTCCCAGGCGTCACGGGTGTGCGACAGCATGCCCGCTAGCTCATACGAGGGCCTAGGCGGGACGCAGCGAGCCTACCACATCTGAGGCACCGACCGCCTGATTCATCTTCCCATGTGTACATTAGCATGCATCCCTTTCACCTGTGATTAGTAGCCTAATGCGGAGGCCAGTGCTTATACGCAAGCTGTGAGAGGTTGCATAGTATAGCAAAGTCATGCCATATGTTTTGTCATTACGGACATCCTGTGCCCGCGTGCTCGCGTCTTCGTTCTCCCTCCATCTCCAACACGATGCTGTGCAGTGTACGGCTTGCTGGTCGCACACTGCATGCTCTCATGCACCTATGCTCTCATGCCTACTGCGACATGCCCTGCGCAATCTGGCCGAGGCGCTCGGCGTACTCCGGGAAGTTCTCGAGGAACGACTTCTGGGCCCGCGAGGCGTGCTCGTAGGTGATGGCATTGACGAGCTCAGCCTCCGTACGCGCGAGCTTGCCGCTCTTCTCGAACCACTTGATCGCCTCGTCGATCTTGCCCTGCTGCAACGAGAGCTGGGCGAGGGTCGCGACGGCGACGTCGCAGTCGGGGTCGATCTCGAGAGCCTCCGTGCAGAGCGCCTCTGCGGCGTTGATGTCCTGCTTCCACTGGAAGATGGCGAGAGCCTTGTTGACGTAGGGCAGGACGTTGCGGGGCTTGCGCTCCTTGTCGAGCTCGATCGAGCGCTCGAAACGCTCGACCGACTCCTGGAACTTCTGCTGGTCGAGAAGGATCTCGCCGTAGTAGTTGGATGGCTCACCGCGCTCGGGGTACTGCTTGAGGATGCGGCGGAAGGCGGCCATCGCCTTTGCGATGTCACCCTGCTTGTACTGCGCAACAGCGGCCTGGACGTGGGTGAAGATGAAGGTGTCGTCGAGCTCGATGCTCTTGTTGTAGTCGGCGATGGCCTTCTCGTGCTCGCCCATGATGAAGAACACCTGGCCGCGGTGGTAGTAGATGTCGGCATCCTTGGGGTTGTGACGAATGGCAGTCTCAAAGTCGCCAAAGGCGCTGACGGGGTCGCCAAGCTCCATGTGAACGCTGGCAATCTTGACCCAGGCCTGGACAAAGGCAGGGTCGAGCTCCAGAGACTTCTCGAGGTCAGCCTTGGCGCCGGGGGAGTCGCCAATGAGGAACTTGAAGGTACCGCGGAGGTTGTAGGCCTCGGACTGGCCGGTGGTGGTGCTGATGCCCTGCTCGATGGCCTCGTTGACAAGGGTAACAACGTGGGGATAGTCGGCAGCGTCGAGGGCGTCGAACGCAAGGTCGAGAGTCTTGTCTCCCTGCGAAGCGTCGGTCTCGGGGACCTTGGGCTTGGGGTGGGGACGGAAGGCCGCAAGGTAGGACGAGATGAAAGTGGGGGATGGGAGCTTGGTCTCGCGGGTGGCCAGGATGTCCTTGGCGCGGCGAGCAGCGAGCTTCTTCAAACACCTCTCGACAGCCGAAGCAGCCGCCTCGTCCTGGAAGCGCTCGATGATCGTGCATGCGGTGAAGTCCCGCACGGCCTCCTCGTCGCGGTCGAGACGCTCCAGTGCGGTTGCTCTCCTCTTGAGCGCCTTCACGCTGCACCGTTAGCACGGTGGTCTGATATGAACTCACTAGGTGCGGTCAAGCTTCAAAGCCTCGTCGCAGTCCTTCACGCAAAGCTCGTACTCGGGAGGGGAGTAGTTGATGTAGCACGCCGCGCGGTTCGAGTAGAACACAGCGTCCTTCTGCACGGAGATCTCGATAGCCTTGGTGTAGCACTCGACAGCGGTCTTGAAGTCCTTCTTCGAGTACAGCTTGTTGCCTCGGTCCTTGAGAGTCTTGCCCAGGGCATTCCGCTCGCTCTCAGACATAGCCGAGACACCAGCAGCGTCGGGCACACCCTCAAGTGGGTCCTCCTTCTTCTCCTCCTTCTTCTCCACAGGCTTGGGCTTGATCTCCTCAAGCAGAGGTCCATCTGAGCCCTCACCCTTGATGAACTTCTCGTTCTTCTTGCTCTTCTTCTTCTTCTTGTTCTTGCTGGCCGACTTTTCAGGCTGCGCAGCAGAACCGCTGGGTCCAGAAGGACCGGCGGGCCCACCAGCCGAACGCGTGGAGTAGAGGTAGTAGCCGGCACCTGCTGCCGCGGCCACACCGCAGCCCACGAGAATGAGCTTCTGGTTCTCCTCGACGAACTTGGAGGCACGCTCCATCAGCCCCGGAGGGGGAGGTGGCGGCGGCACCGCACCGGCGGGGGGAAGGAAAGTCGGTCCGGGAACGGGAACGGGGGCCATGGCTGCGAGGAGATGAAGAGGGAGATGTGGTTTTTACGAACTTCTCTTGAGTTCAGAGAGATGACGAGAAGAGGTGCTAAGTCCGTTGTTCGTTCAGGAGGGAGCAAAGTCCTGCCGCTCGCCGTTATTCATCGATGCCGAACGAACGTCACAGGTCGAAGTAGGCATTTGCTCCCGTCGGACGTCCTGCGGAAAGGTCCGAAGCCGCATGAAACCGAGGTCGTCTGAGTGATTGCTTGCACCGGCTGCTGCCAGCTGTATTGTGCGCGGGCATTGGAACTGGCTGTAAGCCCATTTGACAGAACCGTCGTCCACTCTATGCACGCTAGTAGTATACTGGTAATTGTTCTGCCGTTGCCCTTCCTGATCAGGTTGTCAGAGTATGGGCATTGCTGGCATAGCAGGCCGGTTTGCAGCCAAATTCAAAAGTGGAGGTAGGTCAAGACCCGCTACCAAAATTTCGTAGCACGGCGCGTACCAGTCTGATGCGTTGACTGCTCCTTGCTCTTCGTCGCGTTCTGTTCAGGTGCTCGCGCAGCGCTCGGCGCCCCAAACGTATGCAGGTCATCATTGCATGCAGCTGAGATGTTGTGAAAATTGTACAAATGTCTGGCCCACCGCCCCACGCGTACACCCAAGTCTCGAGAGACTGCGTACGCGTTGAGGACTAAGACGGCCATATGACTCTTGCCTAAGCCGGATTGACGCTCGACATGGTGTCGCTACGACTCGTAAGAGACGCGAGGACCACAGAGCAACTGGGGAAACAGTATTACCGGGGCTTTGCCGCACTGGTTGGAACCAAGAGCAGGATGGATGCCTTATATAGGATGGGAAACCGGTGCGAGGGGCGGAGGTTTTCGGCAAAACGGACAAGTGGCGGGCGTGTGGTGGTCAGTTCACATGGGTGCGAGGCGAGGTCTGATGCGACTGTGGCAAGTGGCCAGTCGACCAGCACTAGCTCGTCCTGTGAGTCCGCGTTAGACTTGCAGGAAGAGTTGATCTGGTGCAGACCAAGAGAAAATGACGAGTTCATTCGGAGGAGACTTGGTAGTGGAACTATCAATGTGAAGACCTCTCCCAAGCGATTGTCGGAGTCTGCTCCACCGCTCTATACCACATCGCCACTGCCAGACCATTCCGCTTAACAGCGAGCAGGAGCGCACTACCGTGGCATAATGTCGCTTTCTGCGTTAGCGCCATACAGCATAGCAAGCTCAAGGCAATGCGTGACGCCCTACAATCATGCATGTCGTATGCCGAATGCTGTGTTCCAAGACTATGCCGTCAGTTAACTGCGTCGTAGACCGATGAGCTCGTCCTGCACCAAAGTGAAACTATAGGGTGTGGCATGCGCTGTCTAGTCTAATCTATGATGCAACGATGCAGGGTATGGAAAATGTGGATACAGTAGGGGAAGATGAGAACAGTCGAGGCAGCTGCAACTAGCTGCTATGTATAACACCAAGCCATCACCGACGGCTTATCCAGACTTGTGGATGTCTTCCCTCGAGCCAACCGCGGTAGAGTTGGGAGTGGGCGACTGGGAACGCTTGCCAGAAGACGGGGGAGGAATGCTGGTGTCCATGCCCGACTCGACGTCGAAGCCGGCCTCCTCGGGGCCGTGAATGTTGTAGCGGTCGGTCATGATCTTGACCTGGCTCTCGTCGAGCTTGGGCAAGTCCTTGGCGACAGCGACAGCGCGGCGGTGGGTGAAGTAGCTCTGAGCGTAAAGAACATCGACCTCCTCCAGGGTGCGGCCCGAGGTCTCGGGGTAAAAGATGTAGACGATGGGGAAGAAGCAGACGTTGGCCATGGCGAAGAGGAAGAAGGTCCAGCTGTTGATAGACGCAGTCATGGTGGGAAGCACCTGAACGACAAGGAAGTTGGAGATCCAGTTGGTCATAGTCGAGATGGCGTTGGCCTGGGTACGAGTAGCCATGGGGTTGAGCTCGGCAGGGTAGAGCCAGGGGAGGGGAAGCCAAGTGGCACCGAAGAAGGCGATGAAGAGGAAGAGACCGACAGCACCGCCCTTGGCGTTCTCGGGTCCACCGGCAAGGAGACACGCCCAGGTGATGAACATGGCAACGGCCTGGCCAATGGTACCAATGATGAAGAGCTTGCGACGACCAACGCGCTCGACGAGCACGAAAGAGCTAAGGGCGAACAGCATGTAGATGATAGACAGAACGCCACCGAGAATGAGGGAGAGCTGCATGTCGAGACCGATCTGCTCGTTGAAGAGAGGAGTGGCGTAGTAGATGACAGCGTTGCAACCACCGATCTGCTGGAAGAGCTGGGTCGACGCACCAACGAGGGCACGGGTGAGGTTCTGCTTCCTGCCCTGCTTGAGGATGTCGCCGCGCTTGGACTTGACAGCGTTCTGGGCCTCGACCATGTCGATGAGGCGCTGCTTCTCGGCAACGGCACCAGGGCTGTCGTAGCTCTCACCACGGAGGGCGGAGACGACACGCTGAGCTTCCGCCTCGTAGCCGTGGTGGAGCAACCAACGGGGAGACTCGGGGAGAACGAGCACACCACCGATGAGAATGAGAGCGAAGAAGATCTGGAAGGCGATGGGGAAACGCCACGCCACCGACGAGTCAACAAAGGAGAGACCAAAGTTGAGCCAGTAGGCAATAACGGTACCGACGGCGACAGTGGAGGCCTCCATACAGATGAGGAAGCCACGGTTGTGCGCCTTGGAGGTCTCCGCAATCCATGAGGGAATGGTGGCAGTGTTGGCACCGTTACCCAGACCAGTGATGACACGGCCAATGAAGAACTGAACAAAACCGCCGACGTTGCCGTGGGGTCCGGGGTCACCAGGACCGTAGGCAGTGACAGTGATAAGAGTACCGATAATCATGACAAAGGCACCGCCGAGCATCATGCGGCGACGACCGGCCCATTCTCCCACAAAGTAGGCGAACATGGCGCCAAAGAAACAGCCGACCTCGTAACAAGAGACGACTGTTCCCTGGACAGTGGCAGTGTGAACATCGTTGTTGTTCTCCTTGAGAGTGGCGGGGAACTCGCGGTTGAACTGCTCAGAACCGATAATACCAGACATGAGACCCTGGTCTGTGGCGAGTTAGCATTTTGCCACCAGAGATCGTCGTGCCACGAAATGGCAAGACCAAGTGGTTTTGCCACTTCCAACTCACCATATCCGAAGAGCGAGAAACCACATGTACCGATGGCGACAATGGCAGCCAGCAAGGCGCGGCTGTTCATGCCAGCATACTTGACCGGCCCAGGACGGGTCTCGGCAAGTCTCTGCGAACGTTTATTACTTTGGTTGAGAACGAGAGGCATAATGAAGATGGACCGAGATGTAAAAAAATACAGTAGGTAGTGGTCGAAGGGGTTGGCTTCTCGGACAAGTCGACGAGAAGAGTTGGGATGAAGAATCAGTCTCCACCTCTCTGCTCTTATAAACCAAACAAGGTGTCCCATCCCCCACCCCCACATCTCCGCGTTACAGGTTCAGCCGCGCGCGGGGGAGCAAAGGGCGCCAACCCTGTCCTGCCAGTTGCGCACCGTTCGACATGGCGTGAGACAAACTAGTCACCTCCCTTGCCGACTGCAGGACACGGAAGGGAGGAAAATTTTGAAGGAAAAGAGCTGCCCAGGAGGAGTATGCAAGGCAGCGAGCAACGGGCGGAGCTAGGTCCGAAGTGTGCGTGCGGTGTCCAGCACGGCCCTTTTGTTTAGTGTCAAACTCGGGCAAGATAGCCTGAGATGATGTAGGAGGAGGAGGAGGAGGAAGGGGAGGAGCACGAGGACGAGGACGACAGCGAGCAAGCGCGATGAAAGGGTGAAGTGACTGCCGCCGATGTCGGGGTGCCAATGCCGAACCTGGCAATCACATGTCCACCCGCACTCTGATTCCCGCAGGGTAGTCCCTGGAACGTGCAAAGGGGTTCCTCGTCAGCGGCGCAACGACTGATGTAACCCGGTAGCTGGACATCTCGTCAGGACATGCACTAGAAACGGGGGGGTGGCAATGGTGATTGAGGGGACTTGGATTGCCAGGATTTATCACTTTTTAGGGCGACTTTGGCTGGTATACTCGAAACCGCCGCCATTCCCCCGACCCGGCACTCCTGGAACGTCGCCCGTTTCCTAAACCCGAGAAAGCCAAGCTACGGCGTGCAGACCATGATGGACATGTGATAAGGGTCACGTCCAGGTCAAGCCAAATGGAAGGGAGTTGGATACCCGTGCGACACGCCCCCGGTACGGTTAGAAAAAAAATGAGTAGTCAATCTGCACCCTGGAATTCACGTGCAAAAAAGGCACTGAGCAGCTGTCAGCGACATGTGACGTAATTCCATAACTCTACTTCGGTCTTCCTGCGATGAAAAGCCTCGCTTCTATTATGGCAGACTTTCTCCGATGTTTTTGCTAGGTTCTACAGTTCAACACCCGCCAAGTACATCGATACAGCATGCCACAGATAGCCGAGCCAAGAAACGGTACGCATGCCGCTAGCAGTTGGAAAGTGTTTGTTGACACATCTACAATTAGTTAGAGGGCACCGGCGGGACAAGCAGAGTTGCAACATCCGGTGCTTTTTCATTGTAGCAATGGGCGGTGATGGCGTTGCAGGGAGTAACCGCGGCTTGCCTCATCGAACGACACATGCCACAGCGCCTCCTGCTCATGCTACACGGCCACCACGGTGCATGAAAAGTGTAAACAAGCAGATGACTGGTTCGCGGTACCGGATAGGCTGCGAGCTTGTCACAAAGCCGATCGCGATGCTGTCGAGGTACCCGAACACTGCACCGAGTTGCAGTCCGTCCGTCCGCGAACGCCGTACAACACTGTCGTACCTGGCCGAAAGAGGCGACTCTCAGCCTTGCATAGCAACGACGGTGAATAGCGAGCAGGCCGTTCGCAGTTACCGTGCGGAGACGTCGTCGCCCCCTGTCTTCGCGTTCACTTGGCAAGCCCACTCGAAGCTAGTTTCTTACCAGGATATGACAATCGAGCAACACGCGTTCGGGGGCGCCATGGCAACGCCGCTGCACCCTGGCATGTCCTCCACAATGGGCAGCGTCCCAATTTGGACACCAGCGCGGGCGCTCCATGGGCGACGAAGTCCTGGCAAACCCAGAGACGAGGCGCAGTTCTGCTAGTCCTGCTTGGATTGATGAATGGCAGCGTGGCGTACGGCGGTTCTTGCCCGTCGCCGAGAGCGGCTGTCTCGTAACATGTCACAACGCCGAGCCTGCTATGGCAGGTTTAGCCACAGCCAAGACGCGTAAGGCGTAGGTGTATTCGCACTCTTACGATCACGTTTTCGACTAACAGGGTGCGACATGCGACGTTTTGGCTTGAGGTCATTCGTTTGGAACGCCCGCTCGCCGGCGTCCACATACCCACATGGCCCCATGTGCACAGCATGCATAGGTACGAGGAACAGGCTGAGAAGTGAAGCGCCGGGGGTGCGTCGTCGGTATGTGTGGTATGTCGCCCGCACCGTTCTTGACAGCCAGAGCAACCAGTCAGTTGACTGCCTTTCAAGCCAGTCCCCCAAATACATTTGTCGATAGGAACGAGCAAGCCCCCTCGAGTATCGTCCGTACCTTCCAGAGACGCATTCCCAATAATGTTGCATTCCCAATGTGCCATGATTATTCTCATTGCACCATCGGCATCCCCGCTCGCCCCGCAACTCATCCCCGCCGCCACCTCCAGTTGCTAGCATGCTCGTGACCAGTAGGTTGCCAGCTGCTCACAACGACTGCGGTGGCATGGACGACGGAGTCTCCAGTGCCCCATACTGAACTCTCCCCACATCACATTATTGAATGTGAATGATAGCTTGACGCTAGTTGCTGAGAGCGAGGCATCCCCGCACAATGAGCATGCACTGGCATTAATGTATAGCAGCACTGTGCCGATCGCTGCAGTGGCCTCCGGCGGCAGCGGCTATCGCCGGTAGGCTAGTGAGCAAGTCCACCTGCCATGAAGTCCTCTACTCTTCATGCGACTTGCCTCAATCTGCTTTCCTACTCAACACAAGTCGCTCCAAGCTTGCTCTCATTGCTCCCAGTCAACAGCTCGACAATGCTCATGCTTTCATACCCAGCCGTCGGCCTGATCTGCCTGGGTGGCATCCTCCGCTTTGTAATCGGCGCCGATCTCACTTGACTCCGGCTATCATAATCATCAGCCGACATGCCCACCGGCCATCTCCCAGAATACACAGGCGACCACAGATGTAAAGCTTGAGGATGAGGTATCGACAACCAGGTATTCCTGCATCGATCTCCACCTCTCAATATGCCTCAGAACAAGCGCCTCGTCCTCGCTGAGCGTCCAGGACGCGGACCCATCACCCCCAAGACTTTCCGCAAGGAGGCGGGCCCGACCCCAGCACTCAAGGACGGCGAGCTGTGCGTCCGCGTCGAGTATGCGTCTATCGTGAGTTCACCTGTCGAGTGGTTCAACCAGCAGGGACACTCTAACAGCAGGACCCAGCCATGCGCATGTGGCTCGTTGACACGCCGTCGTACCTCCCCCCCGTGCAGATTGGAGAGACGATGCGTGCCTCTGGCCTGGGGAGGGTTGTCGACTCCAAATCGGCCAAGTACAAGGCCGGCGATCTCGTGTACGGCACGTTCGGGTGGCAGGACTACTGGGTCGGGCAGGACAAGCTCGTCGAGCCGCGCCACACGCCCAAGGGCGCGCAGGACCTCGACCACCTCGGATACCTCGGCGTGGCGGGCATGACTGCGTACTTCGGCATCTTTGACGTCGGCCGCATGAAGGACGGGGAGACTGTGGTCATCAGCGGTGCGGCAGGCAGTGTTGGACTGGTGAATAGTGGACGTTTGGACAAACAGCTAACGCCAGATCGTGACGCAGATTGCCCTCGCGCACAAGAAGTGCAAGGTCATTGCCATTGCCGGTGCGGAGGACAAGTGCGCCGAGCTCCGGGCACTGGGCGCGCACGTTGTCCTCAACTACAAAGACAAGGACTTCACCAAGCAGCTCAGGGCGGCGGCCAAGGGCGGCATCGATGTCTACTTTGACAACGTCGGCGGCAGCATGCTCGACACCGTCCTGACCAGGATCAAGCCGTATGCCCGTATCGTGCTGTGCGGTGCCATCTCACAGTACAAGTGAGTACTTCGATCGACAATGCGATGCACTCCAGAGCTGGGGTGCAACACAGCCCGACGCTGACGAACAGCTCCCCAAAGCCATACGGGTTGCAATACACGCCTCAGCTCATCTCCATGAAGGGTATGTATGCTACACCCTCGCCCTATGCTGACAGCTAGCCAAGATGGAGGGGTTCATCGCGTTCGACTACGAGAAGAGGTACCCCGAGGCGCGCGCCTACCTCGCCGATCTGAGCGCTCGCGGCTACCTCAAGTACGCGTACCACCTCGTGCCTGGTGGTCTTGACGCGTGCCCTCGCGCCATCCAGGAGATGTTTGACGGCAAGAACTATGGCAAGACACTTGTCAAGTTTGACGAGAGCGGTGCGAAGCTCTAGGAAGGCAGTATACACAATACATATGCAGGAATACAGTTGTCTGAAATGTGCTTGGAGGAGTGAGGTGCTGCTGGGCGGCGATTGATGGTTTGGTTTATCCTATTCTATTCCGAATCCGAAACAACGATGCGCCCCCGACGGCTGCGCCCTGGAGCTCGCGGTTCGGGGTTGTCTGGCTCGGCTGGGTGACTGATGTCAGATGCGCGTTGGAGTGATCACTTACCTGTATCGCGCGGCACGGCGGCGGCGCAGCTCCTCCACTGACGGCTCGTCTGCTTCCTCGTCCTTGGGCTCGTCGGGCTCGGAATCGTCGTCTCCATCACTGACGTCTTCAGCCGCCGCGCCATCAGAGTCGTTGATGAACGAAGATTCGTAGCCGTCGACATCTTCCTCGATTGTGATGCCAGTTTCCTCGAGGTCCGAATACAGCGCCTCCAGGCTTCTGTGCCTAATACGCCCACGGCGCGGTGCTTCGACCGCTGCAGGATTGCGACGGTTGCGTGCCTCGCGGGGATCGCGCCAGTCGTCATCGTCGTCGCTGTCATCTGAGTCTCTCCCACCCTCGGCTGCACGACGTTGATTGCGCAGGTGTCGATCGAATGCCGCCTGGACTTGCGCTCCAGTGGTTGGCGGACTACCGTACCCCTCAAAGGCGATCAAGGCGTCTTCGGCAGACCAACCACCTCCATCAGAATCATCAGAATCACCAGAATCATCAGATCCTGCAGACCTGCCAGACCCTGCCTCTACCAGATTGTCCAGCAGAGCCCCCAGCCGGCTCATGTGCCCGTCACCCAACCTGCCTCCAGTACCTGTCTGACCTCGATCGCCCTCTAACATGTCGTCCAGCTCACTTGCCGTACCTGGGTCCTGGCCGTCGACGTCGCCTTGGCTGTCCAGACTGTCACCGTCGTCGTCGCTCATCTCGCCCAGATCGTCCATGTCGTCTCCGGAGACCGAGAACTCCGCGCCGCATTGGTTGCACTCTCCGAGGGTAACCTCGTAACCACATGCAGGACAGCGAGGCACATCGTCCTCGCCATCCCAGAAGAAATGCTCGGTAGGGTCCTGAGGAAACGTGTTCTCCCAGATATCGCTGCTGAAGCGCGGCGGCTCTTCACGTAGGGACTCCCCGGTGCGGATGAGATCGATGACATTCTGGAAAGCAAACATGCGAGTGGGGCGCCGGAAGACCGGCTCCCGGCAAAGGTGGCACACTTTCGTTCGATACGTGAGGTCGTCCCCATCCGCCACTGAGGTAATGTCGTCTGCGGGATACGCATTTGGCGACCTGAACCACTGCAGGAGGCACCGGCGGCATGCGGTGTGGCCGCATGAGAGCCTGCTCGTCAGCGTGATCCGCTTGTGCACCTACACATGGGGGTCGTCAAGGGGTTCAAAGCAGACACCGCAAGACAGTGCTTCGATCACCTCGGCAAACTTGCTGTCGTGGCTCCGAAGTGCCTGCGGTCAGCTAAGGCGCGACAGACGCACTTACGTTTTCCTTTGCTGCCAACTTCTCCTTCACGCTCGCTATCTCCCTGGTGCTCTGGTCGCGTTCTTTCTCTAGCTCTTCAACATGCAGGCGAAAAGCTGTAATGGTTTGCTCGGAGGCTGCTTGACACTCGATAACTTGGCGCTGCAGCACGACCAGTTGAGTGTCGAAAGTAGCAGTGTCAGAAGTTGCGGGGGCTGAGCTTTCCGAGCTTGTGACAGCCCCGGCCGGCTGGGCTACCATAATGCCATCATCCGTCGCGTTGATCGTTGCAAGTGGCTTCGTAGTTGACTTGCCAATCGTCGCAACCTCAGCTTGCAATGGAGACGGCTCCGCGATGGGACTGGATCCGGCTAGGGATGGCTCGATACCGTTGCGAAAGCGTTGCTTGCTCTTGCGTCGGCGTTTACTGCTCCTAGACTCCTCAATTACGGTAGCCACATCAGAGTGGGATGGTGTGACGATGGCTGGGTGTGGCTCTTCACCGCCCGTGGACGCCATCGCGCGGGTAGCTGAAGCTGCAGCCCGGGCGGCGGTCTGGCTGCTGTCGCGATCGTACGGCTGAGAGTCCCCAGTTTGACCTCGATCCCGATAGGACGCACGCGTCTTGCGCCTGACCTTAGGCATGGGTAGCTTGAATCAAAGGCAGATGTATGAGCAGGACGCAGCACCGACTGCCTGTTGAACAAGAGTCAGAGCAGTATGAAACGATTTCGCGCGACGACGCGAGTGCAGGTGGCAATGTTTAAGGCACGGCGAGACGCGAGATTACCGTGGCTGTAAAAGGGTCGGGCTTGATAAAGAACGTCAAAATTGCCACCCGCCTGGTCAAAAGTTGCAGACGACCTCGAGGAGCGCGCCATCTAGCTCAGACCGACACCAACTATCAGTAACCTATCACTCAATCACCATGGCCCACAAGTCACATCGTCAAAAGGCTCTGCAGGCGCAGCTCGCGCCTGAGCCGGAAATCTCAATTGTCAAGCCGAAAGTCCCAAAGGTCAAGAAGGTCGTCGATGCCGATGGCATGGATGTCGACGATGACCAGGTTCTCATCGCTTCGGGACCCTCGTCCGGCGGCGCAGAGGCATCTACGTCGTCTGGCTTTGCCCCCCTTCCAGCCTCGGCTCAGAATGCTGTGCTCAAGAACGAGTTCCGCCGTATCCCTATCCCTCCCCACCGTATGACCCCGCTCAAGCGCGAATGGGTCAACCTCTACACTCCTCTGGTCGAGATGCTCGGCCTGCAGGTCCGCATGAACGTTAAGCGCCGTGCTGTCGAGCTCAAGGTGGGCAGATGGGGAGGCTGAATGCTGACGGAATAGAGCTCGCCGCACACTGTTGACAGTGGAGCTGTCCAGAAGGGTGCCGACTTTGTCAAGGCATTCGCTCTTGGCTTTGACGTGAACGTACGTGCAGGCTCCGGGTACGCTGACATTGCCAGGACGCTATTGCTCTCCTTCGTCTCGACGACCTGTACATCGACTCTTTCGAGGTCAAGGACGTCAAGACGCTGCACGGTGACCACTTGTCACGAGCTATCGGTGAGTCGTTTTGAGGACTTGCGCGGCAGAGGATCGCGCATTGTCCTGTCTTCCGGCTCAGCGCGGAGGCTGCGAGCAGACTACGGGACAGGGCGTGGAGATCTCACGCCTGCGTTACAAGTCCAGAGGGACTGGAGATCGTGCTGACAGACAGGTCGTATCGCAGGCGAAGGCGGAAAGGTCAAGTTCACGATCGAGAACGCAAGCAGGACACGTATTGTTCTTGCTGAAACGTGGGTGCTTAGCCGGACGCTGTGACTGACTCTGCAGCCAAATCCACATCCTGGGATCCGTCCAGAACATCAAGATTGCTCGCGACGCTGTCGTCTCGCTCATTCTTGGTTCCCCACCTGGTGAGTAAGAAAAGCCGAGTCTGCGCTAACGTCCAAGGAAAGGTTTACGCGCATCTCAAGACTGTCGGCGCAAGGATGAAGCAGAGGTTCTAGAGGCAGATCATAGACTGGTTTACATATGTTGTTATGCGATACCCATGAGGCAATTGAGATACGAACCGAGAGGCACTGTATCGACGCCACTTTTGAAATTCCGAAAATCTCCGCCGTCTTTCAGAAGTTGGCCACCACTGAATGTCAGATCAGTATTGTGCACGAACTAGCAGCTAGTGACCACCAAAAACCGCTCTCCACCATGGTAAGTCGAGCTCGCAAAGGAGCGCGTTAAAGCACTGCTGACACCATGTACAGAAGCCAATTATTCTTCAGGGTGCGTTCTTTTCTGGGCGTCCACGGACACCTTGCTGGGCATTGAGCTGACGACGCGTACAGGTCACGAGCGTTCGCTCACGCAGATCGTCTTCAACGCCGAGGGCGACCTGCTATTCTCTGCGTCCAAGGACAAGGTTGTGAACGTGTGGTACACCTCGAACGGAGAGCGTCTCGGTACATTCAACGGACACAACGGTTCCGTCTGGACTGTCTCATGTGACTGTAGGTGTCGCGCACAGGCATCCAAGCAAGACAGCAGCTGACGCCAGCCCAAACCCGCTACCTCGTTACTGGAGCCGCGGACAACTGCTTGAAGCTGTGGGAGATTTCGACTGGCAAGTGCCTCAAGACGTGGGAGTTCTTGACTGCCGTGACCAGGGCAGCGTGGAGCGAGGACGACGAGCAGATTATGTGCATCACCGAGCAACGACAAGGGCAGCCGTCCATTATCCGCACCCTCAAGGTTGACCGGGAGAACCCAGCGGCCTCGCCCGACACCCCGTTGAACGAGATCATCATTGAAGGCTCAAAAGCGGCTGTGGCCGTTTGGGCGCCCCTCTCCCAATACATCCTTACCGGACACGAGAACGGCAAGATTGCCAAGTACGACGTCAAGACTGGCGAGGAGGTCGAGGCTGTCACCGACGCGCACACCGGTCTCATCTCGGACATGCAGCTCTCCCCTGACGGCACGTACTTTATCACCTCGAGCAAGGACAAGACTGCTCGCATCTTTGACTCGGACACTCTCCAGGAGATGAAGGTGTACCCCACTGAGACCCCTCTCAACTCGGCGTGCATCGCTCCTCTTCGCCCGTATGTCATCCTTGGTGGTGGTCAGGACGCCATGAGCGTCACGACCACGTCGTCGCGTGCCGGCAAGTTCGAGTCTCGGTTCTGGCACAAGCTGTTCGAGGAGGAGGTTGGACGTGTCAAGGGTCACTTCGGACCCATCAACACGCTGGCGGTTCACCCGCAGGGCAAGGCGTACGCCTCGGGTGCCGAGGATGGTTTCGTTCGTGTTCACTGGTTCGACGAGTCGTACTTCCGCAGCAGGCCGTTTGGGGACCTCGAGCCCGAGGTTGAGGTGTAGATGTGTACTGTCATGCATTATCTGAGACATAGAGAGAGACTCTGAGCTGTAGTTGAGCGATTTGTAGATAGCTGCCGTTGCTGAAGGTTGTCTGCAGCCGAGACAGATGGCCCCGAAAGGTCAGTTGCTCAACATCGACGAATGTAGCCGAGAATATGCTGCATATGGGCCTCTGCCCACCCCTAGTCCGTCTAACATGTCGCCTACGGGCCTCATGCTCCAAGCGCCGCCTTCTCCTGCTCGCGGTGAGCAAGGAGGAGCTTCTTCTTGTGGGCGATCAGCTCATTTCTGATGTCAGCGAGAGCGTAACGCAGGGGTATTGATTGGTCCGGCGTAGGCGTCACTCTGCAGGGCGCTCATGCCACCGCCGTCCTCACGACAACTCACTGCCTCTGCTCCGTTCCGTATGCGTAGTATCCGATGCCGCCGAAGATGGTTGCAGCAGCGACGTGGCCGATGGGGTCTGGCGTTAGCTCTGTCCTGCGGATAGGGGCGGGAGTCGAGGCTGATGTCCGGCAGCTGGAGGGCAGGTTGACAGACGAGACGGAGGGCAGGAAAGGACCTCGCGCAGTGTGCCTTCAGCTCTGCTTGAGGATGCGCGATGCAGTGCAAATGGAGCAGCTGCGTCTTGACGTAGAGCTACCGATGCCACATTGCCAGCTGATCATCATGTGTCAACCGAACCAGCCTCCATGCAGAGATGCACGACCGGCGTGCCCAGTGCATAGCAGGCCAAGACGACCAAGACGCGTTGGTAGCGACCCAAGCCCCTGCGGCTCCACCTCGTCGATTCCCTTCCCGTCCGCCTCCATGCACACCTTCTGTCCATCGCAGCGACTCCGTTGTCCCATTCCAGATGCCGATGTGCCAGTACTCCTCCGCTACTCACTCTCCCAAAGACCGCGCTTCTGCAGGCCGAGCTGGAACACGCGCGCACCGAATCCAAACGCCGAGAAGCCGATGATGTTCGCGAGGAGGGACATGGTATGCTTGCTATGTTATCGACTAGGTGGTCGTCGCTATCTCACTCAGTGCGCACCGAGCAGCAGCAGCAGCACCACTTCGGCGTTTTGTTGAAACGCCGGGGCGCGGCGGATTGGATTGACCTCACGCCGATTGGACCCGAGTTGGTCACAGAGGGCTTCGCTGGCTGAACTCGAGCTTGAACGGGTTGCTTCTGTCCACCGATACATAAACAACCAATATGCGCGCTACATCACCAGCACAGGCGGGTATGCCGACCGGTGAGTCATGCGGAAGGGGCAGGAACTGACGAGCAGGCAAGTCTTGGGTGAGTCTCGGAGGCGGGTTGTGGAGTCGGGACGCCGGCGATCTGAGCGATTCGACGCTGGCGTGTGGAGTTGTCGGGATGAGCACAGGGAGAGCGGAAGGCGTGCCATGGGCAGGACTGGGAAGAGGAAGTTGGGGATGGGGAGAACGGACGACTTGGGGGTTGGAGGAAAGCGAGGAGACGGATGAGATGGGGACATATGGGGAGGAGCAGAACGACGACGTCAACCCGCTTTGACACGGCGAGCGCAAGCTAACGACAGTCCGGATGGTGGGGAGACATGAAGGGCCCCAAGCAGAAGGGCATCTACCAGTACAGTGCGTCTATCCCCTGTGCGCTTGATCAAGCTGACCTTGTCCCTCGCTCGAAACGTGAATACGTCTTGACTTTCCTACCATCTCTCCTTGTCTCCCTCCGACCACATTCAACACTTATCCATCTCTATCCATCACGCCTCTGCCTCCCGATCCACGCTTTCTACCCCTCCTGCACGACCCTATTTATTACTCTACCGCCAACAGCCGTCTCCAACTTCCAGCAGAAGCCATTCGCCGGTGCCCTCAACGGCTACGTCTTCTGGGGTCTTAAGCGCTGGGCCCAGCAGGTTCCCTACTTCGCTGTCCCCTTCATCACCGGCTACGCCGTCTACGCCTGGGGCAAGGACAAGTGAGTATTGCTGGAGGAGTGGGTTGCAGTCGGCGGCGCAAGATCCGTGCCTTCTATCTGAACTCCTGGATGGTCACGCAACGAAGTGGCAACTTCAACGCAGCCGGACCGCTAGAGTGATCTGAATGGCTTGCTTGATCTCGCGATTCAGATGCCCGACTGGAGCCTGCAACACAGATACCCGACTGCAGCGCGATAGACACACATGGGACATTGCTGACTCCAGGTACGCCTACTACAACTCCAAGGAGGGCCACCATGCTATCCACGAGGCTGAGCTGGCTGCTGGTGGCGCCCACTAAGCACAAAATGTAGAAAAGCATATGCATGCGTGTCTGGAGTGGCAGCGTTCGGCAGATATGGACTACAGAGAGCAGGGGCGGAGCGTGCGCTTTACGACGTGTATGGACTGCAGACGGATATGACGGATAAGCGCTACCACAGGAGCAGAGCGTCGCAATGCCGCGGTGAACCAACAAGAGCACGCAAGCCTCTAGCCGCCTTCGCCGCTCTCGGCTGACTGCCTGCGTCGTCACTGCAGAGCGACCAGGCTCCCCTATTATATCGTTAGATCAGTTGCGACAGAAAGCAAAGAAGAGCCGAACAGTAGTGACAGCGAATACATCGTCGCCCCATCCCGGGCGGTAAAGAAGAAGAGCGAAAAACGAAGACAGCCCTAAAGGCCCAGCTACACCACCCCTCCAAGTCCAAGTCGCTAAGACAAGACTTAAGCGCCGAAACCGTAAAGGGTGCGGCCCTGGCGCTTGAGCGCGTAGACAACGTCGAGCGAGGTGACGGTCTTGCGCTTGGCGTGCTCGGTGTAGGTGACCGAGTCGCGGATGACGTTCTCAAGGAAGATCTTGAGCACGCCGCGAGTCTCCTCGTAAATGAGGCCCGAAATACGCTTAACACCGCCACGGCGGGCAAGACGACGGATAGCGGGCTTGGTGATACCCCTGTCTGGTTAGTAGTCGCTCTCGTTGCGCTCGCTTTTGCGCGCTTTTATAGTACGCACTGAATATTGTCACGGAGAACCTTTAGCGTTAGCAATGCATTCTACGCGTCTGGGAGAGGTGGGAGGAGGCGTTGGAAGTGTTTTGTTGAAAGAAATGGAGATGTAGATGTAGATGGAGGTGGGTGGGTGCCACAAAGTGGTAGTGCCACATGTCTAACTCACCTTGCGGTGACGCTTGGCGCCGCCCTTGCCGAGACCCTTGCCACCCTTTCCGCGACCGGACATGTTGTGTGTTGATGAGGTTGGTGAAGTAGAAGAAAGAGAGAGGGGGAGCGCTAAGGCGGGATGTGGGTTGGCTTGGTGGATGAGGGGAATGAGAGGAGCTGAGTCGGGGGTAGTTATATAGATCTGAGACGGAGGCATGCGTGTTTTGCGCCTGGTGTGTTATGGGAGCGACGAGGGCAGATCACGTGACTGTCCGGTGATTTGTTGCTATTGGATCACCAGCGAATGAGATGGCTCTAGTCATGTGACCTTGATCGCCGATTGCACCCAGCGTCATCAATGCAAGCTTGTTGTTGACAACCAAGAGGACAGAGGCATCGATTGCAGGATCTGGAGGATGAGAGCGAAGTGAGCGCACTCGTGTGCTTGAAGGTGTATATTGCATAGACGCATGCTGAATGCAACGAATAACCCACGTCCGTCATGTCCACCGTTCGCGTCGTTACCGAATCCAGATACCAGGGCTGCTGCAGCGCGCTAACCGCTACGGAGAGCACTGACCGTGACATGGCCGAGGCTCACATCTCTTCCAACACCATCAACCCATAATCGACTGATCTCGGGTCAGGCAGCGATGACCGCCTCACGGCGTGATCTGCCTCTCGCGCGCTCCCTCCTCTCCACTGGCACCAAGCCACTCCCGCGACTCTTCCCAACACCAACAGCAGAACTGGTCACCCTGCACGACAAGCTCTACAACTTTCTGGCCCTTGTCCTCCGTGCGCATGTCCAGGATTGGTACTCGCGCATCTCCCCACGAGACCAAACCCTCCTCCCAACTATCAATGAGCTCATAGCGCAAATCCTCCCAGCACTTGTCCAGGTTGACGCAGAGGTCATCCATGATCTACTCCTCACCGACCTGCCCATCCTCTTGACAACTCACATCAGGACGTATTGGAACGCCCGAGGAGCCGTCCTCATCGATCACGGAGCGCTCGACAAGGCATACCATGCTCGACTGCCCCTCCCATCGGTGGCCTTACGAAGCCTCGCTGTGCCAGTGGAAGTGCCTACAGCCCTAGCCGAAGCTCTGTCCGAGCCGTTATCAGCTCGACCGCGGCAAGCCCAGGAGACTTACGCTCTGTCGCCAGCATATCTCACCGCTCTGTCCGACGCACTGCTGTTCGTCCATCTTCCACCTGCCGACTATGCGAGTGATGCGGAGCGCTTTATCGTCCGGGAGGTCCTCGCAGGTGTGGTGTTGGACAATGTCGGGAAGAGGCTCAGTGCACCGTGGTTCTGGGCTGAGGTGTGTATCAAGCACTTGCCGCCCCCGCAGTCACGTCCTAAGATGAACACGCTGGACGTTTTGCAAAGGACCTTTGCCCTTCTGGTCTCCAGCCTGTGCTACTTGTGGACAGCGGGAACCCTCTTGCTCAAAGAGCTACGCCTAAGTCCGCCGCCAAAACGTACACGGGTAGTCGACCCATGGCTTGCTCTGCTGCGCGCGACCATCGACGGCCCCAGTGTCGTTCACCCTACGCCAGTCTTCCTCTCCTTGGCGCTCCTCGTACTTGAAAGTGCATGTCTCCTCCTGTCCCCAGTGCTCGACAGGCTGGTGCCTCGTCTACTGGAACGAGCTGTGTCTCCACGGACGGGCACCAAGATCCTCGACATAGCCGAACGTACGCTCTTCCCGAACGGATGGCCTACTCCCAGTGTCGAGCCTACTCCTGAGGAGGTGATTGAACTCGACAAGGCTTTTAGGAAGAGGATGAGGGATAGAGGGGTTCCGGAGTACATGGTGGATCCGGTTTCCGATGCCGGGTGCAATGCTCATCTTGTGGGGTTGGTGTTTGACGCGGTAGCTGCAGCTGTTGTACCAGAGCTTGCGTTGTGTGAGTAGACTCATAGTTTGAGAGGCAATGTATGTACTAGTAATCATAACCGGTACCAGCAGTTTCTGCATAGCATGTCTCATGTAATTCTAAAGACTATAGTACCGCTGTTGCGGCACTTAGAGGGCGTAGCCGGCCTTGGAGGCGGCAGGAACGGCGCCAGTGACGAGGGGGGCGCCGGTGCTGGAGCCGTACTGCTCAGGCCACAGGTCCTTGTGGCTCTCGACAGGAGAGAACTTCTTGGGCTTGACCTGGGTGGCAGCGTGGGTGGGGATCTGGCCGCAGCGGTCAAAGGCGTTGAGGTTCTTGTGGAGGGTGATCTGGAAGACCGACGACGAGCCCTGGCGGGCAACGATGACACTGTAGGCAAGGAAGTAGGCCCAAACGCGGAACCAGCGGGGGCCGTACTTGGCCTTGACCTTGTCCTCGTTGGCGAGCCAGTTCTTGTACCACCTGTGGATGGTGGCCGAGTAGTGGACACCGAGAACGTCGACCGACTTGACCTCGAAGCCGGAGCCCTCGAGCTCGTTGATGACCCAGCCGAGGTTGAGGGAGGCGTCGGCACCGGGGAAGACGTACTTGTTCATGAAGATGCCCCAGATGAGGTCCTCGAACTGCCAGCACTTGCGGAGACCGGCGACCTGGAAGACAAGGATACCGTCGTCGGAGAGCAGGTTGTAGATCTCCTTCAGGAAGTTACGGTAACGGCGCAGACCGACGTGCTCAGCCATCTCGAGACACGAGATCTTGTTGTAGTAGCCCTTGGCGGCGGGGATGTCGCGGTAGTCCATGCACAGAATGCGGCCCTGCGACTCGGGGATGCCGTTCTCACGGAGACGCTTGGTCGCAAAGGCAGCGCCAGTCTCGGCAAGAGTAACACCAGTAATGTCAACACCGTAGTTCTTGGCAGCGTGGGCAGCAAGAGTTCCCCAGCCACAGCCGATGTCGAGCATGCGGTCTCCGGGCTGGAGGTCGAGCTTGTCGCAGACCATGTTGAGCTTGTTGTCCTGGAGCTCTTCAAGGGTCTCCTCACGGTTGATGTCGCGGATAACGCCCGAGGTGTAGATCATACGGGGTCCAAGGAACCATGCGTAGAAGTCGTCTCCACGGTCGTAGTTCTCGCGGATCTGGTCCTCGTCCTGGTGCTGGGTGTGGAGGATGACGTCGGGGATGAGGTTGAACAGAACGTAACGGAAGTTCTCCATGGTGAGCTCGAAGCGCGACCAGTCGTGGCGCTCCTCCATCACAGCCAGGACATCGCCGTTGAAGTCGATCTTTCCGTCAAAGTAGGCGTCGTGGAAGGTCTGCATGGGCATCTTCTTGCCGTTCCACTCCTCGCGAAGCTTGGCATCGGTGATGGTGTAGTAGTCGCTGAGAGGGCGGTTGGGCAGGGCCATCTTCTCGTTGATACGAGGGCCAAACTTGGAAGTGATGACCCAGTAGCCGATCGTGAGAGGGACGAAAAGGAGCACGAAGAGAATGAAGTAGACCGTCCACGAGCGGCCGAAGGGGAGGTTGCGCTGCACAAACCATGGCACAAGAATGTCAATGGCAGCAAGGTGGTAGTTGTTGAACGACCCAGATCCCTCAGCGGGGAGCGTAGCGTTGGCGATAGCTGGGTAGTGGTAGCTGGATGATCAGCCCAGAGCTCGTCCAACAGGTGTCCAATGGCAACGAGAGACTTACAGCTTGACCGCTGACGGGGCAGCATCGCTGACACCGTTCGCCCTCACCTCGGGGGCGACATCGACTGGCTGCTTGTCTGTAACAGCCGACATTTTTCAACCCAAATGGATGAAGAGACAAAGCAAGATGTGTCCGGAATCTCGAAATGTTGCCTACGTGGAGAAACGCCGGTTAAGGACCTCGATGGGACGTCTCTGATCGATCAAAGGATCTTTCGGGCCACCGTAGGCCAAGGAACACCCAGGCACGGACGCGCAGACGCGCATCCCCGGTCACGTGAGCAGATATTACATGACATACCTCGAGGCTGTCTGTCGATCGGAGGTGGTGGTGGTGATTGTGAGCACAGGCCGCAGAGTTGTTCAACAAATTCCCAACACTCACACTATCGGTCGCCATGGCGGCGGAGCAGACTTTGCCGCGGCAAGAGGAGGCAGCTGGGGAGCAGGAAGACGTGACGCGAGGTCGCGACCCCGTGCCCAAGCCGAAGCGCGAGCCCAAAGTCCTCCCAGGCGCCAACATCGCGCACCCAAAGTTCAAGCCGACTTACCTCCCTCGCGATGCACCAAGTCCATTGCCGTCTGATAAGGGATGGGTGACACCTCTATCTGCGCCTGCGTACTATCCTCTCGAAGCATTCCACAAGGTGCTGCATCAACAGGCTCTGCATCCGGAACAAAACTCGTCCCTCATCCTGCGAGCGGACAGCATGCGGGTAACACCGTCGGATGAGGACGAGGCAGACAACGCTCTGGCAGAGAGCCTTGGCTGCAAGCTAGAGGAGAGGCTACGCTTGCGCTTTGTACCTCGACAAGCAAGACGCGATGCCAGCATGGAGCAGAGGCACGTTTCGTACACCAGTGAGGACGAATCCTACGGCCTCATCCTCAAGACACCTGAGACCGAGAGCGCAGCCACCATGCCTTACTACCACCCTCCCGTTCGCAAGCTTGCCTTCATCTGGGAAGGCAACGGTGACTTGGACGGCATCCCCGATGACTCTGTTGAAGGGGCGAGGATCTACGGTACCCTTTACGTCTCGTACCTCCCATTCGAGGACTCACCTCTGCCCGAAGGCGATGTGCTCACACCTCCTCCAAAGCCTCCACGACGTCGCTCGCCGCTGGCTGGTCCCTCCAAGCCGTCGACACTTCCCGTTTCTGAGGTTGTCAAGCCGCCAGCCACAGTGCTAGAGGACGACAGCCCAGCGGCGCTCCTGGAGGCCCGCGTGATTGCCGAGCGACGACTACAGCGGACATGTCTGGCTTTGCTGGAACGCCTCCACAAGCATGGTCATGGAGCTGCTAATGGATATGTTAAGCGAGTCCACCATGATGTGAGTACGAGGGGTGTTCTCTGCTCATGCCAGATTGTCGTGTCGCGCGAACCGTTTCAAGATCTCTATCAAGTGCTGAAAGAGCGTCACAAACATCTCGAGTCTCGCAAGCAGCAGCCGTGGAGCACCAAAGTGGAAGACGTTAAGCGTCATGTCTGGAAGGTACGTACTGCTCTTGGCGAGCGCAAAGCCAACTGTACCAGGACGCGGGCTCACCAGATAATCGGATTTTACCTACGGATATCTCGCTTTGGGGCTCACAGGACATTGCGATCTCCGCCTTTCTCATGCTCCTCTGGAAGGACATGTATCCAGCGCGCGAGGGGAACGAGACAGGGATGGCATGGGACCTTTGGGGACGACCTCCAGGAGGATTCCTCGATCTCGGCTGCGTGAGTGCAGTGATACGTTGCAGTTTCCTTGAGCTGATGACAGGGTAATGGCCTGATTGTGAACATTTTGGTCTCCGAGGGGTACGCTGGCAAGGGCTATGAACTACGAGCTCGTCGCACATGGCCACAATATCCAGAAGCGACACAGAAGTCGCTGGTCGAGCTATCCATTGACATGCCCTCGTGGTTCCCAGAGACCATTGAGCAGTGGGAGAGCGGAAACTGGCCAGGCAAGGAGGAATGCGTCGTAAAGGAGGACAACTTTATCATTGCCAATCACGCGGATGAACTGACGGTATGTCGCCCCCGATGTGCCACAGCTGATAGCTTAGCCTTGGATACCTTTGTTATCGCTCCTCCCATCGAAGCCAGTGCCCTACATTTCTCTGCCTTGTTGCCTGCACACGCTCGATGCCAAGTACACGGCCTTGGAGTTTCAGCCGCCATCACACCCGCACATGCCTGCCGATGGGCTTGGTGCCGGCCTCGAAGCAGGTGCATCGAGATACAAGGCGTATACCATGTGGTTGGGTTGGGAAGGACTGCAGTGCGGTTGGAAGTGGGAGAAAGAGAGTCTGCGGATACCGTCTACTCGTTGCTGGGCGATTGTCGCTCGACAACGGTGGTCGAGCAGCAAAGAGGAGGATCGTGCTTGCCGCGAGTGGGCATTGGAGGAAGTCCAAGGTGTGAGGGATCGTAAGGTGTTTGCGATTCGCAAGAAGGAGGGCAAGGACCATTGATGGCCCATGTTTCTCCGGCCCGTGCGCGTCGACACTTGGCGTGTCTGTCGTCCACTGTATATACAGTATAATGCACACAGTCGACGAAAGGGCCCTCGTCGTCACTCATACCACACTGTTTGCGAAAGTGCACCACCGGACAACAGGGCTCCCCGCTATGGGCATCATTTTTGATAGGGCAAAGGTGGGGCAACAGCAAGCAAACCATACCGGTTGAGATGTGCTCGAGCATCTTTGCCGGCGAATGTGTATTTGCACTATAGCTGCATGTCCTCAACGAAAGGGGTAAACATGGACGAAGGCATGTCATCAAGCCTCTTGACTCTTTGATAGCTCTCTCTGGACTGTTCATTGGGACTGACCCCCCTCCCATCTTGACCTGGTGTCGACCTGTCATTGTTGCCTTCCTCCTCAACTTGACAAGGCAGCTGCAGATCCAGCATTGGTCACAGGCCAAGGTTTGTCCAACGGTAGTCCGCAGCTGTAATGACTGACAGTAGCATTGGCGACAGCACGATGAGCTCTTCAGCAGGGAGCAGGTCTTGGCAATCTCGTGGCAACAGATCAGGCCAGCATTCTGGCAACAAGTCAGGCCAAAACTCTGGCGACAGATACGGGAACAATGGCGGCCACTCTGGCTCTGGAGATAGATTTGGGAGTAATGGCGGCCACTCTGGCTCTGGCGATGGCGACAGATATGGGAGTAATGGCGGCCAATCCGGCTCTGGCGGCCAGGGATATGGTGGTCAGTCGGGCCATGGCGGCCACTCTGGCAATGACGATCACTCTGGCTATGGCGATCATCGAGAAGGTCCTTCAAGAGAGCAAGACCACCAACAATCACATAACCCAGAGCGACCCGATGAGCAGTTCAGAGTCCACAGCAATGGGGCAGGAGAGCACCACAACTCCAGCGAGAATCAGGCATGGAGTCCTCCGGCTGCAAGCACGGCGCCGGATTCAACGATCGACTTCGACTCCACTCCCGATGTGGCACAAGATACCGAGTGGGAGTGGAGTTCCAGCCTCGGTTCGACTCCGAACGATCCGCTCCCAACCTCTCCTGCGAACTGGCCTATGCCTTCGACCCCCTCGTCGTCAGCAAGCGCCAACTCAGTAGGTGGGTCCTCGTGTCTTTCCCCAGCCAACTGTGTAGCAGCAGCACCGGCTGCAGCAAGTGACTGACCACTGTCGCCCTCATTCGCCAACGCCGGCCTGAATGCGGCATGGAGCTCGCCGAGTAGCGGTGTGCTGGGGACGCCCATGAATGAGAGATTGGTGACACCAACTGACGTCAAAGCTGCACTGCAGACCGGCGTGTCTACAACCGCCGCTCGCGAGCGACCAACTCTAGGAATAGCTGCAAACCACGACAATGGTATGGGTCGGAATATAGAGCCAAATGTGGCCAATAAGTCACTCCACGGCGGGGCTCTTGCTGGTGCGTTCCATCCGTGTCTTGGTCGGCTAATCACTAGGCGTCATCTTCGCAGCGTTTTTCGCTTTGCTCTTCGCTGCGTTTCTTGCTATCAGGTGTATACCACTGATTGTAAGTGTTTCGTTTGTTCAGTCTGACATCAGAAACGTCGACGCCAGCGCTCCAAAGACGGTCCCCTTGCTGCTGCCGGAGGTAGCCATCCTGGGTACGAAACCGAAGACGAGTACGATCCCTCTACATGGGAGCGGTCGACGTTGTCCGAATCAGCAGAGAACATGGCCCAGGTATCTAATGCGACTTCTCGGCCGCAATCAAGACATGAAGATGTCTATGTGCATCCCTTCAACAATCCTGAATTGCTTGTCTCTGAAGACAGGGCAAAGTCGCCGCCAAACTCCACGACCTATGTATAGATGAGGAGGCTGCGACACAACTGCATCTGTCGCACTCAAGGAAGACGACAGTCCGCGAACGGGTCAAAACTCATAATATCCATCCCATCCCCTTAGTGGTGGTCTTTCCTTACTCGCGCTTGGGGTGCCTCTAGCCAAATACACTGCGAATATTCAACCTGCTCTTTCCATTGCCCGTTCTCTCCAATGCCAAGTCATGAACATTACCCAGTCAATGTAGTTACGGACTTTCCTTCCATCTCTGATGCATCTGTAGTGTGAACATAATGTAATGTGCAGCAAAAGTCAAGAAAATCGGGAAATACAAATTCAAATCATCAGGCGGAGATCGTTTACACGAGCTTGACCGGCACCGAACGTTGAGGTACTCCAATGCTACTGCTTCCTGCCGCTGATGAGGTCGAACTCTGCAACTACCACTATCACTAGCTTGTGGTTATGCTGATATACTCAAAATGAGCAGAGCATTAAATCGAACCTTACTGTTGTGCGCTGTGCAGTCTGTGCGCTCTGTATCGGGCCTCTTGACTCGGATCACAGAACGGACGCTTGGCCCACACTACTGTCATCAGCACGGCCTGAGCGCGTCCTATATGCCGTTCTTAGGGATTGTTTGCCTCAGAGGCGGGTGTGTGCGATCAATTTGCACAATATCCAAGCATGGCAGACTGCATCACAGGCATTCTTTTCCATCTGCAGTGTACCGAGCACACTCCCGTCTGCATCACATGTTCTTGTAGCCTGCTCGGGTGATCACAGCAGTCTATCTGCAAGCCCCGCCCTTCAGCACCTTCTCTTGACCTGTTGACCTTCATCTTTCTCGTTCTGACATCTATCCACAGCACGCTGCCACACTCTTTCTAAACGTCACACTCTTTTACCATCTATAAACACCCAACCCCGATAACTCATCTTCCATATTCCTTACCGTCCTGGGTAGTCTCTCCGCAAGCCGAGTACCTACACAATGAGCCGCGGGGCCTACCAGCCATCGCAGCACAACAGACTCCCTTTCCACAACCGCAGCAACACCCCGCGTCAAGGGTGGAACTGGTTCGACGGAAAGGGAGGCAAACAGGAGCCAGCGCCTCCCATCCAGCCAGCGACAGCGTCGGCTGCCCCACCTCAAAACACTGGCTTCCCGAGCGCTCTCCCTGGCAGCCCCACGACTGACCCCGCACACCAGTACTATGGAATCGACACATCCGCAACTACCGACAGCAATGTACAAGCTGGTGACGATACACCTCAGGAAGTACCGAATGTCATTGTTGGTGACAGCAATGCCAAGGTTGATAGCCCTCCTGTCGTTGCTCCTGCGGTTGCACCGGCCCCGGATGCAACCAGCAGACCTGCCTCTCCTGCCACTACGAGTGCTCGTCCCACTACCAGCGCAAGTCCCATCATTGCAATTGTGAGTTGATAGTTGATCAACCAGCTTCAGAAAATCCATGAGAGACTATCCTCGGGGAACATGAGTGGCGGAGTGGCTTTGAACGATTGGTTATTTTTGGGAGTGTGGCACTTCCAGGCGACAGCACCAACACGCATGGTATCGGGAAGGCTGACCACAGACCTCTTCCGCAGTGCATGTATCTCCTCCTGCTGAAAACGTCGGCGCAAGTAGCCATGCTGCAGAGCCAGCCCCAGCCTCTGACAATTCCCCTGCGCAGGAGCTCCCAGCCACTGGGACGTTCGTAGACTCAGACACGGGTGGGGTCGACAGCGGTGATGGCACTCCCGAGGGCGCCGTGCAACCTTCGACCGGTGCATTCGCCGTAGTAGAAGTAGGAGGAGCCTCCACTGCCAACTGGAGCCCTTCCAGTATCTCGGGTGACACCACACTTCACGTGAACACACTCTCCTCTACCTCTTCCGTCGTGTTTACATCCCACGGCACAACCCAGTCTGCCGTCGCTCCTACCCCGTCTTCGGCCAACGCCAACAACGCAAGTGATTCAACCGCTCTACCCTTAGCAGCATTGATTGGTGGGTTTTGGTGCTCGAAGTTGGCTGATAGCAGGTATTATCGTTGGTTCCATTGCATGTCTAGCATTTTTGCTTTTGGGCGTCTTCCTCTTCTGGGTGAGCCGAAACATCGCACAAGGCCACTGACAGCAGCGCCGGCGTCGACGTAACAAAGCAGACACCGAAGCTGCGGCTGAGGCTCAGGAGAAGAAATCAGAAGCGCAAGATGGGCAGACGACTGAGTCGAAGGTGACAGGAGACGCTGCAAACACCGTGCCCCCAACAACCACTGGACTGACTGTCAACTGGGCCCCTACCCCGACCACTGGTGCCCCTGCTTCTGGAGCGGCGACTGCTGGAGTAGCCGTCGCAGGCGCTGCCGTCGGTGCAGCGGCCGTTGTTGCGGGAGCTGGAGCTGCGGCTGGTGCCGCGGCCAGTGCTGCGGCAGCCAGAACACCCACCCGAGCGAGCAAGAGGTTCTCGATCAGTGCATGGAAGAATCGCCGGTGGAGCGTCCAGACTGCAGTGACCCCGGATGGCCCCAACCACGCCGGCATAGGTTCTGGTCAAGCAACTCTGAAGTCAGCTCCGAACCACCCGTTCGCGCAGCACTATGGTACGGAGATCGACCTCGGGACTGGCCACATCACCCACAAAGACGAGGTATCACACAACCCCAACTCTGCCCCTGCCTCTGTAGCGTCTGCTCCAGCTTCTATCGCTGCTATGGAGAGCGCACGCAAGAAATCACCTTTTGCCCGGGGCCCGGACAGGCCGAACTCGGGTTATGACAACTTTCTGAGGTGGGACGCTCAAGCGACCGACAGGGTGCATGGCAAGCAATGGGTGCAGACGCCTGCACCCGCGCCTGTGCCAGTGCCAACGCCAGCGCCTGCGGCAGCAGAGGAGCAGTCGGATCATGCCTCATTCCGGACAGGCGTCCAAAGTATCGAAACTCATTCGCAATATTCCTCTTCATCCCATCTAGTTCAACCCTTCAACGCATATGAGCCCCGGGCAAGTGTGCAGACTGTCCAAACCACGACCACGTCTGTGGCGGACTCTGCGGTACCGGGCGACGATTCTCGATCCAGTGCTCGCCTTAGCAAGCACATTGGCCTTGCTATCTAGAGCTGGCAATTCTATGGTATCTACCTTTATAAAGTCACAGCAAATATACCACTGTGTAGTATATTGCCGGGAGTCATGCAGACAGATTGAGAAATGGTAGCGTGGTGGAGCTCGATCAGATCTGCAGGCGGGTACAAGCGACAAAAAGGTGTGTGCATAACCCAGTTAACTATACAATATCTGATATACCGTGTAACAACACGACCGAGTCTACTTCTCAGTCGCTTATGCCGCCGCGAGTAAACTCGCCGCTACGCCTGTCCCCAGGTCGCCCGTAGTCAATGCTACGACGTTCGCGACTGCGGGAGCGTTCGCGTGAACGGGATCGCGGGGTCGGGTCCTCGTTGCCCACAAGGGCTGCGTACTGTCCACGCTTGCCTTTACTCTCGCGCTTCTCCATAGTCTTCTTCACCTTGCGCTCGGGACGAACCACGATGACAGGAATAGGTGAGTGAGAAACCGAGAAGCGAGAAATAGAACCCATGCCTGGTGCACCGAAGGCTTTCCCCCACGTCTGGAGGCGAGAGCGTTGGCCCTTGGTGCCGACCACCAGTGCTGGAGATCAGCTGGATACCTTGGAAAGGACTTACAATCAGGACGGTAGAGTGCTATCATCTTGAGGATCATGTCGGGAACATGGCCAACGACGATTTCAACAATTGCGGATATCTACTATCAGTCGCCTTTCAGGCACCACGCTCACCTTGCGTCCGTCCTCCTCATCGTTCTTCCTCAACACTGTTCGGAGCAGCGTCATCGCCTCCTCACGGAGCTCCTCGTTTGCCTTGGCCGTGTGCCGTTCTGCCGTCAGCCCCGCAATTGGGAGGTCAGACCTCGCCTACTCACCGTCATCTCCAATGTCAACGACTCGCATAGCAATGAGTTCGTCCCCATCCTCGACGAGTTCGCTCATAACCCAGTCGAGCGCATCTTCTCCACTCTCGTCAGGTGACACAGCGACCAGGAAGACACGAGTGTTGCGCGAGCGCTTGTAGCCTTCGCTCTTGGCCTGCATACAGTTAGCGGATAGTCTAAGCAGAGGGAAAGCCAAAAAGCAGCAGCGCGTCTGCTAAGCACAGGCACCGTGAGTCATGAGCGAGCGTTCTGTTCCGATAGAACGACGTCCGACTGAGACGCTACTTACCTGTTCAGTGACCGTGTTGAGCGTATCAGGCAAGGGAGAATCAACAGTCTCAAAGCCAACCTTGCGACGATACTTGCTTACGTCGATTGGGTTGCTTCCCGTAGTATGCGTACGAGGGAAGCTTATACCATTGCTGGAACTGCCGCTGAGCGACGAGCGATGAGTTGCGAGAGCTGAGTGGAGTGGTTGACCGCCGTGTCCCTGAGGCGATGTTGGAGAGACGCCTTCAGCTAATCTGACGTGTGGTAGTCCGTCTGTGCGTAGTGGCTGGCGCAAGGATGAAGGCGACGTATGAGCCATCGGATGTGTCGAAAGAATAGATGATGGATGGAAGGAAGAGATGAAGAGCTAGCTGGTCCAGATGTGGATCTCAGCAATTCATGCAACACATCGGGCAATCAGTGAGTGAGCTCAACGTCACCGCTTCACTGCGCGCGTCGTATACTAAAATGGGAGGAAAAAATAGAATCGGACACTCTGGTCCTTTTGTGTCTTGGCATGGACATGTCAACAACCGTCAACTGCCGAGAGCTGTACATTTCGACCCCGAACAGACATGCAAGCAGACCCAGCGCCTGGGGCAGGGCAACCGTACAGCTCTCGGCGCGCTCCTGTTGCTATTGTCAGCCCCAGTTCGCCCAAACCTCTATGCACGTCGTGTGCTTACCCGACGCCGTACATCTACACGACATACACTTCAGCCTCGAACATTCGTCTAGGCGTCTGCGTGAGTTCTGGAAGTCGATGTAGCTCTGACGGGATCAGCCACGATGCGATAGCTTCTTGGATTCGTTGATCGAATCGCCAGCGCTGGTCTTGGCGTTGGATCTGGTTCTTCTGAAGCCCCGGGTGTTTCTCCACTTGCTCTTCAACCGGGGATGCCCGCCTCAGGACGCTTCTGGAGCCGTCTCACTGCCTGATGAGAAATCGACGCCCTCCTCTTACGACCGGAGCAGACGGATATGGACGAACATCTCTTATCTTTCCCTTGCCATTGTGTTGGCCGAGGTAGCTGTGCGCCGCCCTCATCCTACCGACATCCCATACTCGGCCGGTCGAATTGTGTTCGAAATCGGAGCCCAACTCGTGGCCAGTACTGCGGTGGCACTGCTCTTCCTCCGATTCAGCAAGTGGTACCCACCAACAATCGAGAAAGAAGACTGCATCCCCGCAGTATCTACAAGAGACGGGCGACAGGAAGGGTTCCTGCCCTCATTAGTACCGCTCGTGCTCCTTTACACATCTCTCCTGCCACTCCTGCTTCAGCTGGTCCTCGGTATCTGGTATGACGGCCCTGTCACCTCTGCACCTATCATTCGAGCAGCAACACTGTGGTCTGAGCTTGATGTGCCTTCCTACATTGGTTCTTCGCTCCGACCCTTGGCAGTTCAGGTCCACAACAGCATCGCTCACACAGTCGAGCACATGTCCCTCCTCTGGCACGATGTCGATCGCGTATGGGCCGGTACAAGAGTCCTAGGCGGGATGAGCGCGGGGTTCGGACTGAGAGTCCTGCTGCCTACCAAGCCGTGGCAGACGACCTCGATCGTCATGGCAGGGTGGGGAGCCGCCTTGATCGCGGGCAAGATGTGGGACACGATGTGGCATACAATGATGTCGTAGACAGCGCAAAGGGCAAATATGATAGATTCTGGTGTATGAAAGTTGTAATGTTGTATGCATTGGGGTTACTCCGCATCCTCCTCTGGGGGTGGGGTGAGGTCGTCTTCTTCAGACTGCATCTCGACGTCGGGCTGACTATGGCCGTTGGGTGCGGCGGCTGCTTCCGTGGAGGCCTCTCCGCCCTCCTGTTGAGCTGCGCCAGGGAGTTCCGGCTCGGCCTCAGTGTTGGCAGGCTCACCGTGGTCTGCGTCTTCAGCCTTAGACGCCTCCTCAGCATCTTCAGCCTTGGGCGCCTCCTCCGCATCTTCAGCCTGGGGCGCCTCCTCAGCATCTTCAGCTTTAGAAGCAGATTCGGGCTCAGCATTCCCCGCACCAGCCCCAACAGCATCGCTTACAGCCTCGCCTGCTGGCTCTACCCCTGGAGCGTCGTCAACAGCCATGCCTGAGGCTTCGTTGATGTCTCCCCCAGTCCCAGCCTCCTCCGGCTGTGCCTGAGCTTCGCCGTCATTCGCCTGATCCGAGGCAGTGTGCGCGTCTTGAACGACTTCGTCCGCAGCAACCTCCACCTCGGGTGTTGCCTCTCCTTCGGCGTCCGGCTCCTCCGCAACCTCGACCTCAGCGTCCGCACCCTCCTCAGCTTCCGCGGCCTTCTTCCCGCGTCCCCGGATGACCTTGACAAGCTCATGCAGGTCGTAGTCGGTGCCCTGCAATGCCACGAGGCGCGGGTACTCTCTCCGGGCAGCCCGGAGAGCCAACCAGTTGACTGTACGTTTTTGCTGTCGTCAGCGGCATCAAGGCGACAGCTCACCTCCTTCAGCTCAGGCGGCGGTTCCCTCCCGAATCCACGCTCGTCCTCCTCCTCCGTCTCAAGTCTTGTCAACTCCTCCTCGAGATCGAAGACAGTCTGGCTCTTCACCGGGTGGTCGAAAAAGTCGTCCATGCTCTTGTACCCTGACGCCCACATCCTGGACAGCGACGGGGTGCCGAGTTTTAGCGGCCATTTCCTTGCTGGGCCACAGTGTCTCTTCCACTTTTGCGCGGCGGACGCTGCATCCTTTGGATCGGCCACTGTCAGTTCCCATTCTGTCTCGGGACAGCCGTCGTTCTTCCATTGCGCCTGCTGTCAGTTAGGACGCGCGGCTGACTCACATATCGCCGTTCCCGATCCATCAACTGCACGACTGTCGCCTCGAACTCCCTGCCACCCGGCTGCATGCGGCACAGCTCCTCGCGCACCCTCGACACGGTTTGCTTGATCCATGTCTGGTTCTCTCCGTCGACCACAAAAGTTTTGGGCATACCGCCAGTGAATTGTTGTTTGGTGGCTGTGGTAGGAGTGAGGTTTAGGAGGAACTGGAACAAGATGAAGTACTGCAGCAGCACTTGGCGACGGAAGCTTGGGTCTGCAATCTCATACTCGAGCAGACTGCGAGCAGTGAGGTATTGAGGGTACGCGTCGAAATCGTCATTACGTTTGCGCTTGCGTTCGAGGTTCTTGCCAGCGAGAACACGCTCCCGCACAGTCTGTTCGAATAACCGCCCAAGCACGAAATCAGACTTTGTGCGGAACACCTCGAACGGCGTCTTTGCTGGTTCGCCTGTCGCTGGTCCGCCAAGCGATGGGGGGTGAGCGAAGAACTGCTGCAGCGACCAGAGGGTGGAGTAGAAGTCCGGTCGGTCCGACTTATCCGACTTGTCCGCCTCGTCCATCTGCACATCACCGTCTTCGTCAGCACCAGCCGGTGCTTCAGGCTCCTCCCATGTCGTGGTGATCTGGCTGTATTCTCCACGCAGGTTGGTAGCGCTCTTGTCTGCTACGCTGATCACTCGGCTGGCGAAGAACTGAACCCGGCCACGAAGAGCGAGGTCATCCGGCGTGCGGGACAGGAAGCGGAGGAACGCGTTGATGGTCCGCAGCAGAGGAAGAGTCTTGCCTCTAGACGCTGGCATGTCCTTCGTGAACCGCGGGGCCCGAGTTTCGACATAGGTGAAAAGCTCGTGCCAGGTAGACACGAGGAGGATCTCGACAAACTCCTCCAGCAGGGGGATGAAGACCTCTCCGGGCTCGAGCGAGGGCGCTTTTGTCAGCACGCTGGCTCTGCATAAACGCACCATTGATGTCCTCATACACCACCTCGAACAACGTCAGGATAATGTCCAGACGATCCTGCAGCGCAGTCTGGAACCTTGCTTTCTCAGCTTCCAGCGAGTCGCGGCTTGGCTCAGCGATCTACCGTCAGCAGGGCCCGCACGTCTGCAAAAGACTCACCTCAGAATCGATGACAGGCCGGACAGCTATCTCCCTCCCAACCAGGTCCAGCGTCGAACGCACGACCTCCGCGCGCTTGGAGGACCCAGGCTCTTGTTGCGGGATTCGAGACCAGAGCTCGCACACCTGCTCTTTCAGAGCAGCAGGCGCCAGCGGGGATAACGGCCCAGCACCAGTATGCGAGTCAAGCTCGCCCTCCCTCGCCGACCAGTGTGTCGAGACCAGAGCCTGCAGCTCGTCCCGCAGCGTGGCGTACATGGTGATGATGGAGAGTAGTGACAGAAGCGACAGTCATCACATCGAGTTCGCTCATTCTTCGTTGACAGTAACTCAGGCACGCAAATGTATTACAACCACGACCGTGATCCACTACGACCGGTATTAGCTTTTTCGCAACGTCAACATCCCGCCACTCCATTTCCACCAACTTCAATTTCTAGACATTTCTATCCACCTCTTCACCATGTCAAGCCGCTACGACGAGCCCCGGCGTCGTTCCCGATCCCCCCGCGGCGGAGGCGGAGGCGGTGGCAGCTACGCCGACCGTCCCCGCGACAGGAGCGACGACTACAGATCAGAAGGGAGGCGAAACCTCGCCGCTCGGCGCGAGGCCGGCTCGTACTCTCGCGACGGTGCTCCTCGCGACACTCGCGCCCGATACGACAGGGACGACAGGCGATACCCCGACGACCGGGATCGCGACCGCGACTACGACCGGGACAGGGCACGGGATGACCCCTATGCTCGGCGTCGTGATGCGGAACGGGACTATGGGAGGGGAGATCGGGGAGGTGGTCTGGATTATGGAGGTGGTGGCGGCCGTGGAGGGGGAGGGGGGCGGGGAGGAGGCGCAGCTGGATATGGGGGCAGAGGGGAGAGGAGGCGGTCGCCGCCGAGGCCGCTTGATCGGCGTGCGATTGAGGAGGCGCGGCGGAAGAGAGAGGAGGAGCGAGCGAAGGGTGTGGTGTATCTCGAGGACGGGACCAAGATTGTGCCCAAAAGTGAGTCTCTTAAGGCTCTGCTCGCCTGCTCGTAACTAGAGGAGGCGATCAGAGAGCAACTCTGCGTGATGGCCCAGCTGACCGGCAGATGAAGAGGAGGAAGAGGAGGAGTCGACTCCAGCCCCCGCAGAGGACATGGACGAGGACACGGCCGCTATGGCAGCCATGATGGGCTTTGGCGGGTTCGGAACTACCAAGGTGGGTTTACTGGTCTGTGACAAGCTGACATGCAGAACGCAGAAGTCGAGGGCAACGAGTTCGGCGCAGCAAAGGTGAACAAGAAGCGCACCTGGCGCCAGTACATGAACCGCAGGGGTGGTTTCAACCGCGCTCTCGACAAGGCAAAGTAGAGGGCACCGGGCCCAGACTAGATAGCGGAGTGCTTTCAAATCCTATGGATTGCAATACGCCGATAGTGGTATACGCTTCTGTGATGCTACCCGCTCTATGCGATGAGATACATTGAGCCCAGAAGCTAGTCTACAAGTTCTCACCAGAGCTGTTAGCAAACTTTGTGAGAATAAAGTTGAGGAAAGTTGTCTCGTCATCCGGCGCAGGCTCGGATCCACTCCTGCTCGTTAGCTCGGTTCAGATGTCCAACACCCAATCCGTCACTCACCCCTCATCACCAGTCTGTGCGATCGCAAAGGGGTTGAAGCCAACTTCCATACCCTCCCGCGGCAGACCGAGGTTGGAGAAGTCGAAGCCATCCCCAATGGCAGCACCAAACTCCAGACCCGTCGTACCCGACTGCTGGAAGAGACTGTCGTTCGAGCCTGCACCCGCTGCGAGAAGCTGGTCATTAGGCGATGGCAGGGGCAGCGTCATGTCCTGGTAGGGCGAGAGGTTGATCTGCTGCTGGCCCGATGCATTGCCGCTGTTGCCGAACTGCGGCTGCTGCGGCTGCTGGGAGAGCAGATTCGTGCCGTGGAAGGACGGCGAGTCGCGCGAGCCGTCGTTGAAGCCAAAGGGGTTCTCCGGAGACCACGAGGAGCTGCCTGCAGAGTCGCGTTTCGCGCCAACTGGCGGCTGCAGCGGGCGCGGCATGCGACGGTTGCCCGTTTCCCCGAACGGCTGGTGCACATCGAGCCCGGGCATCTGGGGTGCAACATAGTTCCAGGGGTTGGCTGAGAGCCCGTTCCCACCATTGATGCCGGACTGCATGCGGCGTTGTGCTTGCCGCTGCTCCTCTTGTTCGCGGCGTTGTTGCAGTCGCAGCTGACGCTTCTCCTCCTCGGCGGCGCGGCGACCGGTGTTGGTCTTAGCCAGACCCAGGAGGAGGTCAACCGGTGTGTTCTCGTCTGAACCCTCAGGCCGGGCCGGACCATTGTCTGTGCTGCTCGCGATCGCCGCGACGGCCTTGCTCGGGTTCTTGGCTGTCAAGAACTCGACAATCGCCAGCTCCTCTTTGACGATTGGTTCCGAGAGCTTGCCGGCGTCGTCTCGCGCGCGACCTGAAACCACATTCAATAGGTGGCGCAGGTTGTCAGCTTGCGGCGAATCGGGGTCAACTGCGGTCAGCCAGGGTCACCGAGGATAGAACCCACGCTTGATCGTCACACCCAGCACCATGTACGAGTTGAGAACGCGGTAACCTCCGCTGTTGATGATAAGATCTCCCTTCTCCATGATGAACGCGCGGCGGCTCAACAAATCGGCCGTTGCCGATTCGATAGCGGCATTGCGCGAGTACTCGTACCGGCCGTCCTGCGGCTTCCGCCGCAAAAGGTATGGACGGTTCAGTGTGATCCGAGTGTAGAACCATTCACAGGCTAGGAGATGCCGCTGGACGAAGAGGTATGGGTGAGCAGCGTCGAAGCTCACGTCTGGATTAGACATGGCTAGGAACGGAGGCAGCGAATCACGCCATGCCAAGAGCTCCTTGTCCAGTGCCAAGACCGTTTGATAGTCTGGTAGCTGGATCGTGAATGTATGGTAGGCTATACGGCCCATTATTTCAGCCAGTTTGTGCCTGTGGTGTCAGATGTGTCTTGCGATGAGAACCTACCGAACAATCACGTAGGTGTAGACAGTCGGTTTGGTCATAGGGTGTCCTGCAGGGTCAAAGTCGCCGCTTTCGATCTCCTCGTCGTCGAGATTGGCAGGTGGTCGAGCGTCTGTATGTGCGTCCGAGATGGATGCAGGTCGTCCGACCAGCAGCGAGATGGTGCGATCCAGGTGGTAAAGCATGGCCCATGCACGGCGACGAATCTCAACGTCGCGCTTGTCGCTGAGGTTGAGCACTGTGCCGTCACGGTACAAGCCGAGCTGGAACGCAGTCGTCAACGGAGTCGAACCCTCAGCCGGCCGGCGAGTGAGTAGCCTGAGTAGGTAAGCACTGCCCTGATGGTGGTGGGTCCTGCAATGACTCACATATACCGCGATGCCAACAGGCCAGCAAACAAGACATCGAGGTTGTCGCGCTGCAGCGCCTTTGCGTACTCGAGCCCACTACGCGCCGAACCATAGAACCGCCGCGACCAGGCTTGTTGCTCATCCGCAGGGACGACATCGGACGGGGCGGACAACGCCGCGATAGCAAGCTGATGTGAGCTCGGACCGCCAACTGATCGCCCAAGCCGTAGACGCAACTCACAACAATGAACATCAGCGGAATCCATTTGATCGTCTCCGCATCGATCTTCGGATTCGTAGGATTGCGTCCGATAGAGTCAAAGAATGCAGCGTAGCGACGCTCAAACTGAGGCCGGTTGATCTTGTATCGTGTCCAGCTGGGGATCGTGAGCACGGACTCCCAATCACCTAGCGCGGGGTATCAGCCACTTACTCGATATCCCTGAAGACGTCAGCACCGGTAGCCACCACCAAGCACCAAGCACGTACCGGAAGTACATCTCTACCAGGCCATCCGCCATCCGCCGCCCCGGTACCCCAGCGATGAGCCACTCGAGGTGGTTCTTGGAGATTCCACTTTCTCTCAGTGTCACCAGAACATCCCGCAGCTCAGCATTGTCCTCAACCGACAGGCTGATCATGCGGCCCTCCCTCAGTCCCCAACCGAAACCACTTCGCCCCACTGGGGTAGATGTTGAGAGGTTGGCTGGGAACAGCCCCGAGGGCGGGGGCTTGTGAGCGAATGCCTGGCGGGGCGGATCAGCCTGCGGCGCAGCGCTTTGGGGATGGAACAGGTCCTCGCCAACGGTTAAGCTCGAGACATCGGGGCTCGAGCCGTCCCCGAAAGCGGGGCCGTGGGACTTGGTAATGGCCTGCGGAATCACCTGAACCAGGCGGGTGAGCATTCCTTCGATTGTCGCAAGACGGGCATGCACGTCAGAGTTCCTGCGAATGGTCAGACCTTTGTTCAATTCTTAGACATCTTGGCATTACCCATGTACCCGTGGGTCCACGAGATGGGGGCCCAAGCCAGCCTCCACAACCACTCACGCATTTGGATCTTCAACTCCGTTAAGGAACGGGCGGCACAGGTGGGGCACTCTGCGGGCAACGCATTGCGAGCAAGGCTCTTTGCGGTCGCACTTCTGCTTGCGCCGGTGACACTCGACACATGAGAAGTGCACGCGCGTACGCTTCGCCTCGCGCGGCCGGCCGGCGGCACCTTGTCCTGCTGCCGAGCCAGATGCCGATGCTCCTCCCTTTGGCGAGCCTGGCTCCTCGGATGACTCGATGCGCTCCTTGACGCGCACTCCAGCAGCGGCAGTCGGGGGAGCCTTGCGTTTCTTGTTGTCGCCGGTGCTCGTCGGATTCTGGGAGGCCGCTCTGGATACGCCAGCGGAATTCGCGCCGTCCGCGTTCGTGGCAGCAGCCGCTGCTATGGGCACCCCGGCGGGCGCTGACATGGCGATCACTGCTGCAGTCTGGGCTGCTTGGAGACCAGGTCAGCCGAGTGGGCGAGGGGGATGGGATGCAGTGGACTATCCCAGGCGATCGGCCAATTGAGACGCCGCGGAGTGTGAAAAGACAACTGTCCACAAAGGTGAGCCTTGTGGTATCGCGAGCTGGCTGTGTCGATTGCGAGCGACGACAGGGGGTATACTGAGGAGCAATGGATGTTCCTTCGAGCGAGTAGGTGTCGTGCAGACTAGAGGTGATCTGGGAATGTGTGTAACGTTGAACGCCGCCAGGCCATAAGCCGGCCTAGGGGGAACGAGGGTGGGCGGGATCAAACTGGGAACGGCAAGGAAAAAGAGCGGAAAAATATGGCTGTTTGCAGGCGCGCCGTTCGTCCATCTGACACAGCCGCCGGCATCGTCTTGGGGAATGGGTTCCAGCTGCAGCCAACGAGTGGCAAAATGGGGGTTACCACACTTCATGCAGATGCCATGTTATATACAGTACAGGTACAATGGACAAGGTACGAGAGGTGTTGGCCATCGCGCATCTAAGACGAGTCATTGTTCATGGAGCCGGGTACCCAAGGATCCAAAGTTGGGAAGCTCAGACCATATGACGGGTGAAGAGGAGAGCTCTTGCTCATAAACGGGAGGGTGTACTTGGAGAGTTGGTGATTAGGGGCTTGGTGGTCGGCCTGTGCCTGTGCTGCTTGCGCAGAGCTAGTCGGGGGATGGGAGAAGGCTAGTACTGGTGACCCAGCACGGCGGTGCTGCTGTCCCCAGGGGCCATGTGCGTTGAGGGGAGAGGTGGCCGCACTGGACGCGCGAGAAGCACTGGAGACGAAGTGCTGCGGGGAGGGTAGACGCAAGGCAGGAGGCGAGGCCAGGTTGCCGAAGGTGAGGGGGTGCATTAGAGAGGGGTTGATGGCGGAGCCGCTGAAGCCCCCAAAGGGGGTCGACGGGAGAGAAGCTAGTGCAGCATTGGCGCTGTGGTGTATCGTGCGTGCAGGTGGGCCAGTGTTCGGAGGGAAGACGCCCCAGCACGGCTGGATGGCCGATGAGCGACCGACACGTTCTAGACCGAAGGGGGTGGTGTCGTACTGTGTGCCAGTGTCGACGCGGGTGACAGGCGCTGCAGGCTGGGCAGCCTGCGGTGTCGCCTGGGGAGCGGGCTGTGGCTCTCCTTGGCTGGCTGCTGGGGCATCCTGGGTTGCGCCGTCTCCCTCCTCATCGTCCTCATCTTCGTCCTCGTCATCGCTCTCAGGCTCAGATGGTGCAGACGACGACGCGGCAGGGGCGCTCGTGATCTGGCTAGACGCAGGATTCGGGTCTGGCGAGGAGTCATCCTGGACGAGTTGTTCTGCCTCTGCCGGGGGTAAGGGCTGGCAGATGTGGTTGTCTTCCATCAGCTGTGTTGCACATGCTAGACTTACACTTCCTCGAGTGACGGTCGTTGTCCTGACGCTTGCACTTGAACCCATACTTGCAGTTGGCACGTCCTTGCAAGTGCGCGGGAAGCTTGGCAGCGACTTCGGGCTTCTGCAGCTCGCGCGTCCACCATTCGAGAATGCCAGCCTGCTGGTCAGGTATCGCCCTCTGTATCCACTTACGCAGAGAATGTCATCGGCACACCCTGCGCACATCCTGTGCTCCACAGCACCTTCCTCGGCTGGCAGAATGGCATTCTGCATATCGTTTGCAGCGCCAACTCGCAGCCGGAGGTTGATCTCAGCCCGGGTCATCAAGCCAAGAACACCCCCAGAGTCCTTGCCCTCGGGCGTGCGCAGCCAAGTTAGGATCGCGCGGAAGATGTCTTCCGTGGTGGGGGAGTTTGGGTTTGCAGCGAGGTATCCGCCAAGAGCGCACATCTCGGTCCAGTTATCCCTGTGGAGTCAGTACGATCGGCATGTCCAGCCCCACCTGAATGCCATGGCCAGCATGTCAGTGGAGCAGTCCTCGAGGAGATAGCTGAGGCCATTGTATTGGTTCGAGGGCCTAGCTCGGGACACTGGAGGGCAGTCGCATGCCGATGCCTGCAGATATCAGCACGGTGCTTCCGAGCCTACTCACAGCCTCGCCGCAGAAGCCCTCGCCGCATATGCCACACGTCGTGCTGGAGGGGCTGTCCAAGGGGGACAGGCGATCACTGAGCGTCAGTCATGTGGACCCGTGCCAGGCAACACCCACCAGCCAGCACACAAGCGATGCCCATCTGGGCAGAGACCATCGTTTCTGATGCAGTTGGGCCTTTCGGCAGGAACGTTGAAACGAGGCACCTTCTCTGTAAGCGCTGACGCGAGGCGGTTGACTCACCGGCACAGGACATCTCCATGCGCCGTCGCCTTCTGTGTAGCACCAGCGGCATGGGCTCCAGTAGTCACTCTGATTCATGCGAGGCGGAGCGGGAGGAGTGGGGAACTAGGGTGTCAGAGAACCAGGCGAGGCATCGACGCTACCTTTAGTGCTCCCTTGGCAGCTGTATAGATCTCCTCCGCCTGCTTGATCTCATCGGGGGCACGGGCTGCCGCGGGGTAACGCTCAAGTAGGAAGTTGACCATAGTCTTGGCCACTCGAGATGGCGTTGCAGTCTGGACTGGTGCATGACGGCACTGTGGACAGGAGATGGGCTCTGGCATCTTGTCCCCCGGAAGTATGGTGGCAGGGTAGGTAGGAATGGACTGGGGGGGTGAGCTCATGTGTAATGGTCGTCGTTCCCTACCTTGATCCACTGCTGAACGCAGCTACCGCAGAACACATGTCCACAGCCATTCAGTGCCAGGGGCTGATGTTAGTGACAGAGTAACACAGATCGCACCTCGATATACACTCCGGCGCACATGCCGCACTCGAGCTCGTCGAGAAGGGCTTGAGCCATGTCGTTGACGGGGTCGACTGCATGCGGGTCTTCGCTGCCTGTAGAGTTAGCATGCAGCATGCATGGGTGTGTCTGTTTGTGGCTTACTCGTGGAGCTGTCCGGCACCTCGCCCTGCTTCTGATGCGTGGCGTTAGGCGAGGAGGAAGAAGTGGACGCATCACTGTCTATGCTAGTGCGCGGGACCTTTGCAGGGTGGGGGGAGGTGCCTGCTGTGTCGGCTTCGTTGTCATCGCTGTCGATGTCCATGTCTTGTCGAGAGCGAGTTCGTCCGCTCGCAGAAGAGCTCGTCGAGGGCCGGGAGCCCGCTGACCCATGGGTCGGGGTGGCGATGACGCCCGGTATGGGCGCCGACATTGCTATGACTGCGGCTGTGTCGGGTGGGGGCGGACTCGGTTGGGGGAACTGAGATAAGGGGGGAGCTACGTAGTGGTGGCAACTGAGCTTGACTAGGGGTGTGGAGGATTGGAGAGAGGAAGGGAGTGAAGCGAGACTGTATCTGGCTGATGGGATGAGGTGGATCGAGGAGAGGTGTGCGTGTGTTCTCTCTGTCTAGACGTACATGAGAATAGTGAGGCAATGTCAAGCGTGTAGTAGTAGTCGAAGCGAGATGTGGTGGTGGAAGTGGTGGTTGTGAAGTGGACCCGGTGGACAGGAGAGAAGGAGAGAGAGAGGGACTGTGCTTGTGGCTGCTGTGGTGGCTGTGGGACATGGGGAGACCATCCTTCCTCCCCTTCCTTCACTCAGACAGACGGGACGACATGGCCGGTGGCAAATATCACACTCTACTCAGATTCCGTTATCAGTAACAGAAGAGGATGACCTCGGACAGTGACCGTCGTATACTACTACCTCTAGTGCAACTGTCTCTCTCTCTCTCTCTGCTCATCACATCCCCTTGGCATACAGCTCGTAGCACGTATTCATACATCTGCCAGATACTTTTGATGCAAATTGTTACACTCGGATGTGCCATCATCACGAACGTCCACTGCGGACATCGACCTCACCCCTTCCTCGCCTTCCTTCTCTGTAAGCGATCTCATCCACTGCCGCTGCGCTCGTCATTTTATGGAGACCCCGCTTCCAGATCCCAGGCACACACACCATTGCATCGCGGCATCGATTGTATCACGGTTTCAGGGTAAACCACGCGCGTTATCTGAAACGGCACGTGGAGTATATCCACCAACTTCCGGCGAGATTTCTGCTTGGCTGCTACGATGTCATCCACTCGCTGAAAGAGGCCGACTTTGTCAACAACACTCCAGAAGCCACGACCATGTCCACACCCCTCGCTACGCTCAGCGTCATCCCAATTGAAATAGAGGCGGGTGGATCTGATGCGCTCGACCAGCGACGCACCCGTCGAGCATACTTTGCGCCCGAGTTCCTGCGCACCAACAAGGTAGCTGCTGGCGAGTGGCTCTTCCTGCGTGCTGAGAAGGCCACAGAGGGCGCTCTAGGCTGGGCAGTCGTACAGGCTTGGCCTCGCGTAGGCCTGGAGGAGGATGGTGAGCAGTAATTCTCACTTGTTGCTAACGTCAGTACTAGCTGTCAGCCCAGCTCAGGCGCCCAACCTCAGCAGCGAAAGTGTGCAGGCGTTTCGATTCCCCGCTCAGTCGTGCAAGGGCGTTGCCAAGGTCGTTACTGTCAAGGCAGTCGCTGGAACACAAAACGCAGGAGAGGATAGTAAGGACGCAGGGAAGAAGCGTGAGGTCGAATGGGAGCGGGCTGCTGTCAAGGAGGCGCTCGGTGAGTCTGAGTCTCATGAACTAAGCTAACCTCGCCAGCCGCACTGAAGTACGTCTCGAAGGGTCTCAAGATCACACTTGGCGACGACGAGCCGAACTACATTGTAACAGACATCGAGGTCTCCACAAAGGTTGCACCTGCATCACAAGCCAGCGGAGATGCTGTAGCAGACGACCTGAACACCCTCTCGCTGAGCGACACGCCCTTGCTGTACGAGGCGGAATGGCGCACCAAAGTCGCGTTCGACGAAGGCGCCAAGGGGGAGAAGAAGCCATCTGTAAGCTCCCTTGTGGACGTTACTGACGAGCAGACATCCGCCATCCCATCCTACGTCAACATCTATACCCCCGAAACGCAGTCAGCACTGTCATACAAGCAGCTGGGCGGCCTCGACGCGCAGATCAAGCAAGTCAAGGCATTACTAGACTTGCCTCTGCAGCAGCCCGAACTCTTCACACGATTCGGTCTCACACCTCCCCGTGGACTGCTACTCCACGGCCCTCCGGGTACTGGCAAGACCGCTCTTGCCCGCGCCATCTCCGCCTCGACCCCAGGATGCTCCTGCATCGTCGTCAACGGCCCCGAGCTGTCCTCCGCCTTCCACGGCGAGACAGAGGAACGCATCCGCGGCGTATTCGAGGAAGCGCGCAAGAGGAGCCCATGCATCATCGTTTTGGACGAGGTCGACGCACTCGCCCCGCGCCGCGATGGCGGCGAGGGCGGCGAGGTAGAGCGCCGTGTCGTCGCCATGCTCCTCACTCTCATGGACGGCATCACTGCCTCCTCTGAGGAGCGCGTCATTGTCATCGCAGCTACGAACCGGCCCAATGCGATCGACCCGGCCCTCCGCAGGCCTGGACGATTTGACCGCGAGATCGAGATTGGCATTCCCGACGCTGTCGGCCGCAGGCAGATACTCGACGTCTTCCTCGCCAAAATGCCCCACTCCCTCACTTCTTCAGAGGTAGACGCAATCGCAGCCAGGACGCACGGATACGTCGGCGCAGACCTCTCTTCGCTCGTGCGCGAGTCTGCATCTGCCGCAATTCAGCGATGGTACACCGACCCAGCAGGCGGCGCGGCACCTCTCCTAACTCTCACGGACATGCTCCACACCCTACCCACGATCCGGCCCAGCGCCATGCGCGAGGTCTTCCTCGAGACTCCCGCCGTTCGCTGGACCGACATCGGCGGGCAAGACGACGTCAAGCAAAAGCTGCGCGAGTGCGTCGAGTGGCCCCTCACCCACCGGGACACGTTCACCCGTCTCGGCGTCGAAGCACCACGAGGCGTACTGCTCTACGGCCCGCCAGGATGTTCCAAAACCATGACTGCAAAAGCACTGGCAACAGAGAGCGGCATCAACTTTATCGCGGTCAAGGGGCCAGAGCTGCTGAACAAGTACGTCGGCGAGTCGGAACGTGCTGTGCGCGAGATCTTCCGCAAGGCGCGGGCAGCGTCGCCTAGCATTGTGTTCTTTGACGAGATTGACGCGCTCGGCGCATCTCGCGATATCGGCGAGGGACATGGCGGAGTGCTCACCTCCCTCCTGAACGAGATGGACGGCATCGAGCAGCTGTCGGGCGTCACCGTCGTGGCTGCGACTAACCGCCCCGACGTTCTCGACACCGCGCTCACGCGTCCGGGTCGCCTGGATCGGATCATCTACGTCGGCGCTCCAGACTTTGCCACGAGGAGGGACATCTTCCGCCTGCGCTTCAGAACCATGGCCGTCGAGGACGGCGTCGACCTCGACGAACTGGCCAGGATCGTGAGTACCCTCCCTCGACCAGGACTGACGACAGACCGAGGGCTGCTCTGGCGCAGAGGTCTCCTCCATCTGCCAGGACGCCGCGCTGGCCGCCATGAATGAGGATCTCAACGCCCCCTTCGTGAAGCGGGCGCACCTCGTCCACTCGGCAGAAACCGTGCGCCGCCGCATCACCCCGCAGATGATCCAGTTCTTCGAGGAGTGGCGCGACCAGTCCGGCATCCGCAGTGCCTAGCTAGGCGTCATCTAATGCTAGTAGTATACATGTATCGTCATCTATGCCTTGTCCTTGTTCTCCTTGTTGAAAACAAACCGCATGCCGTACGCGTCCTCGCCATCCGCGTCTGTCGTCAGCTCGATTCTCTCCCAATGAACCCACAGTATCCCTTCTCCATGGCGTGCACCTCGAATCCCAGGGCATCGCGGTACAGACTGATAGCAGCGCGGTTGCTCTTGCGCACATGCAATGTGATGAACGCGGCCTTGTAGTGCGCAACCATGGCCTCCTCTGATCGTCAGCACGCCTGAAACCCCTGGGCACGCACGCGACTGCTTCATCAGCTTGTTGGCCAGGCCCAGTCGCCTATACGGCCTGAGCACCGAGATCGACGTGACATGTCCACTTGGCTCGGCGGTGGGTTCCTCCTCCCTACGGGTTAGCATGGTCGCACTGAGCTGCTCACATCTTGGCCAGGATGTATCCGACGATGCGGCCGCTAGGGTCCACTGCTACGTATGACAACTCGGGCCAAGTCAGAGCATGGTAGAGGTCTGGCGTTAGTCCAGCCTTCAGCAGTCACGCACAATACTTGAAGGTGTAGTTTTCAGGCAGGTTGAGCAGGTTGGCATTCTGCATGCCCAGCAGGTCGTCGATCTGGAATCAGCCACAGAGTACAGTCCCGCCAGGAGAGAACTCACCGTCGCCTGCCTGATGTCCATTTTTATTGTTTTGAAGCTGCAACTTCTGAAGATGACTGCTCGCTGATTACCGTTGCTGTCGACTTCTCGGTCACTCGACATCTCGACATGATAACAAGTCCGAATGACGTGTAGCCACCTGGAACAATGGGCGATCGCGGCCTGGATATTTCGGTGATCCGGCGAGGTCCAACCACTCTCATTGCGCTCTTTACACGAACACGAACGAACGACCATGTCCGGCCGGGCTCCCATGCATGCGCTCCGCGCCTTGCGGTGTGCACGCACAGCACGCCCATTACCACCACTGGCGACTATGCGCGCCCTCTCCTCCTCCCTCAACACCCGGCCATCGCTCACCTCCCTCCCCCGCGCACCCACACAGGCCGGCTTCTTCGCCCAGTCGTATCTCCCCTTCTCGGCGCGCAACTCGTTCTCCTTCTTCACCCCCACGGCTTTTCTCTCGACCTCGGCTGCCTCTGCCACGTCTGGCGCTGCCGCAGCCGAGTCATCCGCCCCCACCACTCCCACAGAGGAGATCCGCACCATCCCCCGCTCCCTCCCGGCCTGGCTGCTTGGCTGCTCCGCCCTGGTCTTTGGTATCATCGTCATCGGTGGCCTCACGCGCCTCACCGAGTCTGGTCTCTCTATCGTCGAATGGAACCCCATCACCGGCATCCGCCCGCCCATGACTGACGCGGAGTGGGACGCCGAGTGGGAGAAGTACCGCGTCTCCCCCGAGGGTGTGCTGTAAGTAACCCCATCAACCCCCCTGACCCCAGGATGAACGCCAACATCACCCGCGCAGAGTTTAAGAAGATCTTCTACATGGAATGGGCGCACCGCATCGCCGGCCGCGCCCTCGGCGTGCTCTACATCATCCCCGCAGTCTACTACGTTACACGGTACAAGCTCCCCCGCGGCCTGCCGGCCACCCTCCTCGCCATCGGGGCGGGTATCGGTGTCCAAGGCGTGATCGGGTGGCTCATGGTCGCCTCCGGACTCAAGGACGAGATCATCGCAAACAACGAGGTCCCCCGTGTCTCCCAATACCGCCTAGCCGCACACTTTAGCGCCGCGCTCCTCCTCTACATTGGCATGTTCTACACGGCCCTCAGCCTCCGCAGGGACCAGAAGCTCTCCGCCGCGCTCAAGGCCGGCCAGACAGCAACCGTCGACGCCCTGACTACCGCCCTCAACTCGCCCGCCACCCGCCGCTTCCGCGCGCTCACCGCCGTCCTCGGCGGCATGGTCCTCCTCACTGCTGTTTCTGGCGCGTTCGTCGCCGGCCTCGACGCTGGACTGGTATACAACGAGTTCCCCTTCATGGGCGAAGGCCTCGCCCCGCCCAAGGATGAGCTCCTGGACCCCAGGTTCTCCAAGGACCCAGAGCAGAAAGACCTCGTCTGGCGCAACATGCTCGAGAACCCCGTCACTGCCCAGTTCGACCACCGCGTGCTCGCAGTGACGACGTTCACCGGCCTCATCCTGCAACATCTTATTGCTCGCCGGCCAGTCCTCCGCACTGGACCCTTTGCTCTCCCCCGCGCTGCGCAGCGATGGAGCGCGTGGACGGCAGCAGCCGCTCTGGGACAGGTAACCCTCGGCATCTCGACACTGCTCTACCTCGTGCCTCTGCCCCTGGCGGCTATGCACCAGGCGGGCTCGGTCGTGGTACTTACAGCGATCATGGGCCTCGCAGCGAGCATGCGCCGCCCCGGGCGGGTGGTACAGGCTCTGCGGAGGTCGTTGAAAACGGCGGAAGGGACGGCACCCACGAAGCGGGTTTAGAAATAGAATATATTTGCATTGTACTACACCACTCAGCATGTCACTCAGGTTGTGATCAACGGCGCCAAGGCGGGCCACCTGGCTCGCAGCTCTTCGTCGCCCTCAAACAGGCTCTGGAGGAGGCAGATGAGTTCCCGCTGCTCACTGCTGAGCGGGGGGAGGCGGCTGTCCTCCTTGAGCCGCTTGGTGGGCTTGGTGGTGCCCGGCCGGACGCGTTGGAAGGCGAGCTCGTCGCCGAGGTGGGAGGCCAGCTCGTCTGCCGTCTCGGGGCTGGTCGCGTCCGCAGCGAGCAGTGTCGCTTTGAGGAGCTTGTGGATCGCCTGGGCGGAGAACGGGAGGGGTGGTGGTTGCTGGAGCTGGGGGAGGTTTGCGCTCATCAGCGATGGCTTGATCCGCGGGGCAGGGATGAAGGCCGAACGCAGGCCGAACAGCGATGGGAAGTATCCGTCGACCAGCGCGCCGGCCAGTTGGTCGGGCAGATGTAAGGCGCACAGCAGACCTAGGAACTGGACGAGTGGATCCGACTCCATCATGGGATAGATGATGTCGTTCATGACCGACTCGAGGACGCGAAGAGGACCCTGGGAGCGCAGAGCGGCGGTGAGAGCGTCTAAGATGCGGACCTCCCACCCAGGAGGAGCTAGATCGAGTTGCCGGACGTTGTGCAGCTCCGATCGGAGTATGCTAGTCAGAGAAGTCGTGTCCGTTGGCTGCAGTGTCCCTCCGGGCACGCCGCCCACAGACTGGATCTTGTCTTGGATAGCCGGGGCTCCAAACTCTGAGCTCTCGAACACGGCCTGGAGACCGGAGAGCGGGTCGAGGAGCCGACTCAGCGCCTTGGCGTTGGCACGGAGCAGTGGCTCTGGGAAGGCTGTGTCCAGTACCAAGGTTTGGAGCACATTAAGGTGTACCGCGGATAGAGCGCCCTGCCTCTCGATCTCGGCGCACAGCCAACCGACGACGCCGCCGAGACACCAGCTGAGGAGGGGCTGGGCAAAGTACGACAGCCCACTGTGTAGAGTGTCCGAGTCGATCTGGCCAGACATGTCGGCGATGATGGCCTGCTGGACTAGTGTTGAAGCGAGACGGCACAGTCCCTGGGACGATGTGGCACTGTTGATGAGTAATCCACTCCGGCAACAAACTCACAGTACTACCTCATCATCAATGCCGTCAGAGCCGAACAATGCCTTGACCCAGCTGTTGAGGTGCGACTGCTCCGAAGAGGTCAGGTCGCCGAGGGTACATGCGAGGCGCGAGTCATGGAGCAGATCAGGCAGTGGCAGCTCGAATTGCCAGCAGAGGGCTTCGACTAGCATCACTCCGGCACCGAATCGAGTCAGGCAGCTCTGCGGGTCCTCCTGACGGACCGATATGTCCTCCTGATGGTCGAGGAGGTTCTTCGTACACAGATCGAGAAGCGACGCCGGAGTGATATACGCAGTGACAAGGGCAATGAGCTCTGGCGAGCTGGCTAGCCTGACGACGAAACCCTCTGGCGGCTGAGCATGCGGGGCGTTGGTGATCATGTTGACCACTTCGCCTCCGAACGACCGACCCGCGCCAGCCGCATAACATGCAAGGTAAGTGACAGCCTCCAAATGCTGCTGTGAGGCGTTTGCAATGCGCTCGAGCAGAGACTCTCCTGGCGGCAGTGACCGCTGGGGACTGCCGCATAATGCAGTTGCGCTCTCCTCGTCGAGCAGCCCCAGCGAGACATATCTGCGCACGGTTGCCGATTCCACGGATACCAGCGACCAACCCTCTGGTTGCGTATACGCGTCCGCCTCGTCGAGAGTCTCCACTTGTGATGAAGTCTTGGAAGAGTAAGTCGTGCTGACAGTCTGGAACCAGTTGCTGAGTTCCTGGCTGCGAGACAAAAACACAGTAGACAGCGTGCTCTGGAAATTGGGCTGTTGGTCAGCTCATTGCTTGGATGTTACTCATACTGGGAATTGCCATTTGCCATCGGCATTCGCTTGCCACCATGCGAGGAGTACAGGCAGCTGTTCTGTGAACAGAACAAACGCTCTGACAGAGGCACTGCCATCGTTCGCATTGCTGCTGTTGACGAGGCGAGTGACAGCAGCATCCAGCAGCGCCGACAGGTAAGCCTGGGGGTCCTTGGTGAGAGCTCGTCCTAGCCGCAGAAGAGCAATGAGATGAGGAGCTGGGGTCGGAGGGTCGCTGTCAGACGACGCGTTGCGCGTCCATGCCTCTGCTCGGTCGGTATATTCCAACAAGACGCCAATCATATGATGCAGTGGCAGAGAACTTTGGCCCTGCAAGGAAGCCAAGCTTGGGAGCTGGCCGTCCATCAAGTCGTTGTAGTTGATCGGCATAGAGTCGCCATACATCTTGAGGCCTTGCGTCGGCTGCGCTGCAGGTAGCGGCAACTCGCTCATCAGGCCCGACAAGCAATCACGAAGAGGCTTGGCGACTTCCTCCGGAAGCAAGGCCGACAGCTGAGCGGCTTCCAACCCTGCGTCGAACGGCGGTGGTGGTAATGCCGGGATCAGCGCCGTCAAACGTGCAGCTAGTGCAAGAAGGTGTGGCGATGCGGGACCAGCTGCGCATTGACGAAGCAATGGGATAATGAGAGCCAGCGCGGAGACCTCTCCAGGCTCTGCCGAGGCACTGGTCCCTATGTCGGGAATGTCATCCAATGCTATCGGTGACACAAGAGGTTGTGAGACGTCCAGGCCGGTTGGATTCGCCAGAAGGGCCGCCGCTACCGACCCATGGAGAGCGATGGAGAAAGCAGATGCGTCTGCGCGATGCAGGTGCACTAAGACTGCGAGAGCAAATTCCCGAGCCGTGAACAGTCCAGTTGCGAGAGCCTGCGACAGGTATCCGATCAGCAGAGCTGGCGAGTGAGGTTTAACGATGTGGTACAGCAATGCAGCTATTGTCAGCTATACACAGAGATGCAGCATCACCTGCAACAGTCCGTTCCGCGGCATCTTTATCAAGTTCTTGTCTCTCGACCCAGTCTGCCATGAGGCGTGCCCACTGACGTCAGCCCCAACCAGGCTCACACTGCGCACCTTCTTGGGAGACACTGCGCGCACGCATGCACGGCCGGTGAGCTCTTGTGCTCCGGAAGTTGTAGCCATGCCCAGCAGATGATGAAGTGGAGGGTGCACAGAAAGATCAATAGCAGCGACGGGTGTAGTTGGCGCGTAGACGGGGGGAGCCGTGCCTGGACTCGGGTTGGTGCCGCATCTGACGCCCAACGAACGTCACCACGATCACAACGTCCAAGTGAGCCAGATATCCGCGTGCTGTTCGCTGCATCTCTCCATTCCACCTCTACTAGCCATTAGTACTTTCCGGCCATGAGCGGCACCACTGCGACTCCCAAGGGTAGGACACTTCTGGCCGTTATCGGAGATGAGGTAGGTAGGCATATGGTGCGCAGCCATGCTGACAGCGTGCAGGACTCTGTGACTGGGCTCCTCCTTGCTGGCATTGGAGACATCGACTCTCACCAGAACAAGAACTTTGTGATCGTCGACGGGAGTGAGTGCGCATACGATGGGGAGGCGGCGCGAGCTACGTTATCAGCCCCTCTGTTGGTTGCATGCTCGTCGTTGCACCTCTGCGGTTGCTGATGTCCCATCCCACTATATGCTAACTGCAGAAACCCAAACCAGTGCCATCGAGGCTGCCTTCCAGGAGTTCACGGAGGACCGCAAGGACATTGCTATTCTTCTTATCAATCAACACGTGAGTAGCATTGGACGCTACGTTGCTGACAGCGAAGGTTGCCGAGCGGATACGCCCCACAGTCGACCGGTACCAAGCTGCGTTCCCTGCTCTTCTCGAGATCCCTTCGAAGGAGCACCCATATGGTGAGTCATATTCCTTCAGGCCATGCTACGGGGTGTACTGGTCGTCCGAGGTCAAGTGTCGCGACCAAGGACTCTATGTTCCTTTATTGAGCTCCTGACCGGTGACGTTCTTCCCAAGCTGACCTCAGACCCTACCAAGGACTCCGTCCTCAAGCGCGTGCAGAAGTTGCGCGGCGACTAATACCTTACAATTGTAGACCAGACGGCATCGCCGGTCCCACCCGCTCTGGCGGGCTATGTACAGCACTTGCTTGTGGCATGTTGGATATTGTACAAATGGCAATAATGACCATATCTATGTCGTCTACGCCTCAAGCTTCGCAACCTCTGCGCGAAGCTCCTGCTCTCGTCGCTCCAGACCGGCCACCTCGCCCTCCATGGCAGTGCTGGCCATCTCCAACTGCACCGTGGACCGAACCAGGTCCATCCATCGTCCCTCGAGGCGAGACAAGTGTTCGCCTTGTCCTTCCTGGAAGACGCGGCGAGTGCGGTTCACCTCTGTCACCTGGTCCTTCAAAGTCTTCAGCGTCTCCTGCAACTCTGTGAGCTGAGAGTTGAGCTGATAGTTCCGGACAAGCCACGCATTGGGACCGTAAGACTGGATAACCTCGATATTCTCGTTTCTGCGAGTCAGCTCCTTCGTTCCAAACCGATACCTACCTCAATGCCATGTGACCCTCTCCCAATCGTCCCCTCCGCTCTGCCTCCAGAAGCTCGTCCACGGAAGCACCCTCAGATACATTCGGTGGTTGGTATTTGGAGGGGTCGATGCCTCGGATGGGCTCCTCAGAGTAGTTCGCCAAAAGCTTTGACAGTTCCTCGGATTTCTGATCATTAGCTGCTTCTCCAAGTCCTGCATTATATACCTACAGGGAAGACATCCACGTCAGCTGGCAAGCGTGGGTCGTCATTGGCCACCCGCGGCGTCTGACCCAACTCGGCCTCAATCAATGCCTGCGCGCGAGCCTTGACAGCTGGAACGTCAGCCTACTTTCTTCACCTGGGTTCATACTCACCAGGATCTTCGACCTGCTTGTCAAAGTAGGGCAGCGCATCGATGTTGGACCCGGACATCTTGATGAATGACAGCGTAGAATGCACAGAGTTGACAGTTCAACATGCGTTGGGTGGCAACACCCGGAATTTCGGAGTTACAGCCAATGGCGTGCCTGGAAGCAAGTGCCCGATCATCATCAGGCCTGTGTCCTGCACCTGCTATCCACAACTAGCCCTTGCACTCGTCAACAATCTCGCGGCCACTCCAGTTTCCGAACGCATCCAGCAGGGACACGAGTGGATAAGAGTTACCATCGCAGTCGGAAGCCCAAATCAGAGAGCTCGGATCAGCTATGGCTGGTCTTGTGGAGCCCATCATGGGCGAGTCGAAGAAGCGCGTCGTGAGTTTATGACAGTGGGCTGGATCCTACGCCTGCCTTGAAGTTCAGTCGAGCGATCAAGCTGATGCCCTCCAGTGTTACTTCTTTGACTCTGATATTGGAAACTATCACTATGGGCCTGGTAAGTGCTGCACTTCAATTCGTCAAGGCGCGTTGAGCTGACGCTGCAGGTCACCCGATGAAGCCGACGCGTATCCGCATGTGCCATTCGCTCGTGATGAACTATGGCCTGTACAGGCAGATGGAGATCTTCGTAAGCAGATTGCGCAGTGGACTGTCGTTAACATCCTTAGCGAGCAAAGCCAGCTACGAAGCGCGAGATGTCTCAGTTCCATACCGACGAGTATGTCGACTTCCTCCACCGCATCAACCCGGACAACGAGCACCAGTTCGCCAAGGAGCAGCTGAAATGTGAGCGGTCAAGCGTGAAGTCATACTGAACGTTTAGACAATGTAGGGGACGACTGTCCCATCTTTGACGGACTATTCGAGTACTGCTCAATTTCGGCGGGAGGATCGATGGGTGGGTGCTTGGCTACCGACTGTCTGACTCTTCGCAGAGGGCGCTGCACGTCTGTCTCGTGACAAGTGCGATATTGCGGTCAACTGGGCTGGTGGGCTGCATCACGCGAAGAAAGCCGAGGCCAGTGGATTCTGCTACGTCAACGACATCGTCCTCGGCATCTTGGAGCTACTCCGGTATCATCAACGCGTCCTGTACGTCGACATCGACGTTCACCACGGCGATGGTGTGGAGGAAGCTTTCTACACGACGGACCGTGTCATGACTTGCAGCTTCCACAAGTACGGTTAGTGCTCGTTGTCGCTTGCGTGCTCACTCTGCAGGCGAGTTCTTCCCCGGGACGGGAGAGGTGCGCGACGACGGTATCGGAAAGGGCAAAGGCTATGCGGTGAACGTGCCATTGAGAGACGGCATGTCGGATGACAACTACAAGAGCATTTTCCAACCCGTCATCAAGCAGATCATCGACTGGTACCAGCCAGGTGCTATCGTACTCCAGTGTGGATCAGACTCTCTGTCAGGCGACCGGCTCGGGTCCTTCAACCTGTCGATGCGTGGACACGCTGCCTGTGTTCAGTACATCAAGTCCTTCAATCTTCCCCTGCTAATGCTTGGCGGAGGCGGCTACACTGTAAAGGCGGTCTCCCGCACATGGGCATACGAGACTGGACTGGCCGCCGGTGTTGAGCTCAGTGCCGACATCCCCAACAACGAGTACTACGAATACTATGGACCGGACTACGAGCTGGACGTCAAGCCATCGAACATGACAGACCACAACAACCGGGAGTACTTGGACAAGCTTAAGCAGACTGTATTCGAGATGCTGCGTGACAAGACTGGCGCCCCTAGTGTCCAAATACACACCGTGCCAAAACTTGCTCATGACGATGAGGACGATGCTGAGAACGAGGACAACGAGGACAAAGACATCAGGAGGCCACGTGAGTTGTTGTTGCATTGCATCTGCTGATGGTAGAACGTTTGTGGGACAAGGAGAAGCAGCACGAAGCCTCGCTCTCAGATTCCGAAGATGAGGGTTTCGGTGGAAGGCGGCATCGCCAAAGCCACCGCGATGGCTCGAAAACGTCCAGTGGCAGGCGGCGACACTCGCGATCTCCACGACCCTCCCAAGCTGCGGCACCTGCTCTGAGCACTCCAGCTGCCGCTGCTCCCGTAGAGGCCGCGGCGGACGTGCTTGCAGCAACAACTGAAACGGGCAACTCGTCGACCACAGCTCAAGCACCGGTTGGATTTGACTCGATCAAGAAGTGGGCTGCCGGTGTCGAGAGCGAACCTAACGATGGGGACGTCGAGATGGCGGAGGCTGGCGCGGGAGCTGCTTCGACTGAAGTTGCGGCTGATGCTCCTGAGACGCTGCATGAGCGCACGACTGGCAGTGCTCCGCAGGGTGCGGGCGCAGGCGATGTTGTTGCTGAGGGTGCTTGATTGCCTCTTATGTATGGCTCTGCAGTATATTACCCCACAGCTGCAACAATAGACATCATATCTAAATGCGTATACACTAGCATATCTCCACTACAGTGCCACACTGCTTTTTGCGGCGTTTCGTAATAAACCTCCGCTGCGTGGTTCGCCGTACGGTGGTGAACCTCGCTAGACGCGCAAGTCCAGTCCTGCCCGACTTGTTGTTGCAGCTCTGTATCCGAGTCCGGTGTTCATTCTATCCCACCACTCGACCCCCTTCGCGCTAGAGCAGGCTCTTGGGTTCAGCACGCGCTCAGTGTTCTCATTCTATCGGGTCCCACGCCTCCATCGACGCGACTATCACATCGACGCAAATACAACAAGTGCCGTCTGTGCAGACGTGCTTCGATAAGGGGTCTTAGTAACCCATCATACGCCGCGCACCTCATCGCCAAGCGACAGTGGAGGAAGAGCTTTTGAAGATGTCGGGAACTAGGAGTATTGTGAGTGTCGTTGGAGTTTGAGCTCCGCTGCATTGCCCCTGCATCTCTGTGTAGAGGAGGCGTTGTTGAGATCTGGCTCGTTCTTCGAGCCGGGGAACCGGAACAGATACGCTCCTGTCGTCGAAGTGAGCGCATTGTTGACACCCAGGCTCGCGTCTACGCGGATGCGAACGAGAAGCAGGGACGGAGCTGGTGGGACTATGGTACGTGCTCGACTGCGCTCTTGTCATGACGTGAACTGACCTTGCAGACAACCTTGTTGTCACTTGGGGAGTGCAGGACAACTACGAGATTGTGCGCAAAGTTGGACGAGGAAAGTACTCGGAGGTGAGTGCACTGTTGTAAGGACTGCGCTGACAGACAAGGTGTTCGAGTCGATTCACCTGCCCAGCAACCAGAAGTGCATTGTCAAGGTGTTGAAGCCGGTGAAGAAGAAGAAGATCAAGCGTGAAATCAAGATTCTCCAGAACCTTGCTGGTGGACCTAACGTCATTGGATTGTTGGATGTCGTGCGCGACGCTCAGGTGAGTCAGAATTTCGTGTTCTTGTGCTGACAGCGCAGTCCAAGACCCCATCCATTGTATCGGAGTACGTCAACAACACCGAGTTCAAGACGCTGTACCCGAAATTCAACGACTTTGATGTTCGCTTCTACATCAACGAGCTCCTCAAGGCCCTCGACTTCTGCCACTCCAAGGGCATCATGCACCGCGATGTCAAGCCTCACAATGTGATGATCGACCATGAGCGGAGACAACTACGCCTCATCGACTGGGGACTGGCCGAGTTCTACCACCCAGGAACAGAATACAACGTCCGTGTCGCATCGCGTTACTTCAAGGGACCAGAGCTCCTCGTCGACTTCCAAGAATACGACTACAGCTTGGACATGTGGTCTCTGGGTTGCATGTTCGCGTCCATGATCTTCCGCAAGGAGCCTTTCTTCCACGGACACGACAATGCCGACCAGTTGGTGAAGATCACCAAGGTGCTTGGTACCGATGAGCTGTTCAACTACCTCGAGCGCTACGACATTGAGCTGGACTCGCAGTTCGACGACATACTTGGCCGCTACGAGCGCAAGCCGTGGTCCAAGTTTATCACCTCTGAAAACCTGCGGTACATCTCGAACGAGGCTATCGACTTCCTGGACAAGTTGCTCCGTTACGACCACCAGGAGCGGTTGACTGCTGAGGAGGCTCAATCGCATCCCTACTTTGCTCCGGTCCACGAGGCGGCAGCAGCAAGTAAGGCCAAGGCGGCATGAGGGGCTGGAGCAGCTTGCCTCATACTACGATATTGATAATTTCTTATCTCCCCCTTTTGCGCGCCATCGTATCTCACCCGGGTCTCTCTCTCCTACTCTACCATCGTCCCCAGCGTCTCTCCCCCGCGCCCCCCCTGACTCGCTCACGACGGCGAGTCACCCAAATCTGTCACATAGAGTCATCCAGACGTTGTCCGTTAGCTTGCGAATGTCCACACTAAGCTGTCGTGTATATGCGAGAGCTGTTGGAATCGCACTTGTTTCGATTCCGTTATGATTGCATGCATGTCATTCTGATACCAGTTCTGCTGCGGATCGCATGATTAGTATGCCAGTAGCATCATGGTACCAGGCGGGGGGGGGAGGGGGCCTGGGTCGGCCGGCGTGGGTCACGAGTGAAGTGAGATCTCATCGTGGGCTGGAAGAGAGCTGTGCAACCAGGGGAATGGGTCGAAGGTGTGCCTGGTTGGTGCGGTACCGAGAATGGGGGAATCCGTCGCGTCCCTCCGTATCAACAAATGGAACTCACTCTCCCACACACCCCTCAGCAGTCACTCACTCACTTCTTTTCTCACACAAAGGCCATCACTCTCTGCTACTTCCGCGTGCATTCAGACGGTCATTCCATCGATTCAACTCTTTCATACGCTCTGTGGGAAGAAGAGTCTGGATCCTCTACAGAGTTGTCCTACTGCAGACCACCTCCAGCCCCTCATAAACCCCGAGGGAGGCCCACCGGCCCACTTGCCACTCAGCACCGCACCATCAACTGCTAAGCGACCGTCTGTCAACTAGCAACCCCTCCGAGTGCGATGGCCTACGCCTACCCGGACGCCTCTTCTGAGAGGTGGCAGAAGGGCAAGGGCGCAGAGCAAGACGCTGCCATTCTTCGCGAGTTCAAGGTGGGTGCTCCTTGATGCTTTCTGAGTTGCAGAGCTGACTTTGCCAGCGCAAGCTTAGTGAAGGTGTGTACTCGTGGTGGAGGGGGCGTGGCAGAGCAGGCAGAAGGGTGCTGCTGTTCGTGTGGTGCGAACCACTCTACGTCCAGCACGGACCGACATGCTAACAAGCACAGATGAGGGATACATCAGCTTCTTCCACGAGCGGTACGTGCCCCTCTCCTTTTGCTGACAACGCTAATGCTCAGGATCCGTATCGAGCAACAGTACATTGATCAGCTGAAAAGCTTGCATACGAAGACCATCGGCGGCGACCAGTTCCATGACGAGTAGGTTGGTTCAACGAGGGTTGCTGACTTGCAGTGTGCCTCACCCACGGGCGAGGATGATGTCTACCGCGCGACGGGCATGGTTCGAGGTCCGCGACTATACGCAACGTGAGGTCGACTCTCGAGAGGCATTCGTGAACGCCATCAGACAAGACGTTGTTTCCCGTCTCGTGGCACTGAGAGATGAGCAAGCCCGTATCGGCAATCGTATCCAGGACGACTTGAGGAGTGCGACAACGTCGTACGAAGAGTGGGCTTTTGGCAAGGTGCCAAAACTGCACGACAAGTACTTCACCAAGTGCGAATCGCTAGCAGAGATGAAGCGCCAGGAGCATGCGATAGCTTTGCAGGCTAAGCTCCTGTCCGAGGCGCCTTTACCTCCTACTCCAGAGGCCAAACCCCACCCCTATTCCAGGCAAGAGCACCTCGGGCACTCTCACTCGGGATCCGCTTCCTCGCTCGTACCGCCCAGTCAAGCGGGCAGCTGGCCGAGTGGGCTGTCTGACGCCGCTGAGGGCTCACCCACCTCCCCTCCCGCGGCGCTCCACAGCCCGCACATGCAAGCTGAGCAGCGGTCGCTTCAGGTCAACAGCTCGGGCAACCGCGCTCGCTCAGGTTCCAACTCTGGCCTCTCTTCCACAGTTGACACCAAGGGCAAGGAAGTACTGAGCGACATTGCAGCGCACAGCAAACGCGGTTTCGCGGCCATCATGCAGCGCCTCGGTGATCGTCGTGACGATGATACATCTCCTACACACGAGGAGCAAACCCCACAGCGTACTCCTACGGTTCGTCGCGGGTCTGTGAGGCACACCAACGCGATGAAGAGCGTCAAGGTCAAGCGTGAGGCCGACGAGGCCGACAAGGTCTATCGTGATTCCGTGTTCCATCTCGAGTCCTTGCGCTTGCGGCGGCATAAGCTGCACCAGTCTGCAATCAACAGCTTGGGTTTGTACAACGACGAACTGAACGCTGTGCTGCTGGTCACTTTGCGTGCGTTCACAGACGCTGCGCATGGTACAGCGTGGACTCTAGCACAGTCCACAGAGGTCATCAACACGGCCGTCAACCAGGTCAACTTGGGACAGGACAGTGCGTTACCCAAATTACAGCTATGCTGACCTCATTAGCCCAACTTTTCCGTTCGAGGCTACCTGTGCTGCCTCGCAGCCCGCCCATGCTGTACGAAAACTTCTACGCGGGCAAGTGCCGGTCTCTCATCTTTGGCGTCAGTCTCACCGACTACGATTTTGCGCGCGGCGAGGGAGGGGACCATGGTCGTCCACCTCTCATCGTTGAGAAGTGCATCGCATGGGTCGACCACCTCGGTCTTGATGCTGAGGGAATCTACCGCATGAGCGGAAGGCAGTCGACCGTGAAGCGATTAGTCCGCGGCATCGAGGTCGACGAGGAGACATTCAACTTCACTCAGGAGGATGATGCCTTCTCTGTTGGTGTCATTCTCAAGCAGTATCTCCGCGAACTGCCTGAGCCTCTCTTCCCCCTTCCTCATGCAGAGAGAGTCAAGTGGTCGGAGAACAGAGGTGCGTGTAATGGGTGTGCAAGGCTGACAATCTAGAGGAACACATCCAAAGTGGATTCTCTTCATTGCGCTCTCGCCTGCGTCGTCTTCCTCCCATTCATCAGACGACGTTCCAAGCTATCATCGAACACTTGCATCGTGTTGCCTCCAAGAGTGGAGAGAACAAGATGGATGCAAAGAACCTGGCAGTCGTGTTCAGTGAGCAGAACTCGGTCGACCAAGCTGACAACAGACTCGGTGGTCTTCGGACAGGACAAAGCCAACGACATCAGCGCGCTTACGCTGCACATGCAGAGAGACACTGTCCTCGAAGACATTATCGCTCAGCCAACACTGGTAGGTACTATTAGCGTGCTGCAGCTGATTGCTAGCTCTTTGGCCAAAACTTTAGTGCCCAGCGTTCAGCTGGTCTCGATACGGCCAATGTAGGCACGTCTCATGCCCGCTTCGAGTACATGGCACGCGACGCTGAACTGGTTCAGCCTATGGCTTCGATGGACCTCCAACGCCCGTCGTTCGAGGGGTTGCCGAACGGCGTGGACCTGTTCACCCCAGACTCGCAGCTGCAACTGTTGTTTGAATCGTCCAAAATCCCCTCATCTCTGAGGCAGTCAATTGGCGACGACCTCCACGTCCGACCGCTAGCAGCCGATGACTTTTTGCGTTCTCACTTCGGCCTCCTGTCGACACTGTCCACAGCTCCTGCTCTTGCGCCCACGGCATACACCGCTCTCTTCAATGCCATGCGATCATGCAATGACACATACTTTGCTGTTGTCATCGTAGAGAAGGAGACCGACATGATCGTCGCGGCCGGCACGGTGGTCAAGGAACGCAAGTTCATCCATGGAGGAGGCTTCGCTGGCCATATCGAGGATATAGTCGTGTCCCCCAAGATGCAGGGACGAGGGTTGGGGATCAAGCTCGTCACCGCCTTGCGGGAACTGGCCACGTCGATGGGGTGCTACAAGACTATTCTTGATTGCCAAGAGGGCAAGATCCGTACGTTTCACAACACCAACGGTGGCTGATGACCAGAATTCTACGAGAAGTGTGGCTTCACTCTCCGAGGACGCCAGATGGCGTATTATGCTCCCGCGGCTGCTCCACCACGGAAGGAGTCCCTCGTTCCTCGCGACGGTCTGGCGAGGCAGGCTTCGATGTCTAGGCCTATGCCTCCAGTTGAGGCTGAGATCGAGCCAGAGGAGTATGAGCACGAGCTGGAGGCATACCAGAATGCCTACGGCAAGGACAGGGATGGGCAGGAGGAAGACTCATACCTCAACGACTCGTACAACTACTCCCACGACATGGAGAGCCTCGCCGAGACGGATACGGGCACCGACGTCACGTACCACTTCCCCACCCAGTCGCACTCCTCTCCAGCAAACGGCTCCAATGGCACCTTGACACCGGGGCATCACCCGGTTGGCTAGACACGGTCATCTCCATCACCTTCCCCACGCTTAGACATTATCGGACTTTCACGCTTCCCTCTCTAGCATGTCCTGTGCATCTTATGGACACTACATCTTTCCTGAAGTTTACTGACTTGGTATTGAGAGTCCCGATCCTTTCGCAATCAGCGACCAGTTCACCAACCTGTTACCGGGAATCCAGGCGGAAGGGCAGTAAGCACTGTCGTTCGATCCTTGTGCAACTCGGGCCGTTTCCACAGACGGACGGAACACGGCTGAGAAGTGGGCGAGATTGATGAGCAATCGGCGCCGGTCGCCAGGTTCTGGCCACAAGCCGTCCAAGGAGGCTGATGAGCTAATTGGACGTCACGAAGGTCCGTGTACAGCCAAGGTGGCACCTCGGCGGCCTTCCGTGAGCACGGAGCGTTCTCGTCCACGTACGAATTGGGATATGTGGTCGTGCGATGGGCATGCGATGGGGCTCTTTGCATACTCGAGACGCTTGCCGGCGATCAACCAGGGAGACTCGGCCCCTGCAACACCGTTGCACGAGCCCTCTCTCGAGTTCTACACGCGCGCATGCGACGATGGCATGTTTGCTACAGTCCATGCGACCAAGCAATGCCCGGGGAGCTCCACCCGTTGAGCCAATTGCATCGCTAGTGTTGTGATTTGACTACCTTACGTCCTGACACCCTTGCGCCATAGCGATGCGCCTTCATAACCTCCTGATACCTGGATCACACGGCCGTTGTATCTTATGAGAGATATCAAAGATCTCACTCATCCCCGAACAGATATGATCGATCGTCGTCACCGCCACCACTGTCAGGCTGGAGACTACCCATCATCTCTTGTCGATCCGGGGCTCTGAAATGAGGAATGAGCGTCCCCTGTGTGCAAGTATGTCGCATCTCGTCAGACCCTATCTTCAGTGACATGCAGCTCCGGCATAGCCCGATTGAAACCTTCGAGAAGTCCAATTGAGTCGTGCACTGTATGTACATGGATAACCTCATTGTTATAGTGACAAAGAACTTTTGGACAAAGAGTTTCCATCAGTAATACAGTGATGTGAGACATAAGAGACTGGGGGGTTGCAACAGTGTATGGCTGTCTCGGCGCCGCGCCGCTGCGGGGCGCAGCCTTCAAGTTGCACTGTCTCTGTCACGAGGTTGTGGATGTGCAAGTTGCCGCAAGCCAATCTGCTAGAGGACATCAATAGCCTTCCTCAGCCGCCACACCCCCATTGCGCCAGTGTCTGCGGCAGCAAACGCCATGGGCATTAACCTTAACGACCTACCACCATAATACCAGATCGCGTGTAGCGTGGCGTGGATTTGGCTTACAGATAGACGCAAGGACTTCAGATGACCAAGCAGGAGGCAGCGCCCCAGGCTGTACGGCTGTAGGAGAGACGAACAATGGAATGTGGCGTTTACGAGCGAGAAATGCCGCGTCTTGCGAACTTGGCCATGTTGTTGGCGCATGAAACTAATTAGGATCGCGCTCGGACCAGCACACCCACGCCCGCCAATGCTGCATGTGGCATGGCCGTCGAGGTGTCGGTGTGGCCGCTGACTCACGGCTCATATGCAGATCGCTCGACAGTGCGCAAAATGCGCCGGTCATTGTCGGAGAGTGGCGCTGGTGTAAGCACATTGGACCGCATGGGGCGCGAAGAGGCGTGTGTGCTGCGTCATGGCAGCGCCGCAAGATGTGACAACGCCAGTCAAGTTCTTCAGCTTGGCCTAGTCGCATCTTTCCGCTCAGCGGAAAGTGGCAGCACTGCTGAATCTTGGCCAGGCGGACGTAAGAGCTGGTCAACGCCGACCAAACGCCAGCCGACCTGAACGGTCATGATTGCAAGGTGTGGTGTTGCAGATCGATTCATGCGTGCCCTGTTTCGAAGCCTAGGTTCCAGGGACGACGTCTGACCCACAGAATTGGGAACGCGTTCTGTTTGCCGTGCCAGTCTGCATGTGCAAATCGTCAGCGGCAGTCGCCCCAGCGCAGAAGGCGACACAGACTGCGAAGAGAGTTTGGAGACTGATTGTGGCGTATGTCAACGGGTGCCTGAGGCGCCACCTGGGGGCTGCTGTTGGCTTGAGGGAGGACGCTAGGATTGACCGGCCTACGAAGGGAGCAGTCTTGGCCTGCTTGTGCTGCACGCTTGGATACATATCATACCTGACCTGCCAGTGCTCATGTCATGTCAAGACGCCGACCTTACTGACTCTTCATCCTGGCTTTAATCTCGTTCGGCTGGCCGATCGCGACGCCGTCACTTCCAACTCGAAGTTATAGACCTTTTCCTTTTCGAGCTCGCACACTGTGAATCTGCACCTTCGGTACGACATACATACACGACTTGTCTGCCTTGGCTGTAGTACACCGTTTGCGCCCATTCAAAGTTCCCACCAGACAGCACAGGAAACACGCCTGGGAATACGCCAAAGCCACAACTGCTTCTTCTTCTATCCACTTCACTCAAAATCATTCTCCCGATGGATGAGCTCGACCGAGGACACGAGATGCTCGGCCAGAGCATCGAGAATGGGCGACTCGAGCTCATCTCAATACTTGGCGTCGGTGCGTACGGAGTGGTGTATCTGGCACGCGAACAGTGCCACACCACTGCCTCGACCTCCAAGCAAGGTTCCGGAGCCCCCTGCCCGTGCCTAGGTGGCAGCTATGCACCCCACGGTCAACTCGTCGCCGTCAAATGTCTCTCGCAGAAGAACCTGGAGCCTAGGCAACGCCTGTTCCAGCGACGGGAGATCGCTCTGCATGCATTGCTCTCCACGCATCCGGGAGTCGCACGCCTTCACCGTGTCTTCGAGGAGCGAGATCATGTCTTCCTGGTCATGGACTACCTCCCAGGCGGAGACTTGTTCTCCATGATCTCCGACACCCAGCGGTACGTGGGGGACGACGAGTTGGTCCGGAACGTGTTCCTCCAGATCGTAGACACCGTGGCATACTGCCACTCAATGGGCGTGTACCACCGCGACTTGAAACCGGAGAACATATTGTGCTCCAAGGATGGGACGAGGGTGGTCGTGGCGGACTTTGGGCTGGCCACCACCGAGGCGATGAGCAAGGACTTTGGATGGTGAGTGGACATCTCATTCTTCTCGCTGACGTCTAGTGGATCGACCTTCTACTTGTCACCAGAATGCCAAGGAGGGCTGAGCTACCCTGTAGACGCGTACTCCTCCGCTCAAGCCGACGTATGGTCCCTCGGCGTGATACTGGCGAACCTCGCCTGCGTGCGAAACCCATGGCGACAGGCCACACTCGACGACGAGACCTTCTGCGCATACCTGGAGGACAAGAGCATGCTTGGTCGTATCTTGCCTCTCAGCTCGGCCGCAGAGCATATCCTTGCTGGGTGTTTCGCTGAGAACCCCAAGGACCGGATTACAATTTCCCAACTTCGCGAGCTGGTCGTCGCCGCCCCCAGATTCTCTACACTGCCTCAGCGGATCTCTGTGAGAAAGCCGAGCATGCCCAACAGCATGCCAGTCACCCCCGTCACTCCATTGCACTTTGCCCTCGAGCAACAAGCCTCGACACCGCGGCTCATTCACTCTCGCGAGGAACACGCTTTCCTTGGTCACAACTTCCCCTCCTCGTGCGGCTCCTCGAGTGCGGGAAGCCATCAATGGCTGCCCTTGACCCCGCCACTTTCGCCCCTCGAGACCCATGGGGCGACATGGGATACACATGCGCACGGTCACCAGCTTGATCAGCGACACCCCAAAAACCACACACAGCCATCACACGCGCTTCCAGATCACGTTCACGACCTCTCAGCCTCTGGGCACCGCCATGGCCAGCCCTTCCTTTCTTGCAATCTGTCATATAGCTGATCCCACTCCCACTCCAATCTCATGGACTCAGTCTGCTGCACGAACTTTGTAATCTCACCTGTATCTAGTACCGATGATGGATGTTATACTATTGTGTTTATTCTGCGATTGCCTCGCACGCTCAGCCCGCAATGTACCCTCAACATAACCGTTTCACATACCGACTCTGTCGCTAGTATTAAAGAGTCACAGACTCTCCTCGGGATTGTCCATCAAGGTCACTATGAGTCCCCACCTTGGTCGGGGTTGCGAGTGCGCAGCATATCATATTGCTTATATGTTGGAGGCGGATCACTGGGATTAGCGCCTCGTACAGCAATTGTGGGAGCTGGGAACTCACAGCATGGCGATCAGGTCATCCCTGTCTACCAACACCTGTCCAGGTGTGGCTGTCTCAACAGCATTGAGTTCGGTCAGGTTACCGACAGAGGGCACAGGACGCGGGGCCACGATTGGCGATGAGATCGATGGATGGCGAGTGGACGTCCCCCTTGAGGACAGTGCAACGCCCACTGGTACCTCCTTCTGAGGGCGTGACTGAGCTGGTCCTGCTGCGGACGCTTGCGCCCAAGCCGCAGTGGAGTCGTCCGTTGTGCTTGAAAGTAAGCTCTCGCGGTTCGTTGTGGGAGGAGTGAAAGGGTACGGATCCAGGTTCAGCACTTCTGGGCCCCTCGTCTGGCCGCGCTCGTAAATAGAATCGGCCCTTCCGTCTGGCGTGCCCTCGACAGCCTCGATCTCCCACGATCGCGGGCGCTGCTCTGTGCCGCTACTGTTCCGCGAGTAGCCGGAGAAGCGACCGTGCCCGGGCGCTCGAAGACCCAGTAACCCCTGCCTGGTGGTCGACTCCTCCTTCTTTGGCGATTGTTGTTTCCGCCTACGCCTGCAGCAGAGCAACGCGAGTGCCAAGATGGCGAGAGCGGCGACTCCGCCAATTACTCCTCCGACAATAGCACCGACAGGGGTACTGCTCTTGCGGGAGGCGCCATCCGGAATAGCAGCAGCACTGCTGCTCGATGTAGGAGGGGCTGAGGAGGAAGGGGACGGCAAAGCTGTCGTGGATTTCGGACTCCTGTCGTTCAAACACGACTTGTCGTTGCTGTACTGCACGGCGAGAGGTTTGGTGCTGCCTCCTGTGCCGTACTTGCCGGCATCGCCCATGAGAAGGATGAAACGCGTTCCGTCCTCGATGTTGACGGTCCAGTTCTGTGTCAGGCGGTTCCGAGTGCTCTCGACAGGGATTTCCCAAGCTGTTCCCCCTGGGATGACACCGTATAGGCCAACGGGGTAGGTTGCGTTCGGTTCCCATGTGATACGCATATCACTGCACATCGCTGGGTTGTCCTGTGGCTCGGTCCAGAAGTAAAAGTCGGCGATGACAGGGCTTCACATCAGCAGGGAGAGACTCGCCTCACATACGTGCTCAAACATGTCCGTTCCGGCGACGAGCGGACACCTGTGGGTTAGACCACTCAAGAATGGGGAACATACTCATAATGTCGCTAATCCCTCCGGAGCCCCAGCCCGTAGCGTCGGACATGACTGCAAGAAACTCCAGTCCTGCTGGCTGCATCAACGTGAACTCATGCTTGTACGGCGGGGAGCCGGTCACTGGCAAGGATACGTTCTGGATACGACCGTCTGACGCCTCGATAGTCTCTATGTCAGCGCTCGGAGCTCATATGACAGTATGATCGGTCTCAGAAGACGAAAACAAGCCCAAATCCGAGAGGAATGAGGAACACTGTCTGCCGTGTGTTCTGGCTACTCACTGGAATGATGACGAGGTTGAAAGGTGGCTTTCCTCCATCCCTGGGCGTCAGACGAGCGTCTGCAGTAGTACTTACCATTCAACAGTGATGTTATTGCATTGCACTGGCGTGGAGACTTTGAAGGAATACGCGTCTGCGACCGTCGGAGCGTAGGTGGCAACCACAGCGACTAGCGCTGCTGCACCAAGGAGGTGCATTTCGAGGAGATGCGCACGTTGAGGCGAGTGTCGAGCCGTGAGAGGTAGCCTGGGCGATACAGAGAGTCAACAGAGAGCACACGAGCACGATAGAAGGTGGGCCTCAGTAGCCGAGAGAGAATGGAAAGGAATGGAGGAGCAAACGAGACGTCGTTGCTGGCGGCCGGTGATGCTAAACCTAGTGTGCACAGCCATTCCGCCCCTGCCAGGACTAGGCACCCGGACCGGATCGTCTACCAAAACGCGATCGCTCCACGATCATGCAAAAGGAAGCGAGTTTGCATGCACATACGACGCTCTCCATAGTCTACATCGAGCATTGCCTGCGGGACTGCCTCATCAACAACATGCTTGTCGTTGACAGACTGTGTGACGCGAAACTGCTGTTGTTCTTGGCACGAACCGTTCGTTATTCAGGTCCGAGAAATCAAAACATTGCGCCACAACAACAAACCTTGAAGCACTGAATGGTGCTTGTATGTGCCGGTAGCAAAACGGACACGTAGATGTACATGTTACTACATTTTATGCATCTGGCGTGGAAGGCAGTCATAACCAGCTGGTGCCGAGGTCTCGACACTTGTGCACCCATTGCGAAGCTACTAAAGCCCACCAGCGACCCCAACTGCCCTTCCGATGTTGGCCACCGTAAAGAACGGCTCCAACACCAACGATGACGCAACCAAGGAAGAGTGCCACACCGATGCGGTTGCCCCGGAACAGTCTCAACCCCAGACCCGGCAGCCATGCCTGGCGTCCGAGACCATCGTCGTCGTCCATATCGTCTCCGCCGGGCATAATCACGTCCTTGTCGATGGCAGCCTCGGCATCAGCCAAAGACCAGATGCCTTTCTCGTCGTCATCGCGGCGTTCGCGTCCATACGTGTGGACTACACTCCCTGAACCCATGATTTCGTGTCCGCGGACAGTTGAGCCGTTCCATGCATACTTCACCTGCAGCCGATCGGCAAGCTGGAATATGCTGCTGAGAGGTAGTGGAGTGTACGGGTTCGGCTCGTTATGTGGGCCGGGATCGGGCGCCTTGTAGTCTGCTGGCGGACGTGGCTCCAGCGGGGTGTCGGGGAACAGCGGTGGCAGTCGCTGGAACAGAGGATGCAGGAGGCTTGAATCTTGCCTGGCCTCTGGACCGATCTCCGACACGAGACGCAGCATCTGCCGCTTCTTCGACATGAGGATCTGTTTGTCAGTCAGTCCGACGCTCGCTCAGCTGCACATACAGCTACTGCCAAGTATATTGCCGATATCGGATTGCGAGCGATGAGATAGTCAAAGATTCGTTGCACGGGTTCGAGTGTGTCCACATCATGAGAGAACAGAGTGAGAATCCATGACAGTGCGAAGAACGGCAGCGTTGGCACGGGAGAGATGCTGCTGTCAGCTTGGCATGTCAGGTATCGCTCACGATGCAGATATCCGGTAGAGTTGCGGATCTGCCGCAGCTAGCAATCGCCTCAAAAGCCTGGGGGTTAGAAGGTTATTGCAGACGGATACGCACCTCAGCAACGCCATCATCGGCCCGAGCCCTTTGCCCATAGCATCACGAGTTCGATGCAAGCTGACTACCTCAGCTGCGCGCACCAGTTGTTCCCATTCGTCTTTATCTTCTGCCGTCTCTTCACCTCGGCGTCGGGGTACGTGGGTCAACAAAGTAAGATAGAGCACGGTCATGATATCGTGGAAGCCTTGGAAGTAGTTCAACTGCGGATGTCGTCGCAAGACTTCACAGATAAGGTCCTGAAGGTCCTCCTGCATGGCAGCTTTGTCACTCGCAGACAGTCCTGATGTTCAGCTCATGACGTCGCAAGCAAACGCACCTCTTGGATACGAGACAAATGAGCGCCGCGTGTCGAGGAGCACCTGTTCCTCGTCTCGATGCGGGATAGGAGCCCCGACATCGCTGTTGTCCGGAGTTGTCGACCTGCTCGTCGAAGGGCCTGGATGGTCGGCCAGCTGGTCAACGTGCAATAGCTCTAGCCTGTGTGTAAGCAGATATCTCAGACGGCGACGACGCACCATGCTTGTCGGCGAGATTGTCTGGATCCAAAGCCACCCGGCTGGGCTGACAGCCGGCGAAGGGCGCTCTCGTCGTGACTGCCTACCGCAGCATCGACCTCTGCGGCTCGTGTATCCAGCCATGCAGAGCGCTTGAGTGAGGCCTTCTCATCCACGGCGACATTGACCAGCTTCTCAATGCTCATCGTGAGCAAACAGTGCGATCTCGAGTGACTTACCGGGCTTGTCGAGTTTCAACACCCAGTTCAGGCACGGAACCTTCAGCACGTCACATCGTCATCGCCCGTTCAGCTTCCTCCCTACTCCCCTGTATCCATCAACCATCCACTCACTGGCATTGTCATTCGATCTCTATGTTGTGAGTTGATCTCTTCCAAGCAAACATCTAGGTCTTCGCTGACGCTGCAAGTAACTCGCCTCGAGGCGGCTCGTCGTACATGAACTCGTCGGGCATGTTGGGTCAAAGCGGCGGCGGCGGGTTTGCGGACCCTCTGGCACCGACCTCAGGTGGGTTCGGTGAGGTCGACCCATGGAGTGGAACGCAGAGCCCAGCTCGTGTCAATTCGCCGCCATCTGGTGGTGCATCGTCTACGGCTGCATCGGCCCCTCCTGAGAATGGACCCGTGAATGGCGGTTTTGCCAGCTACCCAAACATCGAAGCTCTGATAGGTACGTGCGGGACGACCAACACACGCCACTCACTGCTCAGACGACCCACCGGATGCCTACATTGCTCTCTTTCGACTGCTTGACCCATCCCCATCTGGTCAAGTGACACTGCCCGCAGTCCAGCGACTTCTGGCAACTTCTCGCTTGCCTGCGTCCACTGTGGAGCTGATCGTCAACATTGCCGGACGCGACGCACCTTCGCTCGGACGACCAGAATTCTACAAACTGCTCGCACTGGTGGCGTACGCGCAGTCGAGACCTGGCGACGAACCTAGCCTGGCAGACCTCGAGGATGCAGTCCATGGTCTTCCCCTTCCTCGACTGGTGGCGCCTGCCACCTCGCCGTCTGCTTCTGCCCCGCCCGTAAGACCTGCGCCGCAGCAGCACCCTTCCACTACATCCACATACTCGCCCTGGGACACCACCCCTCGCTATCCGTCGGGCCAGGATACATACACGGAGAGCAATAGCACCCCTACTCTGAACGGGGGCAACCCGGACGCAGAGGCCGAGCGCGGGTACTGGCGCCGCATGGAGACGGTACAGGTAGACCGCATGCCGCAGAAGGAAGGCTGGTTCCTACAGAAGTACCGTCTTACGTCCAACAAGCGATCCGAGACCATCACACGGCGGTACTCTGACTTTGGATGGCTGCACTCTACTCTGGTCCAGCGATACCCCTTCCGTCTGCTACCTGCTCTGCCACCAAAGCGCGTCAACCGTGAGTCGCACTGAAGGAACCCAACTAACTTGCAGCCGACGCGACCTTCCTCGAGGCTCGGCGCAAGGGCTTGCAAAGGTATCTGAACTCGGTCGTCAATCATCCAGTCATTCGCGATGATGGTGCTCTCAACGTGTTCATGACGGAACCGAACTTTGAAGCGTGGCGGAAGCGCGTCAAGGTCTCTACAGAAGAGGAGTCGGCTAGCAAGCGGCTCAACTCGGCGCAGGAGATGGCGATCCCGTCGGATCTGGAAGAGAAGCTAGAGTAAGCCCACGGTCTGTGGATAGAAAGCTGACCAGCGCAGCGGCCTCCGCACCAGGCTTCCCGGTCTCATATCGTCGCATCAGAAGATGGTTACACTCGCAGAACGCGATCTCCAGCGTCGGCAAATGTCAGCTGCCGAGGCCACGCGATTCGCCCTCTCCATCCAAGCTGTCGCAGAGGATGTCCCGGCCGTGTGCTACCTGTGTGTCCCGGGTGGGAAGTGCTGTGACGTCTGCCAGGGAACCGGACGTGGTCTGTCTGCAGTGGGCGACGGATGGTCGCGCCTGGCAGAGCAGCGGGAACGAGTAAGGCCAATGATTTCTCCCGGACTGACTGACAGGAGAATGCGAAACTGAACGAAGGAATCGAGGCTCTGAAAGCCCAGCGAGATCTCTACATTGCGTTCCGTGATCTGTTCTCTCGACATCATCGCCTGTCTCCTGACTCTGTCGACGTCCTTCAGAAGAAGGTGGTCCAGCGTCAAGGCAAGATTGAGGCGGTGCGTTCGGCGCTAAAGCCTGGTTGGGAGGCGGAGGTTGCCAAGCTGGCATCAGGTGCGTTCAGAGTGGTGGAACACGTCTAACCGAACTAGGAATCGACGAGGATAACACGGCGATTGTCAGCCTCCTGGCACGTCGGGTCTTCATTAGGGCGTGCATGTGGCACGAGCTAGCCGTCGTCCTTCATTCGCGCCAGGCAGCGCAGGCGGGACTCTGTTGGCGCGCGTGGGTGGGCGGAGAGGGTGCTGCTGCTGGAGCAGAGGCTCGCGTATGGGACCGCTTGACTGACGAGCTGGAGAACATGCCTCTCGAGTAGTTGTAGGAGAAGTCTAGTGCATGGTGCATGTGAGGTAATCGTCGGCAGCCGATAATCGAACGATAGTGCGCTAAGTATACTGCGTAAATATTTACCTGGCGGCGGTGGACAAGATCGTGCCTGAACTAAGTTACGCTTATACAAGGCCAATGCATCATTCCGACGCGTGAACCGGTTCTTGGCAACACTCATTCAGCCCGATTCCGACTCCCCAAGCCCACAAAGCCATATCAGCTAGACTTCCATCACAATGGAGAAGCAGGCGTCGCCACCCTCGCCGCTGAACCCGTCCCCGCCGGCTGACTCGAGAACGCCCCCTCCTCTCGAGATACCAAAGATAGAGGAGCCCGCTTCAGCGAACGGGAACCCGCCTCGGTACCTGCCCGGCCTCCAGCCCGAGAGTGTTTACAAGTCGTCTCTGTCGCCATGGCGCGAGTCGCTGCGGGTATGGCTGATGTCTCGCCTCCCCGGGGACAGCGAGTGGATTGCGAGCGTGCAGGAGAAGCACCGTACGCCAGCTCGTGACCGTTATTTCTTCTGGAGCGCGGTATTTGGAAGTGCGGTGATCGTTGAGCGTGGCTGACCTGATAGCGCACACTTTCTTCACAGCCTTTTTGCCACTTTTGTTCTTCCTGGGTCATCAGGAGCGAGGGCGTGGGTGAGTCTGCTATGCAGCTGGTCGTGCAGGACAGACGCTGATCACTCGCACCAGACTGGTCTATGTGGTCGGACTGGGCATCTACGTGAGCTGTGTTGCGAAGGATCTGGTTTGCACGCCGCGGCCATTCGCACCACCGGTTACGAGGCTCAGTGGGCACATCGCCTTTCACCACTGACGGCAGGCGTTAGCACCCACGCTCAGGAATATGGCTTCCCATCGTCGCACTCGACCAACTCGATCGGCATTGCAGTGTACCTCGGGCAATGGCTCTGGGAGCTGCGCGAGAGCGTTGGTATGACCGCCGTTGCAGTAGGCTGGTTCCGTGAGTCTGACTCTTGCTTTTCTGTGGCAGACGCTGATGGCAGTGCTCTTCTTCTACTTTGCCAGTGTGGCCGGGGGCCGCATCTACACGGGCATGCACTCCATCGCAGACATCGTCGGCGGCTCGTTGCTTGGCATTCTGTGCTGGGTCGCCTGGCAGATCATGAAGCCATGGGCCGATGCGTTCGTCGAATCTGGCTCAGCTACTGGTATGTGAAAGGCCAGAAAAACCGACTCACAACTCAGTCCCCGCAGTGCTTGTCCCGCTGGCTCTTGCACTGGTGCACTACCACCCCGAGACACCTGACGACTGCCCGTGCTTCGAAGATGCCATCGCAATCATCTCGGTCATCCTTGGTGTCCTGCTTGGCCACCAGTACTACCACTCGCACCCGCCCGCCCCAGGCCCGAGTGTCTGGGAAGTGGATGGGCCCCTCTGGGGCATGGCGGCTTATGGCCTTCGCATTCTAGTGGGCATTATCTCGATCTTTGTGTGGCGCCTCATTGCCAAGGCGACATTCCTGCGTATCCTCCCTCCCATCTTCCGTCTTGTTTCAAAGGTGCTCGACCGCCCCCTGCCCACCCGCCGCTTCTACATTCCTGCGACGTGAGTGCTTGGAGCCACTGCCAAGCTAACCTGCAGCAAGTACGACGACGCAGACACCTCATTCCACGCCGTGCCCTCGTTCATGAACTTGGCCAGCAACGATGACACCGGTTCGCCCCTTCTCAAGGCGCAGCATGACCCGCGACGATCCCCCAGCCCTATCAGCCTGCATCACGAGGAGCCCCTCCACATGCGAGTGAGGCGCAAACTCAACGCCGAGAATGGCAATGCCAACGGCCACGCCCTCAGCGACCAGCAGCAGGCGGCGGAAGCGGAGCAGAGGGGCGTGCCCCACCTGGACTCGGCGCCCTCGTTCGACCCTATCGCCAGCAACTCGAGCAGGCGGTCAAGGCGGCGACCGCACTACGATGCCGAGGGTGAGCAGGAGACTGGGCTAGCTGACTCCAGTGTTGACAAAGTTCATGGTGTACACTGGAATCGGATTCCTCGCGTCCACCATTGTGCCTCTTGCTTTCCATGCCCTGGAGGTGAGTCGCGGCTCATTCTGGAGTGACTGACTTTGCAGCTGCGCCAGCGGGCCTTGCGCGCTGAGGGGCGTCCGTAGATGTGGATCGGATCATGTATGAGTGTAACGCCCGGGAAGGGGGTCTGGCATGGAGACGGGGAGGTCGGAGCGGCGCCCTCGAGCGTGGCCTCGACGTTCTCTGACTATTTCTTATCTCCACTTGCTCACGACTTACACATTCTCTCTCACTCACTAATACATCATGGCACTCTCGGAAGAGGAAGCAGTTGCTAAGATTGGAGAGCACAGTGTGTTGCTCGTTCGTGGCATGTTCATCCAGGTCGTCATGGACACCTTTCTTGCGTGAGTCGAGACTGGTGCGGCGGGCAAACAAACGAGCTGTCAGAGACATTTCCAGCTGATGGCAGCGGCTTCTACACCCGCCAGCTGTGGACATACTATGAGAACATGAGAGGCGACTCGAAGTGGCTGAAAGCACTCGTTCTATGGATCGCAATTGTTTCTTACTCCAACTCTGGCACGTACGGAGAGTGGAGCTGGACTAACCATCAGCGTTCATCATGTGGTGGACTGCGAAGCTCGTACGCATACTTTGCACTGCTAGCTGACCCCAGTTCATTCACAACTACGGGATGTATGCCTCCTTCCTCGACGCGGCGACACTTGGCTGGTTCCCCCTCCTTGATGGTGTCCTTGGTGGCTGCGTGCAGCTGTTCTTCTCATACCGCGTCTACCGCCTCAACGGCAGCAAGAGCATCATCGTCATGCTGGCCGCAAGCGTGAGCACCAGCACGAAGAGCAAAGGCTAACCCCAGGGGCTGATCCTTGCCTCGTGCGTTCGCTTCTCCCATGCATCCCATGCGCCATTTTGCCACAGACAACGGGACTGACGCCAGAATCTCAAGCGCCATCACCACCAAAGTCGTCTGGACAATCCGGCCAGACATCCTCACCCGCCCCGGGATCTGGGCTCGTACGTCGCCCTCACATCCCCGCTGACACCAGCCATGCTCGTCTGGCTTAACGGCATCATGGCAGCAAACATCATCATCACGATCGGGACGTTCATCCCTCTCTTCCGCGCCGGGGCATACAAGCGCAACCACGTAGGCTACCCGCCTCTCCCAGCTAACACCAGATCGTAATGCGTATCTTCCACTACACGATGCAGACTCAACTCATCTGCACTCTAATGTGTGCGTCCCCACTCAAACTCTGCTGAGCTCGTAGCAATTGCCTACCTGCTGCAATACCTCGCCATCCCCTCCGCCTTCGTCGGCGCGACCTTCCTCGGCATCCAGGCAAAGTTCTACTCCACAGGAATGATGTACACCATCAACTCAAGGCTCGTCCTCCCCGGCGTACGTGCCCCCTTCTTCACACACCTGACACCAGACAACGGACGGGCAACACCCTCCGGCTAGTACCTCGCATGTCGCCAGTCCCTCCCTCCACGGGACGGGCCTCGGCACCGGGACGCGCGCGTCAAACGGCCATCTGGGGTATGGCATGGCGAACCTCGCTGGGCGGGTGCGCCGCTCGTTCCAGGATCAGAATATCAGCGAGGTCTCGGTGGGGAATGAGTATGGGCCAGACACGAAAGCTGCTGGCTCCGATTTGGATTTAAAGAGCCTGCCTGCTACTGAGACGCCGTTGGGCGGGTCTGGGTCTGGGTCTGGGTCTGAGACAAAGGGCGGATCGGAAGGGTCTGAGAAGTCCTGCTCTATCGCTGAGGTGGGGGCACAGGAGGAGAAACGGTCGCCCTCGGTGGCTGAGGTCAAGGCGGATACGTAGGAGACTTGCGAGGCTGATGTGATGGCCTCAGTGTCGGTGCCACCTCCGGTTATTCTTGAGAATTACTGCCAATAGTTGAGCTTTTAGACATGCCATAATGCACCTGTCCAGTCTGCATCTGCATCGACACAATGCATACCAACCAAAAGACCAGGATAACAGGGATATCTGCAACGTGTGCGAGGATTCCGACTCGTCGCCTGACGACGGAGGAGTAGTCAGCCTCCTCGCCACTTCACACCAGCGGGCAGACTTCAGCGGACCGCGATGTGTTGCTGTGAAGACCCTTAGCGTCCCAGCACTCCTTAGTCTCCAACCTTTGTCGACTTTGATGTGGCCAAGAACAGCGCCCCGAGGGGTATGTCGTATACTTCAGATGTTGGACCCAAGCAAACGGGGTGGGCGGCTGTGTGGCTTTCTTGCTGTTGTGGAGTGAGAAAGTGACAGTGCCCTATGGGCGCGGGCGTTCGTGTTGGGAGCAAGGCAGTTGATGGAGCTTCTGTACACAATATTAAACAGAGATAAGACTTGTAGCTTGCAGCTGATATTCACCGCCTGCATACACTTTGCAGTTGTTGTCAGATCATTGTCAGACCAAGATCGTTTGTGGCAACAACAGGCTGCCACTTATATCGACACTTCCTCACTGTCTCCACACGAAGACGGTGGACTGTGCGTTGTGCCAACGCCGTGGGCTAAACACGATCTGCCATCAGCAGCTTGGACTCAGCATAACGCGCGCCCTCACCGCCAAGCAACGAAAGGTACCCACCCGCCCCTCCTCCCACTTCCAGTCGCCCCACCTCAAGCTGACAGCAGCCCACCCCACTTCCATATCTCTCGTCTCGTCCTCACTATCCGCCACTAGACCATCGTCGCAATGAGCACCCTCGCCACGACCCTCTTCGACGCACTCCTCAAACGCGCAGTTTCGGACCATGCAACAGAGGAAGACGCGAAAGCCCTCTTCATGCCTACCAAGGTGGGCCATCCCTCTGCACAATACTAAGACAGGTCTTCACCCTAAGCTGTATCTACGCCGAACTGCTCGTCGACTCCTTTCTCTGGTACGGAAAGTACGGTGCGCTGGCTGACACAAGCGGCGTTTACACCATGATGCTGGTGCGATACCTCTACCTCCAGAGCAAGAAGGCCGACCCGTGGTGGATCTGGATTATCGTTCTGGCTGTTACTTGTTTGACGTATCTCCTCACTGGTAGGCGTCTACTGTTGCCGATGCTGATAAAGTAGCGTACAATATCTGGTTTATTTCTTCTCTTGTACGGAAGTGGCACTCCGCGCTCACGGCAGTTTGTCCAGCATTTCGGGCAGTACAGGCCGTTCTTCGGTGAGCCGGGTGTTGCTATCACAAGCTGACAGTAGAATCCGCAAAGCTGTGGGTTGTGAGCGGTGTAGACTGACAGCAGCTCCTGGTTCCCCCTCATCGATGGTTGGTGACTGCAGATTCCCGGCTGACAACAGCCATCGTCTCTGGCATCACGCAGGGCTTCTTCGCCCACCGCGCGTTTATGCTCAACGGGCGGAACTGGATCATCGTGTTACTCGTGGCGGTGGGTCGTGACTTGGTATCAGGCTGATCAGCAGGGGTTGATCTGCCTAGCGTGCGTGCCCTCCACTGCTAACCTGATTGCAGGTTCATTTCCTCCACGGCGGTGAAGATCAACTTTCAGCGGGCAGAGTCCACTACTATGGCGCATGTCGTCAACCGAGGTGGGTGGTTGTATGATCTCGCTGACGGTAGAAATGATGCTGTGCGGGATGGGGGTGACGCTGCTTACGACAGATGGGTGTCGAGTACGATGGCGGCGGATGTGATCATCACCGGGTCGATCTTGTGGGGACTGTACAAGTCCCGCACGGGGTGGAACCATACCGACAGGGTAGGTGGGTAGCTGGCCATGCTAAACAGACAGCTCATCACCCGCCTCATTCGGCTGACTTTGGAAGCCCAAGTGCCCCCACTGGTGATGTGAGTCGCAGAGGGATATCGCTGACTTAGTGCCATGGCGTTCGTTATCGAGTTTACGATCGCGCCGTCGTCATACCTCGGGGCTACGTTCCAAGGCGTGCAGGGCAAGTTGTACGCCATCGGCCTGCTGTACTCGCTCAACGTGCGGGAGTTCTTCGCGCGCCGGGGCGGGATGATGACTATCGACCGTAACGATGTAAGCGGCGAGTTGATCGTGAAACTGACTTTCAGCCCCCAGCATTCGGCATCTCGGGCCATCAGCAGACGACGATTCATGTCGAGGTCGAGACGGAGATGTATGCCTCGGTGAGTGGATGGTTAGTGCTGTGCTGAGGTACAGCCGGTCAATTACCCGCCTGTGCAGGGAGTCAATAGGCGCATCGCTGTGGACCTGGAGAAGATCGAAGACGCGGAGGAGGATGCGACACACGACGGGGCAAGCTGCAAGGCGGGGAGTATTGCCTCCAAGGTTCGTCTCACGCCGCCGACGCCGCCGAGCCACACGCCGAGTCCGTCGCCAAGCCCCTCGCCGAGCCCCGCACAGCGCAGCGAATCCCCTCGTGCTGCGTAGCCGCGAGGCATGCCCGTGTCAATGGGTGGTATCTGATTAGTAATCATTCCCTTCCCGCTTCTGCGTTGCACATTGCCCTGGCTATATTAGTTCTCATAGTGCTGGCACACCGTCGCTCGTTTCTTGACGCCTCCGCCCTTGGTCGCCATTACCTCTATCATAATGTCCATGTACAGATCGCTCACACACGCCCCTGTGCCTTGGCCTTGCCGTACTCTACGTCCGCGGCGTTGTCGAACATCTTCCCCTCCACGACCTTGGCGTAGCCCGTGATCTTGTCCTTGATCGTGGGCTGGTGCTCCGAGTGAGCATACGCCTCCCCGGCAGTATGCGACGCAAGGATGTGCTCGTGGTGATCTCCGACGTTGGAACCAGATCCGGGGGATGTATCGGCTGAAACGTCAGCGTTAGTCACCATCAATGCGTAATGCTCTACCTATCCTGAGCATAGATAACGACTCACCACTCTGCTCGTCGGTGACGATGCCGCCTCCCGCGGGGTTGATTTCCGGGCAGACGCGCGAGCGGATCGGCGGCTCAACGGGTGCTGGGTGGTTTGCGTGGGTCATGGTGTGCTGGCTGCTTGTGTTTGATGAGAAAGTGGGCGGATGAGACTTTGAATTGTGGGATGCTTGCTCTCTCTGCTGCGACTGGCGACATTTACGACGCGCCGCAGTCGAACGAGTTACGAATACATTACATGACGTAATCGATGTGTAGTCGGGGATGGTGTGGATCACGTGATGGCGATGAAGTTGAGTGAAGTGCAGATCAGACACGGCCTACGGCACAATCTCCGACACGATCCGACGGTCCGGATGCTGGTGCTCGTTCCTCGACGGACGCCAGGAACGTGGGAGCGGCAAGGCAAGGGGTGCCGGGAGGTATCTGCGTTTGGTTAGATATTTGCGGCACAGAAGATTTTAGAGTTCAGTAGGACGGCAACGTGATGAGTTTGGAAAGAGTGAACGCGTCTGGAAGAGTGCATGAGAGTGGTGTGGGTGTGCAGTGCAACGACATGGATTGATGGAATGATTGGTGAGATCCGACACTCGCCCATGTCTGTGCATGTACATCTGCACGGCCTGGGGCTGGGACAGATGCAGTGCACTCCGCAATGTACCGCAAAAGCGCCCATGTACCCAAACGGTCGAGATCGCGTCCCAAGCGCCCAGGCGGACGCGTCAGGGCTGGCATAGGAGCGCGTTGTTGACCTTGAGAAGTGGGATCGTTACACTTTCGTTCAAATGCCCTGCTATCTATGCTATATCGTGTTGAATACGAACAGTGCCGGCGGGCAAATGGCGTCCCGTCGTCCTGCAGTGCAAGTGGAGCATAGCTTGCATAGGAATGCGGCTCCAAGGGGCCGTCTAGGGATGAGCGATGGGCCCATATCGGCCACATCGGCCACATCTACACTCGTACAGACTCGGCTCGGCTGCAGACTGCAATGTCATCAGTCGACTTTGCCCTGAGCCTGATTGAATGCTTTGCCTGGATCGTTGGTGCTATAATCGGTTGGGGAGATGGCTTCTGTCGCTCGTCTGCATGTGCTTCCGTACTACCTTCGGCCTCGCTCTAACAAGAGCATGAGCTCACTTGTGTCTAGGGACAAGGGAAAGGAAAAAAGCTTAAGAGCAAGCTCTCAATCTCTTGCATGTGCTACAGGGCAACGGGGCAATGCGGGAAGCGCGACGGCCATTCTGGCTTTCGTATTGTCGATTAGACTCGCATAGGAATGGAGTCTAGAGGCGCATATCTCTGTCAGACAACGGATGCAATACGAATACACCAGCTGCTGAGAACCGAGGCTGCCCCCTCCACGGCCTTATGCCTCTGCCGATGATGCCCGATTGACCGCGTTCTACCGCCGGGCCCGTCTACCTGCTGCCAGCCTGCCTGCCTGCTGTGCTAGCTTGATACCGGGTCAACATGCTGTCGTGATGTTTTCCGCCGCCGGCCCTCTCCCGCCCTGGATTATACTTTGTTCCCTTGATCTGTTCCTTTTTCACCGCGCCGGGGTTGGGATGGACAGAGGGAGAGGAAAGGAAAGGACAGAGACAGGGAGGCGAGGGGCTGTACGGGTTTGGTTGGTTTGGTGTTGGGTCTGCTGCGACACGTACACGCCCAGAAAGCCAGCTGAATTCTGTAACAAGGGCGTCGATCCCACCGATTCCCTCCTTACACCAACTTTCTTTCAAAGCCGCCGCCAGACTCACACCACTGCTATTCATTATTATCCCTCCCCTCCACAGCCCCCTCTCTCTCTCTTCCTCTTCTCATCTCCTATCTTTCATCTCTCCCCACCACTACCTCATCTCTCTCTCTCCTCCTCTCTCTCTCTCCTCCATCCTCTCTAATCCACAATGGCTCCCATCCAGGTTAAGAAGATCTGCTGCAGTGAGTAATCTCCATCGACACGTTCAAGCGACACGTCGGGCACTTTTGGCAAAAGTCCCATCGCGCCGGTGCAAGCACGTTCCACGTCGCGTCGCCAACACCCATCCAACGCTCCCACAAACTCATCTCGACTTGTGATAGGATCAGCAACTAACTAGCAGTCGGCGCCGGCTATGTCGGTGGCCCCACCTGCGCCGTGATCGCGGCCAAGTGCCCCCACATCCAGGTCACCATCGTCGACCTGAACCAGGCGCGTGTCGACGCCTGGAACTCTGACGAGCTCCCCATCTACGAGCCCGGACTCGACGAGGTCGTCAAGGGTGCGCGTGGCAAGAACCTCTTCTTCTCCACCGACGTCGACAAGGGAATCGCCGAGGCTGAGTGAGTGGTTGATCGGTTGCGATGCGCGATTCTTCTCATGACTAATCACACAGCCTCATCTTCGTCTCCGTTAACACCCCCACCAAGAAGGCCGGTATCGGAGCAGGCTTCGCCGCTGACCTCAAGTAAGTGAACGGGAGAGACTCGGGCTGACGCGGTCAGCTACCTCCAGCTCGCTACCCGCCGCATCGCCGAGGTCTCCACCTCGTCCAAGATTGTCGTCGAGAAGTCGACCGTCCCCTGCCGCACTGCCGAGTCGATGCGCACCATCCTCGAGGCCAACTGCAAGCCCGGATGCCACTTTGACATCCTCTCCAACCCCGAGTTCCTCGCCGAGGGCACTGCCATCTCTGACCTCTTCGCCCCCGACCGTGTCCTCATCGGCTCCCTCCAGACCGAGTCTGGTATCAACGCGTGCAAGGCCCTTGCCGAGGTCTACTCCAACTGGGTGCCCAAGGAGCGCATCCTCACTGTCGGCCTCTGGTCGTCTGAGCTCTCCAAGCTCGCTGCCAACGCCATGCTTGCCCAGCGTATCTCGTCGGTCAACGCGCTCTCTGCCATCTGCGAGGCCACCGGTGCCAACATTGACGAGGTCGCCTACGCCGTCGGCAAGGACTCGCGTGTCGGCCCCAAGTTCCTCAAGGCGTCGGTCGGCTTTGGCGGCTCGTGCTTCCAGAAGGACATCCTCAACCTTGTCTACCTTGCCGAGTCTCTCCACCTTCCCGAGGTTGCCAAGTACTGGCACGCCGTCGTCGAGATGAACGAGTACCAGAAGGACCGCTTCTCCCGCAAGGTCGTCGAGACCCTCTTCAACACCATCACCGGCAAGAAGATTGCCATGCTCGGCTGGGCCTTTAAGAAGGACACTGGCGACACCCGCGAGTCTCCCGCCATCTCGATCGCCAACCACTTCCTCTCTGAGCGCGCCCGCATCACCCTCTACGACCCCAAGGTCACCGAGGAGCAGATGTGGCTCGACCTCACCGACTACGGAGCAGTCTCTGCCGAGCCCATCAAGGAGAACGTCAAGATTGTCCACGACGCGGTCGAGGCGTGCGCCGGTGCCGAGGCGATCGTCGTCTGCACCGAGTGGGACGAGTTCAAGAACCTCGACTGGCAGAAGATCTACGACAACTGCCCCCGCCCGGCGTTTGTGTTTGACGGCCGTCTCATGCTCGACCGCGCTGCGCTCACCAAGATCGGCTTCAAGGTTATTACCATTGGCACTGGTGACCGTGTCTAAACGCGAAACGCGGCGCATTGCGACGCATAGAGTGGGGCGCGGGGGAGTCTAGGGCTCCAGCGCTGCACATTGTCGTAACACCATCTTGTCGATTGCTGCATTCGGCGCTCCATAGTAGATAGCATTACATAGGGCTGCGGCCTCATATTGGACACTGGCGGGGGTCTATGGATCTGTGCCACGATCGGGCGACGCGTAGCACAAGTGCGAGGCGCGAAGCGCTGAGCGAAAGCGTGCGCGGTGAGGCGATTGCAAGCAAGGGATGTGCAAGCCAAACCGATTTGCAAGCTAAAGCGATGTGCAGCAAAAGCTATGTGCGAGCCAAAGCGATGTGTGAGCCAAAGCGATGTGCCAGCTATAGCGATGCCCTCAGAGAGACCCAGAGGTCTGCCATGCTCACAAAAGAGCATGGGAGGTGCATGGCGCATGCCTCGCTTCCCATCGCCTCCGCGCCGCCTCCAGCTACCAGAGGTGCGATGCATACCGTGTCAGCGATTCGTACGCGACGGAAGGCTACGCGTTACAATGACATAAGAGACGCGTCGGACAACCGTGGCTGTGGCGTCTTACCGTCCCAATACCCTGGGACCCTCATGCCCTATCGAGCGAACAGAGGCGTTTGCGCCAGATACCTGCCAGGAGATAGATCTCGTTCACATCCCACTTATTGCAAGTCGTAGCTACATGCACAGCCGTCCTGATCTACATGAGCGCCTTCGTGTACTCCACCGCATGGACATGAAGGCCAAAGGAAAACAGATGGCTCAGGCTGGCGCCATTCCGCGGACGGACTGGGGGACCGACCGAAGCATCACTGAACATTTGGATTCACCACCAGCCAGCGATGTGTCAGAATACCCCCGCTCACATGGCCCTCCACGCGACGCGCAAGGTGGAGGCCCCCTTGTACACCACAGCCCGCACGGCCGGGAACCCGGTCCGCCAGCCAGGTGCAAGAGTGGAGGTCAAGCCGCTGAGCTCTGACCTGGACCTGGACCTGTCGCAGTGTAGGTGTCAAGTTGACAGTATACAGTCAGTCGTCTAACTGCACTTCGAGCCGGCACACTGGGGTTACAATGAGCAGCCCTGGTGAGATTCGGGCGGGGCAGGAGCATGAGGCTACGCCGCTGGTTAGCGAGCTGGAGCTGTGAGTACGGGGAGGGGGTGTGTGCTGATGGGACGCAGGGAGAGTGCTATTCTCAAGGGGGTTGCTAGTCATCGGCCTGGTGAGTTGCTTTGGCGGGTGGACTTCTGGGAGGAAGGGAAAGGGGGAAGGGKGGGGRGGGGACGGGGGAGCATATGGGGTGATGCGGAGGGAGGGGCATGTGGGACGGATGGGTGAGGTAGCGGGGCAGAGAGGAGGTGTGCGCTTCGCTGTCGTGCGAGTCTCAGAGACAGTTCCGATGGCGAAGAGCTGAGAGGCGCCGGGCAGGACCTGTAGCAGCCGTGCTGAGCATGTCTGGGTGGAGTGAGAGCTACTGCCGCCATGACTCATGTCCGGAGTCCTTCCATTTGATCTGCCTCGAGCGTCGCTAACCTCAGTCGGGCAACACAAGCACGTCCTCATCATCGCACTCCAATCCGACGTCCATTCGCAAACAGGAATATGGGTCCCCGTCCCCAGCCTCTGGAAGACACTCGATGACCTATACGACCTAGAAGCCCTAGACAACATGGTGAGCCTACCCTCTTCTCCCCACCTAACCCTAGTCATCCTCCACCCCCTCCCTCCCCGGCTCGCCTGACCCCCTCTCCCCCATTCCAAACCCACGACGGCGCAGACCAGCGCGTGACTCCGCCTCCCCCCTCTCCTCGCCATCACCCTCACCACCACGGCATGCGAGCCGGAGCGCGCGGGTCATCGACTCCCCCCACTTCCGGAGTGCATTTGAGCTCCCCCTCAATTTCGGGCAGGAAGGCGACAGCAGAAGGGGGAGTACGGGGTCTGCTGGGACCCCAGCACCGGGGGAGGAGGACGAGCTGGACTTTGCGTCCCTGCTGTATGCGAGGGCGAAGGGCGAGGAGGAGGAGGATGCGTGGGAGGCGGGGGTGCGTGCGCAGCTTGCGTCCGAGGGGCCGGGGGCGGGGGCGGGGGCGGGGTCTGGGTCGGGATCGGGGACGGGGAAGAAGCGGGCGCAGAGCAAGAGCCTGACGGGGAGTAGGCGGACGTCTGGGGGTACTACTGGGACAGTGGACAGGGAGAGGGAGAGGAGGGATACTTCCCCGTTGTCGAGTGCCAGTCACGACGCACCGAGGCGGGGGACGAGGCGGAAGAAGCGGCCTCGGGGGGATGGGGAGTCGAGCGAGGAGGAGAGGGAGAGGGATAAGCCTGCGGCTAGGAAGTCGAGGCGGCGGGGGCAGTGATAGAGGGTGGAGGGGTGTGTAGATTATAGATTAACTTGTATGAGTAGTGTCGCCTAGTGTGTGACCCAAAGTGACATATAGCTGGTGCATAGATACTTAGTATATTGTTGACAACAGCGGCGATGGACGTTGGCTGCTGATTCTCGATGCTAAGGGGTGTCCGTGGGGTTCCACGAGATCGCGCCCTTGCTCCCCTCGTCGAGCGCGTCGAGGGCATCCATGTCCTCCTTGCTGAGTTCAAAGTCGAACACCTCAGTGTTGGACTTGATCCTCGAGGGGGTGACACTCTTGGGCAGAGGGACATATCTGCCATCAGCGGGGTCTGTTCAACGACTCACCCCTTCTGCAAGCTCCACCGGAGGAGGACATGCGGCGCGGTCTTGCCGTGCTTCTCTGCAATCTTGACGAGCACGGGGTTGGTCAGGTGCTTCTCCTCAGCCCTCACCAGCGGGCAGTACGCCTGCACGACGATCCCCTTGTCCTTGCAGTACTCGACGATATCCCGCTGCTGGCACCACGGGTGCAGCTCGATCTGGTTGACCGCCGGAGTCGGGCCAGGCAACTCCTTCAGATGCTTGACGCCAAAGTTGGACACGCCAATGTCCTTGATCCAGCCCTCCTTCTGGGCGCGGGCCAGCGCCTCCCAGTGCACGGCGCGAGCCTCGGCGTTAGGCCGGGGCGCGTGGATGAGCATCAGGTCGAGGTAGGAGTCGGGGCCTTTTACGAAGCGCGAAGGCGAGCGTTGGAGGTGCTCGTAGACCTCGTCTACGGTGGGCACGCTGTGGCCCGGCATGAACTTTGTGGTCAGGAAGACTGATGAGCGTGGCACGCCTGACTCCTTCAGGCCGGCGCCGACGACTGTGGTCAGAGTGGTAGTGGGGAGACTGACTTGTCTCGTTGTGGTAGGCTTGGGCGGAGTCGACTGAGGTCAGCTAGTATGGAGTGGGACGCACTGTGCCGGTATCCAGCAGCCAGAGCCGCCTTGACTGCCTCGCGACACTCGTCGCCACGGGCTTGGTAGACGCCAAAGCCTAGTACGGGCATGTGGGCGCCGGAGGCGAGGCGGACTGTACTATCAAGGGAGAGGCGGGTTGCTGCTATCAGTCAAGATTTCAGCTCAGCCCTTACCTTTGCTCATTCTCAATGCGGCGATGGTGAATGTAAGTTGCTAGGTGGTGCTGACCCCGAGCAAGTGCCCATTCTCATATGTGACCACCTCCACTCTCCAGGCACGCCCGACGTCACTCGTGCCATGTAACGTGCCATGTAAGAATGGCTGATTAGAGTACCTTTAGTGCACGATAATAGAGTAGGATAGTCCCGCTAATAGATCCATTAGCCGCATTCGTCAGCGAGCGACTTCAGGCCAAGTCGAGCCGTACCCGTCCGCCACCACAACAACCCACTACCGTCACACTCAGCCACCTCGACCTGCTGCCAACACCCTCCAACCTCGACAACGCTGACCCACCCCCGCGATGGCACGATGAGTTCGCGCAACCGCCCCGCCAGCACTACAGGCGGTTCGGCGGGATCCACCCTGCGCCGGCCGCCACCTGCCCTCCGCGGTGCGCCGGGCAGCCGTGGATCCGGAGCCCAGGCGCACGTTTCTCTCTCCCTCGTCTTCGCTCATGGCGATGCCGCACCGGTACCGAGCAGCTCGGCTTCCATGAGGCGCGTCTCTGGGTGCATCGCGAGTCCGAGTGAAGAAGCACTGTCCCGCCAACTCGACAGAGATACCGCTGGGGAGCGCATGAGCCTCCGATCACGCCGGTCGAGTGCGACGACGCTGGCATCTCGCGCCGACTTCTCCCCCCACCCCCTCTCACCACCATTACCTGAAGAAGAGCACGAGGTCGAGCCACAAGCTGGCCCCTCGCAGCAACTTAGAACCCTCACTCCCGACCGGCCCTTGTCCGCTACGCTCCCCGCCCAAGCCGAGCCTGATACCGATACCCGCCAATCGCGCGGCCTGAACCCCAAGTCTAGCGCTGTGTGGCGGCGATGGAACAGTCCAGCTCCGTCGTTCCCGAAGAAGGGGAGCAAGGCGCCTAGCGTGGCGAGTGGAAGAGATGGGAGTATGGTCGAACGCACAGAGTCACGAGGTCGTGAGGATGGTACAGATGGGCGTGCAGATGGTTCCGCTCCAACACAGCCGTCAGTTCCAGCTCCCACGTCTACTCTGTCTGCTTCTACCACTCCCGATATGAAACTACAGGACCCGGAGCCGGCGCAAGCGTCACAGGAGCCGCCAATGAGTACGCCCGACACGGCTGTGACAGCGACACTCCCCTCCACGCCAACTGTCGCTCCCCGTCGGAAACCTGATGTCGCTATACAAGTTCCGACGCCGACTCGCGGCTGGCTCGCGTCCATCTGGGGCCCATCTACCTCCTCAAGACCGCCATCACAATCTGAGGCACGACCAGAGGAGTCCGCAGACACCAAGGCTGACGTTGAGCCCTTGGCTCAAGTCAACTCCAGGACTAGTGCCATCACCCAGGAGAGCACTGCAACCGGTGGAACGTCTGGCAGCGCGCGCAGCAAGCAACGTAAAGTGGAGATGACGTCCGGGCCGTCCTGGGGCCCGGATTCTGCTCCCAGCGCGATGTTGAGGGAGGACTCTACGCCGTATCAGTCTGCTGTACAGCAAGTGGCGGATATCCCATCAGCCAGCGAATCCGGCGTCCACCCGACAGCCACTGATGACGCCGACGCTCCTCAAGAGGAGGACACTACGGTGCCACCTGACGCGGGTGATAGGAAGTCGGATCCGCAGGAGCAGCAGCAGCAATCTGAGCAGGCCGGGTGGGGCACCTATATCTGGTCATGGGTCGTGCCTCCGCCACTACCCCCTCTCCACCCACCAGAAGAGGCAACGCCAAGGAACTCTGCAGACCACAGGGATGACCCCTTTGATGAGCATTCCCAACTGGGAACTGCAAACGACGTCCGGCCTGCGGACATGACCGCTGACCAGAAACCAGTCTGTGAGCCTACAACATGTGAGAGGCACATTACGGAGCCTAGTCCGCAGGAGGTACCTCCGACCCAGGGCGAGCCAATTCCTGTCGAGGAGAACAAGGACGCTCCGCAAGCACAGACAGCCGTCGCTACCTCCAGCTCGTCGACTGCGGGGTGGCTCAGCTACCTGGCATTCCGAGCCAGCCAGAAGCGGGTTACGGGGTCGACTATAACACCAGATGAGCCGCGTCGCAGTGGAGACACTCAGCGAGAGGAGGTAATGGACTTGGAGAACGACCCCGATTTCCCAGCTGCCGATGACACGCCGAAGGCAGTCAGGACGCAAGATCAGGCCGCAGCTCCGAGGACATCAACGGATAGCAAGGCATCTGTCACTGGCAAAACGCAAGCGGCACCCACCAATAGCAAGCACCTGCGCGTAGCTTCCGAGAGCAGGTCGCGTCCGGCATCCTTACAGGACGGAAAGCCTGGCAAGACGAGCGACAAACCCGCAAGTATAGCGGGGACAAAGCCGGACACCAAGCCGTCTGCCAAAGCGGACGGCAAGGCTACGAACGGCGATGCGGCGGTGCTGTCCATGTCATCGACGAAGCGCACCGGCCATAAGCGATCGCAGAACCTGGCTATCTCGTCGCGTCGCATGTCCGAATCGTCCTCTGTGCACTCTTCTGGCAGCGTCCCGCCTTCACCTCGGGCGCCCTCTGGAAAGCAGCAGCACTCTACCTCGGACCTTCCCCCGCCCCCTCAGTCGGCGGCCAAGCAGCCGAACTTTGTCATCCCCACGCTTGAGACCACGTTTGACCGGCCCCCGCGGTCGCTGTTGCCACGAAACACTGCTTCCGGCGTCGGTACTGCCACGGGGCTCGCTGTGCGTGCACTGGGCGCACTCGGAAGCTACGTATACGGCAGTGGCGCCAAGGACTCTCCAGAGGAGACTCGGGGCAAGAAGGAGGGTCGCGACGTTGGAGCAGACCTACCTCGACGTATGGGCCTTGGCTCGGGGTCCCCTGACGACGGCTGGAAGCATGTCAAGCGTGTTGTTGTTGTTGGAGTGCACGGCTGGTTTCCGACCAAGATGCTGACTTCGTAAGCTGCCCGTTTTTCACAGCTGACTCTAGCGTCATCGGAGAGCCGACCGGTACTTCGACCAAGTTCGCCACCATGATGGGCGATGCTGTGAAGAAGTTCTTCAACCAGAACGGCATCGATGAAAATGAGATACGCCTCACGATGATCCCTTTGGAGGGAGAGGGCACTATCGAGTCCCGCGTCGACAAGCTGTACAAGCAGTACCTCTCCAACCCGGCGTGGATCAACGACTTGCGTCGAGCGGATGCTATCTTGTTCGCAGCGCACTCCCAAGGCTGCATCGTCACCACCCATCTGATCTCACGCATGATCGCGCAAGGCCACATCCGCACTCCTCTCAACCGTGAAGCTGTCGCCCGCTGCGAGTGGGCCTTTGGGCCAATCGGCATTGTCCCGGATGAGACATCGAAGCGCGGCCGCATCCTCGCTGCCAGTCTTACTGGCGCTGAGGGCGGACGGCAGAAGGTCGGCATGCTTGCCATGTGTGGTGTCCACCTCGGCCCGCTGTACTCGATCAGCACGTCGTCCGTCATCGGGCCGTACCTGCAATGGTTTGAGAACGCAGCTGCGCGGGAACTGTTCGAGTTCCAGGACTCGACTTCACCCGTCTCACAAGCATACCAGAAGGCTTTAGCCATGGTGCTGGAGAACGAAGTCCGCGTGCTGCTTCTGTCGTCCTTGAACGATCAGGTCGTACCGATCTACGGCGCATCGTTCGCCACAGCTACACATCCCCTGCTACTCCGTGCGCTATACGTGGACGGCGCGTCGTACTCGGCCTCGGACTTCATGACCAACCTGATCAGCTTCGCATTTATGCTCCGCAACGCTGGCATCGACGACCAGAGACTGGTGGAGCATCTCTCCGAGGCCACCGCCGGCTCGCTCACAGGCGTCGGGCACTCGACTCCATACGAGGAGCTGGGCTGCTACTATCTCGCTGTGCAGTACCTGTTCCACTGCGGACCCGTGTCGACACCTCTACCACCTCTCCAGATTGAGCCCTTCGCAGCCCGCGATGGCCGCAACGACTTCGAGCTTCCATGGATCATGCGCGCCATCGTCGACTCTGCTGAAGTCAAGGACCTCTTTCCTGATGAGCTGAGGGAACTCAAGAACGGCATCATTGCGTGGCGACCGGTGACCAAGGCGTTGAAGGAGATCAAGAAGCGGCTCGAGCCGATGGCCGGCCGGCGCCACCTGTCCGCGCTTGCCGAGACGGTTGTCACAGCCAACAGAGACAGTGATAGAGACCAAGACAAGACCCGGGACAAGAACAAGGACAAGGACCTCAAGAACGACAGCACAACTTCGCTGCCGAACTTGACCACGCCAGCACATGTAGAAAAGAAGAAACCGCGTGTAACCCCCAGTCGACTGTGAGTTGCATCCGTCGAGCTATGCTAACAGCAGCCGCACCGACTGGTAGCATCAGCATTCATACTGTATTCGTAGATGAGCATTGCATGTACTTTTGTCGCATCCGAGTTGCGTGTTGCGTTTGTCATCGCCACGTCGAGAGACTCAATCGAGCCCGTCGGCCAGCCCGGTCGCCAAGCCGCGGCCGGATCCGAGGATCTGCCGGAGGTCGGTCACTTATGAAAGTTGTATTTGGTTTCGTCATCGTCCGACAACTTTGCCGTTGACCAGATCACAATGTCGATGCCAGACGTTTCTGAGAAGCTGTACAACGTTCGCGATCCGCTACTGCGTCGGTGAGTGTGATATTTTAGCTGTCAAGCTTACGTGTCACAGCCTGCGATTGGAGGAGTCGTCCGGCGAGGAGGTGACCGACCTCGCGCGAGCTTTCGAGGGAGTGGATGTGCTCGTCTTCTACGCCGGCAGTGCGCATGGAGCTCGTGAGTGTCATACCGTGACAGCATGTCACACGATAGGCGGGAGTAATCTCGGCCGCTGATGACAGAGAACCTCGCTGGCCTGCACCGAACACTGATGGAGCTCATGGTCAAGTACAAGGTAAGCGACACGGTCCCAGCGTGGCTAACCTCAGTCCATATCCGTGGTGTACGTTTCCACAGACACGGACGCCAAGACGGCCACCATTGCAACGTCGAGCTTGCCCTTCTTCCGCATGGTCTTTCATGACAACTCGGACTTCGCTGCCCTGGCTGACAGTGAACCCGAGCCGATCGGCTCATCCAGGGAGGAGGAGTTTGTGGAGGCTGCCGTGAGCTAGCGGTACGACCTTGCTGACAGCAGGAAATTGAGATCAAGGCTGAGGTCGTGCCGTACGGAGAGGAGGACGAGGAGGGATACGTTCGTCCACTGAGTCGGGCTGCCGTTGCGATGAGCATGAGGGCGTACTCGACACCCAGCATTGCCGTCTAGTGAGTTTGTCATGTCGCTGCTCGTGTGTGGTGCTGACACTCCTTCCTCGCCCATGACACAATGACATGTTTCTACTCTCAGCAATCTTGGTACCCACCAATTCGTGGCACGTAATGTGCCGTCGTCGGCACTTGCTCATGGCCGGGTAGAGGAGACAGTCGCCAAGTGGCGCCGCGGTGAGCCGACTGGCCACACATTCTCCGACTTTGTGGTAGCAATCAAGTGGCCATTGTTCTTCCTGCTGCTCGCAGCGCTCTACCACGCCGCCGTACACTTCCTCGGTAGTAAGTGCTTTCCAGAGCTCGCAAAACAGCTCGCTAACTTTGCAGCCGAGTTTGACGTCCTGCCTGGCCTCATCTCAAAGCTCTCCTGGCACCTCCGCACCCTCACAGAATGACGATACCCTTAGTAATACATGCATACTCTGTACACTCTAATCGGTCATGCCCAGCCTGATCTTCTCTGCCGCCAGCTCCGATTCCCGTGCCCTCATCTCGGCCTTCGCGACCGCTGATGCTTGTTGCTTGGATGGCTGGTGGTAGAGCACTGCAAGTCAGCTACGCCCCAACGCACATCGGCGATCGCAACTCACCAACAATATACCTCTCCATCAGGTGGAAACCGTTCAGGTTATTGATGGCCTCCTTGGCATCGTCGGGACTCTCGAACACGACGTAGGCAGTGCCCTTGGTCTTGAGCTCGTTGCTGGTGCCGATGCGGACCTGCCGGATGGGGCCGTACTTTCCGAAGAGGTCGTACAGGTCTCCACCATTGATCTGGTAGTTACTGTCGTTAGCTCGGAGGTCAATCGTCCTTACAGGTTCTTGACGCTGTCCGTTAGCTAGCTGTACGTGTGTCCCGTCTGATACTTACAACAGCGTTCGAGCCGTCAGAGGATCTTTCGGCGCCTGCGACATGATGAGTAGTCGCTATGAAGTCGTTTCCGTGACCGCCGCGATGATCTCCGACTGCTCTCTGCTATCGGGCAAGCAAAGTGTGGAAGGATGAAGTCAAAGTCAACGAGTGTAGCTAGCTCTCGCAAGCAGTTGAACATCGCTGGGTGGCAAGCACGCGCGACCGGTTCAGGATTAATGACTCAGAATAATCGTTCGGAATATTCATCGTGATCGATGACGGCCAGAAGATATTTCGACAAGCTGCGCGACTGCCCGACTTTTGTGCACTACACATACAAAATGGCCTCCATCGTCACCCTCCCTATCGAGCTCCCTGCCGCCCCGGCCGGTTACAGCAAGCCCTCCAAGGGCAAGTCGGTCGCCAAGCCCGTCGACCGCGAGGTCTACCCCGCCGGCCCCTCGTACATCTCGTACGCGCGCCGTGAGCTCCTCCAGCTCTCGTTCGCCGAGGACGACGAGGCCACCTCGTCCGCCCGTGCCGCCGCTGCCGCTGCCAGGAAGGCTGAGGCCGGTGAGGAGCTTTACCCCGGTCTTGGAGAGGAGCAGGAGTCTAAGGAGATCCTCGGCTCGGACCCCAAGGAGTACAAGAAGCAGGACCACTACGCTATCCTTGGTCTCGGCCACCTCCGTTACAAGGCCAACGACGACCAGATCAAGATTGCCCGTGAGTTTAAAGCGCTGCTGTAGCTAACAGAAGACCGCCGCAAGGTCCTTCGTCACCACCCGGACAAGAAGGCCGACCACCACGATGCTTTCTTCAAGTGCATCCAGAAGGCGCACGAGGCTCTTACCAACACTGAGAAGAGGAGGCAGTTCGACTCTATCGACTGGAACATCCAGGACGAGACCCCCGACCCCAAGAAGGTCCCTGCCGAGAAGTACACCGACGTTTGGGGTCCCATCTTCGCGCGCGAGGGACGTTTCTCCAACGTTCAGCCCGTTGCCGAGTTCGGTGGTCTCGACGCCCCCAAGGAGGTTGTTGAGGGCTTCTACGACTTCTGGTACAACTTTGACTCGTGGCGCACTTTCGAGTGGCACGACAAGGAGGTCAACGAGGGCGAGGACTCGCGTGACCAGAAGCGTTTCACTGAGAAGAAGAACAAGGCCGAGCGCCAGCGCCTGAAGAAGGACGACAACACCCGTCTCCGTGAGCTCGTCGACTCGGTGCTTGCCAACGACCCCCGCATCAAGCGCATCAAGGAGGAGCAGAAGGCCGCCCGTCTCGCGAAGAAGGGTGGTGCCGCCAAGCCCGCTGTCAAGAAGCTCACCCCTGCCGAGATTAAGAAGCAGGCCGAGGAGCAGCGCAAGGCTGAGGAGGAGGCCAAGAAGGCCGCTGCTGCTTCCAACCAGCAGTCCAAGGCTGAGCGTGATGCCGCCAAGAAGGCGAAGGAGGCCGCTCGCAAGAACCTGAAGAAGTGGAAGAAGTCCATCGCCACGGTCATCTCTTCGTCCAACTACTTCCAGGCCGAGGGAGCCGCTCCCTCTGCTGCTGTCATCGAGAAGCAGCTGGGTGAGCTTGACGCTATTGTCGAGCTGTCGGAGCCTGAGGAGGTCAAGACCCTCAAGGAGAAGGTCGAGGCCGCCGGCAACGGCGACGCTGCCAAGGCTGTTCTCAAGGAGGCCGTTGCTGCTCTTGGCGACAAGGGCGCTGGCAAGTTCACCGAGTTTGCTTAGACAAGCTATATAGTATAGACGCATACAGTCGAATAGCTTTTGATGCATATGCTTCACACTATTTTGTCAAGGAGGCGGGGCTAGTGTCTCCTCCACTTGAGCCTCACAACTATCAGCCTCCCTCACGCGACCTAGAGTTCTCTTTACGCCTGATACCTTCGTGTGTTCGTCACTGTTAGGATAAACTCGACGGCTCTGCTGATGAGAGTCTGTACAGAGGCCAGCCGCATCGCTTCCGTCGGAGAGGGTGTCGTGTATCGTCGAGCTCAGGTGATCTACGTACAGAGAAAAATTCCCTTGCTTTCCACCTCTGGCCTTTAATGTGAACGCCACCGGAATATCCGTGACTGCGGGCAAACCTCGAACGACGCTAGTGGATCCAAAGAGCCGGTCCATGACAATAAGGTTCTTGGAGCTGGGGGTCGCGAGCAGTTGCCAGCGGACGCCTTGCAAGGTCTGAAAATAATTTCTCGCATTGCCGAGATCATGGCCAAGTCTGGCCGCGACTTGAAGACGAAGGAAAAGGACAGGTATGCTTGCTGAATCCCGCCAACCCCCTCGGCGGATGATCAGGGGAAGATCGGCGACGGAAGGCTGGAAGGAATGACAAACGTTTGGGGTCAAGTGGCGCAGAGGCTGATGTGGTGAGGAACGGCTATCTCTCAGGCACGGTTCCTTCGTTCCTTGGCCGGTGGTCGTCCCGCACATGCAGCCTCTACCGAGCGGTGGACTGAGTGCGTCTCCGTCCCACCGTGTTTCTTTTCCAAATCTCACTCGTGCTCTCTTCTATACCCGCTTGACTCATACTGTTCAACTAGCTTGTCTATGTTGTTATGGCTCTCGTTGAGCACTGTTCACACTGCTGGAGGAAGGATAAGGGGAACCGCCACTTGAATCTAAACCTCAATATCCCGAAAAGCAGGATGCCACCACTTGAGCGGCGCGACTAAGCCTAGTCCTCGATCCTGGTGGTGACCTGTCTGCCAATTCAATCATCGTGTATGCTGACATCAGGAGGCGTTGGCGTCGTCGAGAAGGCAAGGGAGACCCAACGGGAAGGGCGTTCATTCCGCGATAGGACTGCCGCGTCTCCCGTTTTCGGCCCTGCTCGTCTGGTCTGCTGAATCAAGCCTCCCATTCACCCTCGTTGTGGACCACGTTCCCCTCCCACATTTATCATCTGCCTGTTCCATCGGTCGAACATGGCATTCGATTGTCGCCGTTCAATCACGGCTGGCTGTTCCTTTCACACCTTTGGAGGATCGGTCGAGAAGGAAGTCTAGCCCATGGACCAAGATCCCACAATTTGATTGATGTCTTGAGGTCTTCAAGCGTCCGTTACATCAGGGAAAGAAGATGAGAGATGAATGCTAAACGGCTAGCGCATCACACACTGGGGAGGCAAACCATCGACTACCGCTGCATCACTTCCATGGCTGTCCCTCCCTTCGCCACAAGTCACTCGGTGGAACGACTTAGCCCCGCCTGCGCCAACACATACTCATGGACTGCCATTCACCATCTTACGACGTCAGCTCCCCAGAAAGTCGGGGCAACGCGCCTTTCAACCGACAATGGCAGATCTGAGGAGTTTGGCCATGCTGTTTTTCGAATGCGAGCAGAACAGTCGACTCATTGTCGCAGCCTTTGAATCTCTCCACCATCTTGTCCTACCTCTCGACAGCCACCAAGGGATATTGAAGTCGAGCACTCGCAGCCAAGTCTACCCGTACACGTGACGGAAATCACTAACAGTCATCTGCGCCTCCCGCTCTTCCGCACGGGTCCTTTCATTTTCACTCACCCGGCGGCAGATTCCTTTCAACGCAACCCCTCCCCGATGGGCATCGTGGGCCACTGGCCTCGTGCCCCGTGACTGTGCCCCTATACAAGGCGCGACTATGCGCTCTCTTCTGGGAAGCAGTCACTGGTAGGCGTAGACTTCACTGTGGTCTTCAACCGTATTCAGGCGATCATGCATCACCGACAGCTCCAAATACGGTAGGTGAGCTGCAGTGATCTGCCACCTGTCCACTGATATCTTACCAGAGCACGAGTCTGTCTCGCCAATGCTCTGGTTTCCTTCCGACGGCCGCGACGTTTATCTGACAAACACTCACCATGCACACGATCATCATGACTCGCTCGTGACTCATGATCGATCTCACGGACCAGAAAGTTCGAGTGAAACAAATCATGGGTCAGCCGTCACGACCATGCAGCAAAGTGGGCGGGCAACGGGCAATAAGTGAAAGGGGGAGCAATAATATTGTCAGGTGCTCCACGCCAGACACGAGCTTTGTGAGTTCCTCGAGGATGCGACGTATCACGCAGACCATTAGGGCGGTTGGCCCAGCACCAGGCGTTGTAGGAAAATCATGGCCACATGTGAGCCATGCATAACGTTCACACCCAACCTGCCACTGTCGGCAGGCGATGTACCAGGAGTTATCGGGCAGCAGCGCTGATCAGGGCAAGCCCCTCACTCGCACAGGTCCCCATCTCTACCTCGGACTTTGAAATATTGGGATCACTCAAAGCTCTTTTCGAGTCCGTGTACTCACCCTCTCTGATATCAGATACTCATGCCTGGTCGATGGATCCACTGATCCTGCAAATCCCCTAGCACGTTGACCCAAGACTCGGAGTATAACGAAACTCAGGACCGCTGAGTGATCTCCGCTGATCGACATAGTCCGTTCGGCGCTACACCCCCTGATGCTCGTCCGCCAGTTCGGCGTCATTACGTATCCCCTGGACCCGGAACACGATGACCTCCGATACAACATTCCGGTCCCATCAAGGCGATAACCAGCTGCGTCTTGTCTCGGGAGGCTCCAAGTGGGCGACAAATGACACGCAATGGCAGCAATCCGAAGGCTCAGTCAAGAATGCTCACCATTTGGGTGGCATCGGCGATTGAGGCGAAAATGGACAGCCCAACGCACTGGTACGATTAAGTGGTGAGCAGCGCGAAGATATGAGTCGGTCGGGGTCCTACGTCTACTCGTCAATGCGCGATACATTGGTTGCCTCATCGCGCTTTCGAACCCGGAGCCGAAATACGCAGAATATCTGTCGACTGTTCAGCACGTCCGGTAGCGATGGAGCCTGCCTCGGTGTGCGCAAGTCTTTGAAGTCAAAGAAAAGAAGATGCCCAGCTCGAAGACGTTACCCTGCTCTTTGAGCTCCGGCGTCGCCACGTTCTTGCGGCCATCCGACGTTGACCATCAATTTCAGAGAGCCCGCACCAACACGACGATGTGTATGCATGCGTCGCAAAAAATCGGCGTGCCAGTCCCAACAGACAGTTTGTCTGTTTGACGATTATCGCCCAATGACTGTGCACCGTAAAGTAATGTCGATGTTTACTCATTCATTCTCATCCATCTGGGTCAATATCATCCACCTCGGTATCGAGCGTAGTGTCGAGAAATTAGGGAAAATAGCAACAATCGAGATTGAGACCGGTTCTGTCGCACTGTCCAATCCACCAGGTCTTGCGGGCTTTTCGTGACCTAGGGGGTCGGGTGCGCTGTGGTAGGACCGGCCACGGGCGACATTGCAGCTTTGGCGTTGAAAGTCGACTCACAGCGTGGAGGAACATCACATCAAGTCGTGCTGTGCTATTACCGCAAGACCCAATGTTCTGCAATGTCATGTACAGTAAATCCAGAGCGGGTCACTGGCCCCCCAGATGGAGTCCGATGCCTGCAACTATACTTGCAGCCGCCCACGATGTTGACAGTCTGTTATCTTGAGCTCATTTTGACTCAGAATCTCCCGCCTGGCGCTGGTTGCACTGTCCTGCGTCCGCTGCACTGCTGTTTAACGCTCTGCTGCTGTCTTTTCGCTGCCGTGGAAGTAGAAAACGGGGGGAATTGTCTTCAGAACAAGTACACCAGCTTCGTGAGACTTAACACAGTGACGGAGGTGTTTATGACTTGACACCTCGTTGCGCCCGGTGGAGGCGGATCTCATTGCACAACTTTGAGATTCGCTCTTCCTCCTGCACCGCGAGAGCGCCCTCGAATTCTCTGCGTCGTGTGCGAGCCGATGTCTCCCCTTCAGGAGGCTGGGAGATTCGAGGCGGGTCATCGAGGAGCAAAGGACAAAGTGTGTCACATCGTGCGCCTCGAACGCTAGCAGTGCCTAGGCACCAAATGTGGCTCTTCCACACGGCTGCCGGACAGTCGTGTAGGGCGAAGTCGCACCTCTTGAGATGTGCTGTGCTGCGCAGTGACAGGTCGCGAAGAAAGAAAGAAAAGGCAGATTTGTGACAGACGTCGTTGTGGTGAACTCACACGAGTGTGAAAGAGCTTCCTTGTTTCTTTTGAGCAGCTATTACGACCGGGTTGGTCTCATTGCGTCAGCTTGTTAGCCTTCGAGTCACCATTTCAGTCATACGGCCCGCCCTGGCGGAGGGGTGACTATCCTGGTCTATAGTGAGACATGCCACTAGGCACCCGACGTGCGTGCATCACATAGGTGGCATCCCACTCTTGCCATACGCCGAATGCCTGCTCAGATGGATAAACCTACATGGCGAGAAGCATGAAGGAGGCAACTGCAGGCTAGAGCGTGCCGAGTGGCTGGATCACAGTGCCTGAGTCAAGAGGGAGCGTGACTGAGATCCACATCCACCTCCAGCGATCCTCATCCGCCGTCGCCGGGCGAGCTGGAGAGCAGGAGGCCTTTGAAGACAGTTCGCTGAAAGGATACACAATTGCCTGTATGACCTGATATTTGTGCTGACACCGCCGCTGGCCTGGTGACAGAAACATGGGTCGGCTCCCGAGACAAGGGCAGACGAGCGCCGCTGACGCCACCCCCGCCTTATGTTGCCTCGACCCCGCACCTCTCAACTGTAGTCATGTGGACAACACTCCACCATCAAAAGCCTGGACATGTCTACTCTGCCGACATTTTGCTGCACTGCATCTCATTTCCTCTGCTTCACGAGCATCAATCCGAAATGTCTCGGGTACGGCAGATCGCTTCCCATCCTCCCGGTTGATGTGGATGGAAGTCGTATGGCATCCCCGGTGACGGCAGACCCCTGTGCCAGGCACGGTGACTTGCCACTCACTCCGCAGCTGTTTTTATACGACGCACGAGAGAGCATGAACACGAATCATGTATGGCTCAGCTCGCGGCAGGTTTCCAACCCACGCTGTGACACGACCTCACATGCGTCCTCTTACTGAGCACTATCGAGGCCATTAGAGGCACCTAGCATTCCCCTGCCCTGGCATGTTGCGCCAGTCGGTCCTGACGATCCCCATTGCTGTTTATGATACAGGTCTGTAGTGCTTGGTATCGTACCAGTGAGCTCCCGGAATCTCCGCCTCGAATCTGAGTCCGACAACGCATCCACGCAAGCGCCAGTGGTGTAACGCTCGCGTAGCGGCCCCCATCTTACGACTTCTGAAAGCTGGTGTTGTTTCCCCTCCACACCCTCGGTGAATGCCTGTTCCACAGTCAGATATCAACATGCATCTTGAACCGGGCTTCGGTCCCGCCTCTGTTCGCTATATGCTATCGAGATGTATCAGTAGTGCCTAGAAACGTTGGCGGACACGAACGACACAGCCACTGTGAGGCGGTAGTCGGGCAAGTGTTGAAGGACACATCTTTCTCGGCGAGGTCCATTGTTCGGTCACTCAAGACAGAGGGCAGGTTGTAGTTGCTCGGGGTGTCCTGGCTGGCTTCCGGCTCAGGAAGCCACAGCTCGGATCACTGTCAGGGCTGATAATATAGCCAATTAACTAGGTGAGGATTTTCAGGCAACTGAATGCATGGTGGTACAGACAATAATAGTAGGCAACTGGACTACCAGTGCCGCTGTAATGCTGAAGGATGCACGCTTAGACGCGCGTCCTAGACTGCGAAGATCTGTGTAAGTTGTCTAAGGCTACAGGTATGATGGTACAGCGATTATGACGCTCGGGGTAACGATGCCGGGTACTGAATAGGAGAGAGAAAACACGGGAAACCGCTGTTTGCTTGAAACCACACTGGGAGCATTCCGAGGCTCGCTAAATGGGTCAGACGTAGTGTACTCGAACGGCTGGTGACCCAGCCGGTAGTGCGAGTCCGACGCATCCCAGCGATCAATCAGGAGTCGATCCAATCACCCAATGCTCCAACGTTTCCAAACTCTGGATTCTGAGGAGCAAAGTGTGCTGTGAGAGCAGTCTGCGCTGCCGGATTAGTACAGACTCGACCATACCAAAACTTACGTGGCGCAATGTATGTCTGCGGTTCCACGACGTCAAATGGTTCTGTAGTGCAAAATCCAAGCGATGTCCCGCTGAAACTAGTGATAAGTACTTGCGCGACTAAGATATGCGAGAAACTCACCCATATATTCGCATGAGGAAGGCTTTGAAGCGGAAGCGGCCCGGGTGGCGAACGCCAATGTCTGTGAACACGAAGTACAGCCCTTGGGCTCCCGTCTCATCCAACATGCGTATTGCGGTCTTGACATGGTGACCGGCAGACATGTTCACAATTCTCCCACTGTCTCGGTATCGTATATTCGAGGCATCTTCGCCGTCCACCGTCTGTAATGATATATGACAGACTAGACCTTGCAGTTCGTCGTCATCTCTGCAGTATCAGTCAGCACAACGTTCTCCTGCTCGTTTCTGCAGTCACTCACGGCAGTATGAGCGTGTTATCTCGGTCCCAGGTATCCAGTTGGATTATTAGAGGCGGACCTAGGGGTATTCGTGACAGCTGCCTGTCCAGAAATGCAGCACCGATCTCAGGTGACTGTATAGGAGTGATCTTATACGTCCTGTCGAGACATGAGCAAAAGATCCCACTTTGCAGCAGAACACACTCACCGCCCTAATGAATCGTAGTCGATACCCCTGTCTCTTGTGCTCATGGCCATTTACCGTGCCGTGGCTGTCGGGCTCAGCCACCAGCACGGTGAGCCTCGGATAGCGCTTGAAATGCGTCGTCGTCGTCGATAGCTGTAGAGGAGCGTCAATAATGCTTTCAACAGTGCCGAAGCAAGGAAGGGAGACGTAATGGGAGGAGGAAGGAGATGAGGCAGGTGGTTGTGGCTGGTATGGTGGATCTGAGGACGCGGAGAATATCCGAGGCACGGGAGAACGATCACTCGGTAATCTCCAAGTGCGGCAAAACAGGTCGGCCGTGGTCGCTGACTCGCTCGTCCCCAAGCTGAGAAGTCGGGGCGAAGTCGGGGCGAAGACGTAGTGGGAAACGCAACAGGCAACGTACACAGCGTTGCCTGCACTGTTGCAGTCCACAAAGAAAAGACTCTTGGCGGCAGACGAGACCTCGACTGGTGGCCACTTCCTGCCCGACACTTGTCTCGAGCTGAGATGCTCAAGATGTCTCACAAACCCCTCCACCCGTCGCCCCCTTGCATTAGGCAAACGTTGGGTCTGCACCGTTCAACTGGTCGATAGAGGTGGAGATTGGTGGAATACCACGACCTGCCTTAGCTGGGCAGTGTCCGCGAGTGACTAGCAGCCCGGTCGTAGCGTGACAAGATATATCTCCGCTCTGAGAGAGGGGAATCTCGACCACGGACAGCCGGCGAGGGAGGAAAGCGTGCAAGGGGGTTGATAGACTCGGCCAAGGCGTGGTTGCCGGGGGTGCGGCGAGATCAATGGCCAAAGAGGAGTAGGGAAAGGTGGAAGAAGTGGAAGGGGCAGGAGAAGGTATGACGCGGCAATAGTCGCTTCCTTGGCTGCTGCCAGACTGGGCAAGCGTACATGCCCATGGGAGTTTGAGGATCTCCACCAGCTCCTCTTCACAGCGCGTCACGCCTATCGCCCGTATGCGTTTACGCTCTCCCTTTCGCTGTAGACATTTATAGCCAGGGGTGATACCGTGGAGCGGTGTGTAGTAGTGCGTGATGATACACCGCACTGCAGCATGGGTAGAGGTCGCCTCCCCAAGCTAGCCACAAGCAGCCAAGACGAACGCAAGTCGTCCCAGCTGCAAGTTCCAACACGGCCCAACATGGCCCAGACGCACGTCCAGACTCACACGGTCATCCACCCAACCCGCCTGGCCGGGGTGTGTCTGGCCAGCGGGCAATGGGGTCTGGTTCGGTGATGAGGGGGTATGCATGTGGCCATGCCTGTGCCACCGTCCGTGCGCGCGCCCCCAAAGCCCTCCATCCCCTTCAGGCCCATGTCACATGCCAAAACGAGGCTAACGCTGTGCACGGCCCGAGACCGGGCGGGTTACACCATGTTGTACGCAATGCACGAATGAGACACAAGGGGAACCGGAAGGGCACGCAGGAATAAGGATGCCGGGACGAGCAGCCAGACGGACAGCATTTCCGCAGATCGTATCCTGAACACGCCGCTTGTCCGGACCCTTTTGGGGACCAAGGTTAACCCCGGATGAGGAAAGGACCCGGAAAGGGGCAGTGGACACGAATCCGAGCCGACTAGCTGGGTCCTGCGTGACAAGCGGCGGTCGTTGGGTTGTCGGGGGGGGGGGGGGGGTCGCGTTCGCGAGTCTCATG
>BCJH01000025.1:65495-182550 GCA_001600275.1 Cutaneotrichosporon curvatum | reverse complement strand
GGGTAGGAGTGGCAGAGGAATGCAGCGTGACAACCACGCGTTTACTCGAGCAGGAACGGAGATATTCGAGACGGGTGGGACGGGGTGTGATGGTGTGGAAATGGTGGATCGGTCAGACAGGCACAGCGTGATGAGCTTGTGGGATGACACAAACGTCGCGAGAATGGCAAGTGGCCGGCGGGGGTAGGATTGATTTCGAAGCAGTACTCAACGACAGAAGGAAGACAGGCACACAACGATGGAAACAAAGAACGAGAAGAAGAGGTAGAGGAAGAGGAGGGAGAAGCTGTCGGGCCAAAAGATTTCGGCCCAGGCAAGCTTGTGAGATGGAAATGCAGTACGTACCTTGGGACAGCTACGAGAGACGGCGTACGTTCCTTTGTGAGGAGGATGTCGTCTACGAGTCGTAGAGCAGAGAGAAGTACAATGGAGAGATTGGGCCAGACCTTTCGAGCTCGTGCAGAGTGTCGCTTGCGGTCGATAATAATAAAGGCACCACACGGAGTGCCTTGGTCTTGCCTTGATACGGCAAGATTTGTCGGTTCGGGGGCTCGAAGCGAAAGCGGCAGGTGTTCGGCGAGCGCGACTCGGAAATCACCTTCCACTCCCAGATGGTCGCCAGGTCGGGTCGGCCCAGGGAGGAAATGAGGGAAGTACAGAAGAAGGAAAAAAGCTGAGTGAACGCGGCGCCCTCCAAGCTCTTATACAGTCTGCAACTGTTGCCGGCTTTCGATGCCGTTCCTTGATAGCAATACAACGTCCTTACGGAAGGTGCCGTAGTGCGGAGTAAGGTTGGGATCAGACAGCGTGTGCCGGAAAGATGCCGAGGAACAGGAATGTGGTGGGGTCGGGTGGTGGAGTGGTAGAAGATTGAGTGAAGATGACGACGAGTTGTTGATCTCCAAAGCGCGAGATACGGGTCAAGGGAGAAAAAGTAGACCTCGCAAAGCTCGAGGTGTTTTATGTCAACATCATCAGCAGCTGCATGCCGCGCATGTCTTTCTGTCGGCAGATGCCCGGCAAACCGTCGACTGCTCCCTTGCTCCTGCAGCCGCCGCCCGCCATCCCTTGTTCGGCGCGACGGCGCATCATAGACTTGGTCAGCGGCTGTGGACTTGCTGGAAACTGCTCCAGGGGTGTCAAGAGCGTACAAAATGGTGGATATGGCACGGCGATGGTAATCTGGCGTTCATTTGGCGTACTGGGATTCAGACGGGTCTCAGCCGAGGTGGCCGGCCGCGGAGCCCACAAATGACATGTCGAACTACTGCGGGCGCCACCCGAAGTATTGCAGGTTCTCCCGTTCATCTACCGCTTTCAACAGGAACTGCCCGGGCCCAGCTGAGGTTGTCCCTTTCTTCCGTTGTCTCCTTCTGTGAGAGCAGGACGAGTCTGCCTCCCTTTTTTCGGCGGTGGGTCATAGGAATTGCAGGCTTTCGGCAGAACATTGTATGAGCACGGCATGGGCATGAACAAGGCATACGGGGCGACTGGGGAGGTTTCCTGGTCCCCGAAGCGAACAGAAATGCCATGCGAGAACCCGTCGCCCATCTGCCCTGTAATCCTGTATTTCGGAACATATCGCTTAGAAAGGCGTCTGCCGAACCCTGAACACCCCGTTCATTCTGTTGTGGAAAGAAGCCGATCACTGCGCGCGTGGACATGGCAGCGCTAGACAGCCCAATACCTCCTCGAGCACCTCTGACTTGCTCGCCTCGCGCACCCGCCGTACTGGCCGCCGACACTGGGTCGCGTGGAGGCTGCGGCATATAGACTACTCCCCTCGGCGGATATGCGAGCGAAGCTTTACTCGGGCTGCAACTGCGTTCTCCGGTGAGACATCGCGTTCCATCTATCTAGCTTCTTTTGCGTGAAAGTTTATCTTGGCATAGCTACTTCACTCACCTGGACTTTCTTCTGTCAACTTGTCTGCTTGCTGGTAAAGGGAAGGGAGGATTGCTCTGCATCTGGCCATTGTTGTCAGACATCGGCACGCGTCCTCCAACAGCAATCGGCCGGGCTCGTCCCGGTCTACTCGGGACCGCAACCAGCAGCTACCATGCCACGTTAACAAAAGGCATAGAGGCATGCATCGTCACCTGGATCCAGCAAATGCCTGCAACAGCATTTCTGCATGGTGACTTGACGCAGCACAATATCAGCGTATCGATGGTTCTTCCACTGTTCTTCGAAACTGGGTTTGCATGGCGCATTGCTTATCCTAAATTAGTCGCTGGCGTCCGATCGCTCGATCGTCTCCGCACATCATCAGAAAGAACAGAATGTTCCGAGTCCACGCGCTCTAACCGCCACACAGGCCAACAGCTTTCCAAACCTAGGCAGCCGCGCCGTGGACTGAATACCACGCCACCTTTTTCTCGATCGCTGTATTGCGGTGCACTTCATAATGTTCCATTCTTATCGCTGGACGCTAAGACCATGACGCAGAGTGCGTGGAACAAGACCCCTCGAGCTGCTTGGAATCACCCTGGAATCCAGCTTTCAAACTCATCCCCGGGGAACTCTGGGTCGACCCCATCGTGCTTAAACATGAGCTACGAGCATTAGGGTACCCCGCGGGTGGCGCCCCAAACTCCACTGCCGAAACCTTCCAATCTAAATGCTCCGTATCGCTTCTCGCACCACACTTCCCGCGTTCCCCGGCAGAACTCATTTGTTGACATGAAGGGGGCTCGGGGATTGTCACCACTACTCAGTGATCCGCCATGATGAGTGTCCTCGTGGTCATCTCAATTCTTTCCCATCCCGCGACGTACGCCGTGCCCGATGGTCCGAACTTTAAATCATTCTTCGGCACAGGGTTCCGCCAAGGACCCAGAAAAACCTTGCTGGAATCCACCGCGGGTGGTCCGCAATGCATTCGGCCCGCGCTCGGTCATACACTGCTAGTACCAGGCGGTCGGCCGTTGTGTGTCCGACAAGTGCCATACGCAGGTGCCACTCACGTTCTGCCTTGTCGGGTGATTAGGAGCACAAATCAGATCACCGGCGACTGTGATTGAGCTCGACGGGAGCGGGCCGCCAACAGTCGGCCCGAGATGAAGTCAGCGACGGCTCCTCGATTCGGGCCGCTTCTGATCGCACTGTGTCCTGCACTCCGCCCCACTTGTCGCTGCCACACTGGAGTCCACAGAGCGCTCCCGACACCGTTCATGGCCTCCTCGCATACGTCGACTGGTGATCGTTCACGTGGTCATGTAAACCAACCTCAAAACGCGCTGCCCACTACAACAATGGAAGTGCAGAGCGATCTGCTGGTGGTTCGCTGGCGAACAGCTCGCTCTAGCCACTTAGTTTATCTCACCAGTGGTGGAATAGCCAAAGGCGAGATGATAGGGTGGCAGATAGAACTATAGCCTGACTGGTGTCGTGATATTGGTTGAGAGAGCATGCAAGTGCTGCTCTCAACTACTAACACGACACCCGGCCGTAGCTTGTAGATCCATGCGCGGTGATAATGCCAACGCACGAGTTTGCTCCCCCAGATCGGACGAGCGCGCTCGGGCCTGCAGCGGGGTCGGTGCAGTCCTTCCAGGCTCTCACTCATTACGAGTGCAAGCCTACGAGCAGGCGACACCTAGAGGACCCCTCGACCTCAAGGTATGTCAACATCCCCATACGACAGAACCGTCCTGATGAAAGTCGACGGACTGTCCTGCGGGGCGACGTGCGTTTCCGCATTCTTCTGACCAAACCCGTCAATGAACACGCCACGGAAGGGCAAGGCCAGTAGAGGGGTAAGGTGTACCATAGAGAAGAAAGGAAGGGATGTTGCGCGCTCTTGAGTTTGGCGCGGTCAGTGCTTTGCTCCCGCTTGTGACACGTCATAAACCTTGCGTGATACCGACGCGTGAGCAGACGACGCGTTCGATTTGCTCCCGGCGGGCCTTACGGGACGTGCCACGACCACTCTCCCATCCTAGCGCTGACCGCGAGCACAGCACCATTGTTCCATATCCACTCTCTTGTTACGACGACTTAGACGACCTGTTAATCCAAACCTAGACGCATAATGGTGAGTTGGAGAAGTGTAGCTGTAGCGTGGGACGCGAAAGCGCGTTTGCGCGTCGGGGCTAGCTGGCACGCAGCAGCCCCACCGGCTCGCCACCTTGACGAGTACATGCTAACTTCGCAGGACAAGATCAAGGAGGTGCGGATAGCTATTGACGTGTTCTGACGATAGCGCTTTGCCCTGCTGGGCCAGAAGATTGAGGCCGCCGAGGCGCGCGCTGAGGAGGCCGAGGCTGAGAACAAGAAGGTGCGTGTAAGCCCATCAAGCACGCTAACGACCAGCTCAACCAGTCGCTCCTTGAGCGTGACCAGGAGATCTCCAGCCTCCAGCACAAGGTCGGGCTGGCAGAGCAGAGCCTCGAGGAGGCCGAGGAGAAGCTCCGCGACCTGAAGGGCGTGAACGAGGAGGCGGACACGCACAAGACCGCAGGCGAGAACTTGGCCCGCAAGGTCCAGTTGCTGGAGGAGGAGCTCGACAAGGCCGAGAAGGATCTCAAGGAGACCACCGAGAAGCTCCGCCAGGTCGACGTCAAGTCTGAGCACTTCCAGCGTGCCCTTACTCGTGCTGAGCAGGAGAGGGACGACTGGGAGAAGAAGTTCCAGGTGAGTAGCGCAGCGGGTCTGGGTGCTATCCTGGACTGGGCACGGGGGGAGTGGAGCTAACGTACAGGACTCCGAGGAGAAGTACAAGCAGTCCAAGCGCGAGCTGGACGAGGTTGTCTCGCAGATGGAGAGTTTGGTGAGTCCTCGGAGAGGCTTCAGCGCTGACGGCAGTAAACGCATGTGCATGGGTGCGCGGCGCGTACAGTGTAAGCGGCTGCTTGGGGCTAGCTGGGCAGTTGCTAGAGCATGAATCGTATGATCATACAAGGAGAGGTTGAGTTGCTCTCTGGTGAAACGGACGCTGTTGAGGACCCGCCGGCCCATGCGCACGGGATCATTTGGAACTCGTCGCTGTGGCTGCGGTGGCAGCCTTGGCAGTGACGAAATATCTTGAGAACCTCATTTGCCCAGGCGTAGACCTGGGTACGCTTCACCGCGGGTCCCACACGAGCCAAGTAGGTGATTGTCGGGCGTTGCAATGCGCTCTTTATTTCTTGGCCCGTCTCCCGGAACTTGTCCTCCGCAACAAGACAGACGCAACTGGGATTTACTAATATAGCATATAGCTTCTCTACATTCGCCTCATTTTTACCTAACACTGATGGAGAGATCGCCATTATAGTGGAGGTTGAAAAGCGCTTACTGCTGGCCCTTGAGGCCCCACTTAGCCTTCACGCCGCCACCGTTGATGGCCCACTCCCTGTAGTCCCACGACCCCTCAACAAGGGCACGCGACTTCTCGGGCTGCGGCTTCTGCAGGCTGGCGATCAGCAAACTCCATCAACTTGGCTTACCTCTGGAAGAAGACCATGCTGTTGATCTTCATCTCCTTGGCCTGAGACTTGTCGGCAAGGAACTGCTCGGGGGTGTTGTGCTGGGTCTCGAACTTGCGACCGGTGACCTCGGTGAGGATCTGAGCGATCTCGCCGTTCGACTTGTAGTCGGTCATAGCCTGGATCTCCTGGCCAATGTACTTCTTGGGGTCGGAGAACGCCAGGCGGACCCAGAGGCCGAGCTGAGAGATAGGGAGGGTAGGGATGGGAGTGTCATCGGGGAGGGGGTTGATCAGAAGGACGGAGCCGTCAGGGCGCTCCTCGCTGGGCGCGAGGCCAAGGACGTTCTCCATGTAGTAGGCGGTGTTGATGTTGGTGGTGGGAACGTTGTGCTTCTTGATGAAGTCCTGGACTGCGATATGTCAGCAGCTGCAGTGCAAACATTGTCATGCGGACTCACTCAGAACCTTGGAGTAGCAGTGCTCGACAACCTTGCCGTCAAGCTTGTATATGCCGAGAGTTGAGTAGGCAAGGTGAGTGATGCCAGCCTCCTGGATCTTGATGATAGCGTCGGTGGCCTGCTTAACCTCGTTCTTCGTGCACTCCTCAGCGTTGTCGTGCTCGGCGTCGCCCTTGTACCACTGCCACCCTTGATGTCAACTCACGCAGCGGGCACAGTAACTCACAGTTGGTGTTGAGGAAGACACCGTAGGCACCCTTGAGGGGAGCAGCGAGAGTGTCGGGGCTGTCAAGGTCGCCCTGGAAGAGCTCGACACCCTGCTCCTTCAACTCTATGCTGTTAGCTCACATTTGCCATCAGGCGAGCTCACTCTTCGACTTGGCGGACTCGGTGTTGCGGGTGATGCCAACCACCTGGTACTGCTTGTCCTCGAGGAGGTACTTGGCGACACTGCCACCCTGCTGGCCGGTGATGCCGAAGACTACGATACGCTTAGCTGCCATTATGGATGATCTATAGATAGATGGAATCTGATATGAGAAACAGACGTTGAGAACGATGTATGGCAGGTCAAGGTCATGCTTATATGTGTCTACTCTGTACGCCCTACCGCGGACTGTGCGGTTAGTCGGCGGTAGGCCACCTTCCGCTGATAGCATGAGAAGCTGCTCATGACAACAGATATGACGTCGTTCAAACCTCGGTCCTCGACGACGGGGCGCTTGGCGCAATACCTTTTGAGACGTTGAAATTCATGTCAGCTTTCAATTGTCAAATCATGGACGCGTATCGGCCTGGCTATTGGCCTGGACGGACTGTCGTCCGCCGGCGCCATGGGAGCCGTGCCAACGGGTGACGGTTCACCGAGTCCGAGAGGGACACGTATAGAGCGGAGATCACCTCGGTCAACATTTATCTGGAAAGAACCTTATCTCTCGGCCGTTTTGTGGCCACGCTGCATTAACGTGATATTTTGCATCCTTAAACTATGTGCAGGCTTTTGCTGAAGACCAAGGTGCGAGGTGCAAGGTGTCAACGTGTCGTAATCCCAGATTTGCTAATGAATGCTGACATGCATGTTAGTCTATTTCTGCCCTACACTATACTCGACGCTAGTGCTCTCGCATGTAATGCGGAGGGATGATTCATGACGCTGGCTGCAAACCGATCCCCGAAGCCGTCCCGATCGGACATCTAGAACATTGTGGCGGGCGACGTGCTCGTGACGATCGAGCTCTGTACTTTGTACCACATATCATCGACTACTCTATGCAGTCTCACTCGTGTCACTCGTGAATGATATGACGGCCGTGATTGATAATGCCGGATAATCATCACATCGGGGACTGGTATTTGCCAGCACTCCGTGACAAACATGGTGAGTATGCTCACAACTGGAGTCGGGACATGCAAAGTCATTCGAGATATCCACAGACCATCTGGTTAATCTCTTTACGATCGATGGGCAACTACAACGACAGTCGAGATGAGGCGGCAGTATGTGCTCCTTGCAAGCAAGTCCGCGTGAAATGTCTGCAGACACACAATCCAGAGAGGATCATTTGGCAACTCAAATATCTTATCATCTAGCAATGAAGCTTCCACTTCTGAGAAGAGGGTCAAACGACGCGTTCAACTCTATCGGACGCAAGTGTGGCTGCAGCATGCCTCGGATGAGCTACGATCAGATGACTCTTCATCGCAAATCGCTTGTTTAACTTGTTTGACATCTTTAATGGTGAATTTCGTCGCATTCCGGCATCTATCGCATGGTCAAAGTCGTTTTCTCTCTCCAAACTGTCAACAGTAATTGCTCTATCGGCCAACAATCGTGATATCGGCAAGCCCTCATGTTTGATCTCGCTGGTCAAGGAACTATGGACCAGCTGCTGGCAGCCGGTATTCGGGAGGCCGACTCACGGTAGCTCCATTCCAGTGAACAACTAGTCCACGACCCCCCGGCCCGAGAGCAATGTACGCGGTTATTCGCCTGAAGCACTACGACGACCGCTGCCAGCGCACACGCGTTGTGATGGTCACTGATGCACTGATGGCTTCAAAGGCATTGACTACAGCACACCAGCTACCTGATTGCACGTCTGTGCAATTGTCTCCAGCGTGTTCGCTGAAAGCAGTCGCGCCAAGACCCTGCGGACCAACGCCACGCCGACCGAACGCCCCTGGTGGCCGCTACACTCATAACCGATCTCGCGCACTCTTCGCTTTACCGTCCCCCCACCCACTTCCAGCATCACCATCCACGATGGCAAAAGTGGACTGGCGAAACTTCTCGCTGCAGTGTGGGTTTGAAGTCGCATGCGCTGCTGACGTTCAGTGGTGTGGCTCGCGCCCCTTGTCTCTGCGATCTACATCTATCTCACGGGACTTGCGCTCAAGCCGCTATTCAACACCATCCCTCCTCTGGACCAGCGCGCAGGTGTCGTCTATGCGTCGTTCTCTGTCGCATCCGCTCTCCTTCTGCTAGGCTTGCCTAGTACGAACGGGCAGCGTATCGTGCCACCCGCAATGAGGACGGCCTTCATGTGCGGGTCGGCGACCGCCGCCGCACTCTCTTCCATCGGTGCCAGGCGTCTTGCGACTTGGGCAATTCGTGTCTCGCCTGCGTCTTTCACGCGTGGCAAGATTCCCTACTTCAGTGAAATGGATGACACGCTGTCCTCTCATTTTGCGTGCATGGCGACGTTTGTGTTCCTTTGCGCTGGTGTTGTTGTGCCCCTGCTTGCTGTGAGTTTGGATTGTGGCCAGTTCTGACGGTATAGCTTGCGTCCCCTCCCAAGCCTCGTGGCGATGACCAGAGGGCTCGCCTGGCCCGTGGAGTTGCTCACTCTATGCCCTTTGTGATGACCTACCTCTTCGAGGGCATGATGTCTCACTTCAAGGAGACCATCCAGCGCCCTGAGCAGGGCATGGCCGCCATCTCGGCAGTCATCGTCGTCCTCTCCCTTTTGGCGTCCGCCTTCCCTGGTCCCGAGGTTGTGACAGTCGTGTCCCCCAAGGTTGTTGAGAAGATCGAGGAGAAGATAGTCAAGCCATCCAAGGGCAAGAAGGGCAAGGTTGTCGAGACGGAGAAGGTCGAGGTCGTTGAGAAGCCAGTCGTCGTGGTGCGCCAAGCGCCTCGCCCCTCTCCTATCCTGGAGCTCGCTCTCCGCGCTGTGCCCATTGCTCTTGTGGCCATTGCCTTTGGTTTCCACCGTCTTGCGCCATTCCAGCAGGGTGATGTCCGCGTCCTCTCGTCGACTGAGAGCGTGAGCGGTCGCATCATTGTGGCGGACAGCACTGTCACGTCCGCTGCCAACGTCACCCACGATCTTCGCTACCTGCGTGCGGACCACTCGATTTTGGGTGGTGTGTGGATCCGCAACCGTGACACTGAGGTTGGCAACACCGTCGACCTTGGTGACAGCGTGTTCGCTGCCTTCCCGCTGCAGGAGATTGCCGTTCTTGCTCGCCCCGAGGAGGCCAAGGGTCGTGCCCTAGTTATCGGCCTTGGAGCTGGTATCGGCGCTGTCTACTACGGCCGTCGCGGCTACGAGGTGGACGTTGTTGGTGAGCCTCAGCGCGCCCCGCCGCATTACTAACATAAGAGTATGACCAGGCCGTTGTCGACGCCTCTGTGCAGTACTTTGGTCTTGAGAAGTACCCTCCTGCTAGTATCAACGTCCAAGATGGCGCTGCCTACGTTCGCGATGCTGCTGATGCCGTCCTCACTGAGGACGTGAAGGAACCTGCCCAGAAGTGGGACGTGATTGTCCAGGACGTGTTCTCGGCTGGCGCCCTCCCAGTGCAGCTCTTCACCCTCGAGTTCTGGCAGGATGTCAAGACCATCCTCAAGCCGGACGGCATCCTCGTCATGGTTAGTTTCCTAATACGCTCTCATCTGATGATAGAACTTCCCCGGAGCTACGCGGAGCGTCTCGGCCCAGGCTGTAGTCAACACACTCATCCGTGTCTTCCCCCAGTGCCGCGTCTTCAGCGACTCCTTCACGACTGGGAAGAAGAACGACATCTCCAACCTCGTGTTTGTGTGCGCTGAAACCGTCCCGGAGTTCCGCAAGCCCACGCGGAAGGACACGCTAGACTCGAACCTTAGGGAGCGGGTGTACACTGGATTCGTGGAGAGCGAGGTCGACCTTGCCCTCGTGACCCCTCCCGAGGAGATGAGGGAGCGACTGGTGCTCAAGCGTGCTGGCGGGTACACTTACCCCAACTGGGACAGGCCGATCGCCGCCGACTCGTTCAGGGCGATCGACAATCGTGAGTTAAAGGCTATGAGGGCTTTGCTGACGATAGTGCTCACGGCGGAGCAGTGGCGGGCCTACTAGTCAGAAGTAGTTATGCATGGAAGGTGGGCAGGGGCTCAACCGGTTGCTCATCTCGAACTGAGCTGGGTGTAATCCTGGCGCACATAGTATCAGATAACATCCATCGGCAGATAACATCGGGTTGAGAATGAAGCATAAATATACAACTATGAGAGAACGAGATTGGGATCGAACCAGAACTGATGGCCCGTCCCCAGGTCAGCAATTCCAGATCGGCCGTTCTGGATAACGCCGCGGAAGAAGTCGTCCTGCCGTCAGCGATGCATACCGCCCAACTCACGAGATTGAGCGTGCCCGTTGTGTCTACAGGCGGCACGGGGATCGGCTGGATCATGCCCTCGAGCTCGACTACAGGCGGAGGCAGATCCTGGTTAGTCCCCATGAGGACTAGGTCCAGGCGCTGCATGAAGCGCCCGACAAAGGCCATGACCGTCTCGCCCTCGCCGTTGAGCGTGGCGGAATCGCAACACTTTGCTAGGCGTTTGACAAAGCCTGTAACCACACGTTTCTGGAAGGGCGGGAGGCGGGTGAATAGCTGCGTGATTAGTCAGGAAGAGGTCAGGCTCACGTTGTAGACCATGACGCCGAAGGAGGAGATGTGGGTTGCCGAGGTATCTTGCAGAAAACGGAGGGTTCCCCGCAGCCCTAAGGCTTCGGTTTGGAATGTGAACATCTCTGCTAGTTGGAACCAGTCGAGCATGGTTGCGTCCCGCTCGTTGAGGTCGCACATGTCCAGCATCTGATACTTGATCTTCATGAGCTGGTTGATGTCAAACCACTTGAGGTAGACTTGCTCGAATGGCGTCAGTCTGCCGATAGCTGGGGTGAGCTGAAATCGAGTCTGGGTGCGTACACGGATCGGCTGGGAACCACCGCCGCATGTGTTCGTCTATTTGGACGTAGAGGTCGGAGAGTATGGCCCAGGCTAGGTCCTTTGACATGGAGTGAAGGTTTTGCCTGTACTTGATCCACATGCGGTACGTCGACGCCGTGCTGTACGCGCATGCATGGCGCATGTCGCCGCAGCCGAGCCAGGCTGTTTCTTCGGCCCAGTGGAAGGCATCGGGTACCTCCTCGAGCCGGATAGTTGGCGGGAGGGAGAAGACATCAGAGTATAGACGGTCAAAGGCTGGGGTGGGTCAGTCAGTGACACATGGTGCACAGGGTCTTTTCGCTCACATGCAAGACAGTGCCACGTCCGCTCTGCGTTAGCCATCTTCCTCGCGCCGAGCTCGTTGCGAGGAAGCGAGCGCGAGCGGGGGATATGCAGGCCAATTTGGTAGCCTAGGCGGATGGCGATGCCGAGCTTGACCCAGGCGCTGCCGTCGTTGGGGTCTTTCCAGACGATCATGATGATAAGGGCTTGGAGGAGGCCGATGTCGCACTGCCCGATGCCGACGGCGCGGTTGACAATGTCGTGCAGGTGGGCGAGGAGGGGTTCGTACAGCTGGATCCGGAAGAACTTTGCAGATACGGCGAGGATGGCGGAAAGGAGGATGGGGGAGGTGCCGCGGAGGAAGTCGAGCGAGTATACTGTGGTCAGCCGAGTCGATACTGGGCAACGCTCACGGTAGGGGTCAAGGGAGGCAATCATAGGGTTGATGTGCTCCATGTATCTGTGCGTTAGCTTGCTCTTTGACATGACCCACAGTGCTACCAGGCTCTTCGCCTCTTGCACTGACACCAGGCGATGCAGGACTGCTTCGTCAGCAACGGCGCACACACGACCTCACTTGGATCTTCCGATGAACCCTCGACACGCTCCGCATGCTTTCTCAGCTGTTCTGGATCTATCCTATGCCCATGGAGCTCCCTCGGCAGCGCTGGGTCAAGGTACTCTCTAATGTCTATGCGCTTGTCCGCGGAGTGAGCAACGGGGCGTGAGTAGGGCGGGGGGTTGGAGGTGGGCGATTTACTCGGCGTCGAGAAGCGTATACTCGACTCGGACATGACATCCGGGCGCTCTCTCTCGCGTGCAGCCGGCCGGTCAGACCTCTCAGATGGTCCAGTGTCTGGCACCTCCGACTCCTGGTCGCCGTGGTTGCTGCTGGGTCTGGCATCAGATGATGCGGTAGCAGTCGCGCACGGTTGCGAGCCCGAGGCTCTCCTGCGGCGCTTGCGCTCGTACACGCAGATGAGGTTGAGACGTTCTAAAGTCGTGAGCTGCATTCCGCATACAACGACTCACGACACCGTTGACACGGAGAGACCTGGTCTTCGTTCCCAAGGCATCTAGTCTGGTATCGTCAGCGATGGTGCTCTCCAATCCCCCCCAACCTTGATCTTGCGGCATCCCAGGCAGCTGACAGTCAGCATCACCACATGCCATCAGCCACAACAACGGCGCTCACGCTAGGAGATGTCGTTGGTGTCGCTTCCTGTTTGGCGGGAGACTGCCCTCGCTGTTGCTATTGCCCGTGGCCGCACCAGAGTCGTTCATTGCTTGCTTGCTCGCTTGATGCTTTGTCCAATGTCCACGGTGTTGCGTTGCCGGTGATCAGGTCCAGGTGGACAAAACTCATCACCGGTCAACATGGAGGAGGCGCATGGCGCCGGCGGCGGCCGGCAGCCGATTAAGGGAACGGACGGGTCGCCGGTCGCCAATGGGTCGTCTTTCTCCGGCCTCCGAGGCTTCCATCTGGTCGTCTGGCCCATCCAACTGGCTGGACAGCTGCTCATCGTTCGGCCTACGAAGGTCGTACTCAGTGAGACAAGTGCTGCACGTGATATCTCTGGGCATTAGGGGGATGTCATTGCTACCAGCTGCCATACATCTGTGGTACAAGGCGTCATACTCTCGGCGCTGACTACTAGATATCTCAATCCGATGCAAGACCACGCCTAATGGTACTCGGAATCGCGGGCTCCGCATCGACTCGCTTGAAGACCGCATCCGATCGTCCGATCAGTAGAGCGCAGCCACGAAGTCATGGGAGGGACGGGACACACGCACTGGGCGATCGCAGAATGGCAGTGCAGATCGCGGAAGCAAATTGACCAACTCCACCACGCGACCACCACGCGATTAACACCGAAACTCCAGCTGTGGCACCTCTGACCACTCCTCGTTTTTGCTGCTCTCATTGTGTTCAACCGCGCCTAGGCCACCATCGAGACCGACCTCCTAGACCACTCTCCAACACTTACTCAAAAGACGTCCCATCCATCATGACGTCCATGGCAGCAGCGATAGCTGCCTCTCTCCCGGCACAGGTCGCCCCCGTCGCCGCCCCCGCCCCCGTTGCCGCCAAGGTCCCCGCTCGCATGGAGGGTTTCCTTGACGTCGAGGCGGCGCGTGACATCGACTCGGTCAACCTCAACTCGCTGGTGCGTCTCGCATAGCATGGAGGTAGTGCGCAATGCTAACAGTTTCAGGCTTTCCTTAAGATCATGAAGCACTCGACCGACACGCTGCCCCAGGCGCCCCCGCACATGCAGCAGCAGGACCGCAATGTTCCCCCCCACACTGCGCTCTCGTCGCACCCGGATGCTATCGGTGTCCTGCTCGGCCTGGACCTTGACGGCGCGATGGAGGTTGAGGACACGTTTGCGCTCCCCGGCGGAGAGGTCAACCTTGGAGGTGGGTATTGGAGATTCCGCGGACTAGGTGGCAATTTGTTGACCCGCAGCCAACTCGTACGCTTCTCGCATTCTTGGCCACCACCGCGAGGTCCAGACCCCTGACTCGCCTGTTGGTGTCTACCTCTCGACCCACAACGGTGGCTTCATCACCCGTGCCGCTGTCGAGCTTGTCCTGGCTGCCGAGAAGGCTGCCGGTCGTGGCAAGGCTATCATCATCATCCACGACGCTAGCAAGGCCGCTGCCTCTAGCGACCTCAGCCTGAAGGCGTACAAGCTTAGCGAGGGTGCCCGCGAGGCCGCCAAGCAAGGGAAGTGGGACGCCGAGGTGTAAGTCGGTTGTTGGGAAGCTGAGCTGACAAGTTAGCCTTGCGCAGAACAAGCTTACTGCCGCCACGATGCTCACCCCCCTCCCCATCACCATCTCCTCCTCTCCTCTTGTCCGTGCCTTCCTCGCGACCCTCACCACCTCCGCGACCGAGGAGAAGCCCACCCTCTCCAACCCCGACGTCCCCCTCCCACCGAGCTTCCTCCCCCTCGTCAACCCCCTCCCCCACAGCCTGCCAGAGTACCTTTCCAACACGCTCGACGGCCTGACATTGTACTCGCACGAGGCCAACAACCTGGCGTACCTCAACCGCCAGCTGGCCCGTGACAAGGTGAAGCACGAGCAGGCGATCAAGGACCGCGAGGAGGAGAACGCACGCCGCCGCCGTGCTGGCCAGCCCGAGCTGCCGACGATCTCATCAGAGTTCCGCTCAACGAACAAGGACCTCAGCAGGCTCGAGATGCTGTGCCTCCAGGGCCAGGTCGACGGTCTTGCCAACGCGATGGGCGCGGAGGCGGGCAAGGGTCTTGTGAGGTGTTACCTGTAAAGCCTAGAGCAGTAGGGGAGTTGCTGGGGCAGGAGAGCGGGAGCCAGAGAGCTGGCGTGATCTGGCTAGATACCAGTATGCATAGTTGTGGTATGATAGAGAAGTACGGGAGGACCCAGAGCATGCCCAGAGCCCAGCAATCCACGTTCGCTGCGATATCTCAGACATGGATGATATGGAGGACGATGCCGGACGCGCACGTTTGCCGGTGGCGGCGGCCGAGTTTGGACGCGCCAGCCGACGAGTGGTGGCCGACTTTTTTTGGCCGACGGTCCGGGTTGGCTGTGACGTATCTGGCTCCCATAACTGCCATAACTGCATCAACATAATCGTTGAGTCACCAGCTGATTCTACGACTTGATCTCTCATCAGCAGCTCTACATCTAGGCTAGTGCTACACGTTTTCTCCACATCAACAGCAACATCCCCGTCCCCTCCGCGATGGCCCTCCGCCTCCTCCGCCCAGCAACGGGACCCCTCCGCGTCGCGGCCATGGCCCGCCCTTCCACCCGGCACCTCTCCACCGTCGGTCTCTCCTCGTCCTCGAGCACGACCGCGAGCGCGCGCACCTCCCTCCTCCTCACCAACTCTATACGCAACTCCCGCCTTCCAGCATGGGGGACGCGCCCAAACTCGACAGTGTCGACCGCTCCACCACCACCCCCCTCCGGGTCAAGACCCAACCCCAACTTCAACTCTGGCCCCAACTCCAACCCCAACTCCAACTCCAGCTCCAACTCCAATCCCGAGCCCGAGCCGAAATCAGCCTACGCCCGCTTCAAGCAGCTCACAAAGACCTACGGCTCCTACGCGGTGGTGATGTACCTCGCCCTCTCGGCTGTCGACTTTGGCCTCTCCTTTGCGCTCGTGCACACCGTCGGCGCGGACCACATCGCGCCATACATGTCCCAGCTGGTGCGGTGGTACCGCGAATTCCGGCACGGCAAGGCGGGCGCGGACGCGCTGGAGCGTGCCGACCAGGCGAAGAAGGCAGCCGATGAGGCCGAGTATGCTGCTGAGCTTGCTATTTCCGGCCCTAGGACTGAACACTGGTGGAACAACAAGACGATCTGGGCCGAGGTCGTGCTTGCGTATAGTATTCACAAGGTCTTGCTGCTGCCTCTGAGGGCGGGGCTTACTGTTGCGTGGACGCCGAAGGTGGTCAACTGGATGGCCGCGCGGGGATGGATCGGGAAGGTTCGTTAAAAGAAGGGAGGGGGGCTGAGGGGGAGATGGGAAGGGATAAGCTGACGGCAGGGTGGATGGCGGCGCGGTGCCCAGCATGGTGTGGATAAGGCGCGCGCGGCGGGTACTAGGGCGGTGGAGACGGCCAAGGATGCAGTCCGGCGCCAGGGGTAGCAGCGATGCGTTGCATCTAGTTCTATGATCACTACACCACGTCCCCGACACCACAACATCACATAGTCCCACATTAGAGAATGACACACTGCTTCTTCTTCCGCCCCGCCGCTGGGGCTGAGCTATACTGTTCTGGCGGGGTGAGGACCGCGCGGATCGCTTCGTCGAACACATTCTTCAGTCCTCGTTGCCTGCGGTCAGAAGGTACAGTCGCAAAACTCACGTCTTCGAGCTCGCCTCGACGTATTTCACCGCCCCGATCTCCTGAGCTAGCCGGATGCCCATTTCGAAGGATATGGGGTTGAACCGCCGCTCCCGGAGGCGCTCGAGGGTCACGGGGTCGTCTCGCAGGTCGAGCTTTGTGCCCACGAGGATTATTGGCACGCCGGGGGCGTGGTGCCGGATTTCTGGGACCCACTTGGTCTTGATGTTTTCAAAGGACGGGGGGCTGATGACGGAGAAGCAGACGAGGAAGACGTCGGTTTGGGGGTAGGAGAGTGGTCGCAGGCGGCTGCAGGTTAGCGAGGGGCTGTGGGGGGAGGGGCTCACTCGTAGTCCTCCTGTCCTGCTGTGTCCCATAGGCCTAAGGAGATGGGTCGTCCGTCGACCAGGACGGACGCAGAGTAGTTGTCGAAGACCTGGTGTGAGCGGCTGTCCGGGGTAACTCGGTTGGGGGTATGTTCACGACTGGGCAGGAGAGGGGATGGTGCTCTCTCTGCCCACGACCGAAGAGTGAACCCGGACGTATCGATGTGACACGGTTTGGGTGGGAGCCAGATGTCCGCGGGAAAGGGAAGCTTCATGCTGCCACTTGGCTCTTGCAATGACACGGATTGACGAGCGACAGGCCGCGACCACGAGCTGAACTGTGACAGAACAAGCTCTTCGGGCCATGGCCTTTCGCCACAGGCTCAACTACCCCGCCCTGGCAGCGTCTGTCGGTCCGCCTTGCTCACTCAGCGATTCTGTCGGGATCTTCCTCGCCTCGCCCCCCGGCGTCCTCGGCTTCCAAACACAGCCTAGTACGCCCCTCACGGCACACACCGACACCCGACACATACTGTTGGCACATATCTATCATCAGCGCCGCTCGAAGAAGCCAGATCTAGCCAGAGTTACTCACTCTCCGGGGAAGGCGTTGGTTGTGTAGGAGATCAGCAGGCACGTCTGTTGTCAGGTCCTGATTTTGAGCACGGGTGTGGTGATGAAGCCACATGGTCGCCGTAAGGAGCAGCCTCCAGAACATACCTTGCCGACAGCACCGTCTCCTACAACCACACCTGAGGGTTAGCCTGCATTCGATACGCAGCTGTACTGCCTCGTGGCAGCAGACTCACACTTCAGCGACTGGATATTAGAATTCATTCTCGCCTCAGGACAGGATCACGATCAAATCACTCGATGGACTGTGCGATAAGCCTGTGCGCTGGTGCGAGGGTGAGTGAGGACGAGGGGCGAGTGGGGATAGGTGAGTCGCTTATTGCGATGCAGCTGGTGGTATTGGACTCCAAGGTTGCGACGGTTGGTGAGGCACCGCAGAAACTGAGTTTTCGAAAAGGCAGCTAGCTGCTGGTCGTGTGGTGGACGATGTTATGCTGCGCAGTGACGCCTCGAACGACCAGATGTGGAGGTTGAGGAAGGGGAGAAGTGAGTCGAGATAGGAAAGGGACGGTGACTACGATTGTAACCTGGGTCGAGCCTTTGTTATTGTTATAGTCGATTGTTGATTGTTGTTGTTGTTGTTGTTGATGAGATGGAGGATGTGTGGTGGATGCGGGTAGCGAGGAGATGTTTCTGAGCAACTAGCAGCCTGACGGCCTGACGGGATGACCATCTTGTGAGACCCCGGGTCGATTCCCCTGGCGTTACCATATCCCTCCTCTCGGCGTCGGTCTCTTTCGCCGGCTTTGCTTACTTTTCCCTTTGGACTAGTAAGGGCACAAGGAGCTCGCCGACAAAAACGCCGCATTTCAAATGCAAACAGGATACTCGATAAGCATTGTAATACCTCCATTATCGTGGCCCTAATACAATTCTGGCTGATCCACTTTCCATGACCGGCGAATGCGGCAGTTGGATGCCGGTGCCAAGGCAAGTAAGTTCATGTGCTTCCACTTCTTATCGCTCGCTTGCTTGCTTTTACTCCGCCACAACCCAACAAGGTCGTGTTGGTCTCTGAATTTTGGTGAGGTCGTCCTCAGACGTCCTTGCTGTGGTTCTGCACCAGCATCCTTCGCTCTGGTCTCCTAAAACCTCAGCGTCCATCACCGTAACACGCCTGGCTTTCAATTTCGTTACAGGATCACAGGCGACCTGAAAGCGCACTGATGCTCAGGATGGCAGATAACATGTCTGATCCACTATACGCAATCGGCGTACTAGGCCTGCTGAACCGACGACGGAGGAACTGACCCCCGGTCATACACTGCACTCACCATCACTAGCATCACGGCGCGAGGCTCGTAACATGGCCTCCGTCGTACACATTGCGCACGGGTGACTGTTCCTGTTCCACACCACACACGGCGAACACTCAGGTGGTAAACAAACATGCCCACTAGTAGCATGCTGCAGTTTCAACAACGCTGATATCGTGTCCCGAATAACTTACTACTGTCACTCATGCGATGCGCAGGTCGAAGAACTGGGTCACTGTGCTCGCGGTAGTGAGCAACGCGCTCGCAGCATTTGGCAGGCAGGACGACTTCCTTACTCAGGCGTACAACTCTGTCCCGATATACCGAACTCCCGGGGGTTCCAACGTCGTCGAAGTAGCAGTGGGCACGCCAGTACAGCTGGTGAACTTGACGCTCAGTGAGTCTGCGCAAGTTGCCAACGCTGACAACAGCCACGAGCGTGCAGTATCTCGTGCTCTCGACGCCGGAATGTGCATGTGTTGACTCAGCAAGGAGGTGGGTCTTGCCGAGCCACAGTCTGACAGTAGTTTCCGAGAGACTGTGTCCACCTCTTATTCGGTGAGCTTTGCGTCGTTTTAGCTGATATCAGGACTCACAGGTGCCACTAAGCGGCTACGAGGTATCATTCCCAGGCAACTTGGTGGATTCTCTCAAGTTGACGGGATCGTGCGGCCTGGACGTCCTCTACACCTTCAAGGGGCGTTACCCAGTCGTGCTGCTTTCTGACGCTCGAAACGGTCACGACGCTGCAGCTCGGCTGCCGGCCGGATCGGGTGGCTTCTGGGGACTAGGCGTGAACAAGGTGGGTCATGCAGGCGTGCATGGGCACCTCTAATCACAGGCCAATCCGACTTCTTCGCCCATCGACACTGCCCAAGCGGCGTCCCCTTATAAGCGAGATGAGCGATACTGGCTCGCGGGTCTGAGTATTGACAAGTACGACGCGCAGTCGACACCAGCGACGACTGGAGAGATGCACTGGGGCGGGGTGCCTTCCTCCGCTTACGTGGGCGACTTGTAAGGTATCTGAGTGGCTTCTTCTAACGTGGAGTAACTGGATGAAGACGAGCGCAGCGGACTGGTCTCTGGAGGTCGAGAGTATCGCCGCCGGGTCTGTGGAAGTCAACACCAGCTCCTGCTACGTGAGTGTGGACACGCTCATCGCTGACAGCAGGCCACGATCGATCCCGGCATTGACGCCATTTACGTACCCCTTCCCTTGGCCGAGGCGATATTCAGCAGCATCCCAGACGCTGCTCGCGACTCGAAGACTTCTCAGCGCTGGGTCCGTGCTTCCCCATTAAAAGCTAACAGCAGAATGTCCCATGTACCACCGTCATCGAGATGGAGATCGACATCGCCGGCGCGACGTATCGTATCGAGCCAGGCTCGCTGGTCTCCACGCGGCACAAGTTCGGCCGCACCTGCTGGGCCAACATCGTTGCCTGGGCTCCGGGGTCAGTCTCGGAACGGCTAGGCGAGATCCGTCTCGGCACTCCCTTCCTTAGCAGCGTTTACAGGTGAGTCAACACCCCTTCGATACTGACCCCAGTGTGCTGTACTACACCGCAGAGGAGCAGTACGTCGGCCTGGCGGGCAAGCCTGGCTCCGTGAACGACAAGAATATGGTAGCTCTTCCTGGGCCTAACAAGACTGTCGCCGGCGTCGGTAGGTCCACCTTCCAAGTGAGATCTCACTAACGGCAGTCATCGGCCTGACAATACCCGTCTTCGCTTTACTCCTGGTATTCTGCTACGTGAGGCAGCGGACCTCTCCCGCCTCTCGCAACTTCAGACACAGCCGCGAGGTGGACAAGGAGCACAGGTCCTGGTCCGCGGCCGCGACTGCAGCCGGGTCCGTCGCCGCCTCCCCGCGGGACTTCATGCCTCCGCGGGGTTCTCCAGCGGGGTACGTTTCTCCCGGGAGACAGCAGTGGTCTCCACGCAGCTACACACCCCCGGGTTCCTCAAGTCCTTTCTCGGCTGTAAAGAAGATGTTCCCCCGGTTCAACAAGTCGAAGGACCGCTCAATGTCAGGACGCAAAGGCGACAAGTGGGGTCAGGATGAGTGGCGGGCTTCGCCCTCGCTCTCGCCGACGGACAGCGCGTCCCAGGTCGAGGTTGAGATGTACACCATCACAGACAAAGGCAAGAGGATCACGCAGAACTGGCCGGCGTGGGACAAGCCAGAGAAGCGCCGGGAACCGTCTGAAGTCAACTTTCCGCAGCGGTCTGCTTCTAGGTCGCACTTGGGCCCAGGGAACCTAGACAGACCATTACCCCCTCCCCCTCCTGGAAGGCAGCAGGTCTCGTTCCAGCCCGATGTTGAGCCGCAGACTCGTCGCCACTCGGCAAATGGATGGGGTTCAGATGAGCGACGGAGTCCTGCTCGTTCTCACACCTCCGAAGTTCGCAGAGCGTCGTCGTACCAGCCCGGTAGCGCTGGCAACCCTGCGACTACTCCGTATCCCTCGCCAGCGCACCCAGTCGCGCCAGCTACACCGGCACGCTCGGCAGCCGCTCAGAGCTACCACACTGCTGCTGGCCCAAGTACGCCGTTGCCGAACTATCGGACGACTATGAGAGTGCCGCCCCCGCCGAGCTATCATACTTTTGCGGGAACGCCTCAACCGGCTGTGCGCTTTCTGCCACCTGGACCGGCGGAACAGCGGGCAGCGCAGCCTTCCAACTCGACGTATGACGCCGGCGGGGTGGGATACCAACCTGGCAGTGGGTATGGCCAGCAGGCTGTTCCCCAAGCTCAGCACCAGGCTCAGCCCTACCAGGCAATGCCTGGCCCAGCAGTCACTGGCCATTTGTCTGTGCCAGGCATGGCGCCTGATCAGCAACAGCAGTATGCCCAAGGTCCGAGAACACCCCAGAGCATGGCACCGTCATATCACACTACTGCTCCGATTCCCCAACCCGCCCAGCAGCAGAGTTACATTGCGCCTGATCCCCAGGCGGCTGGGTATGCTCAAGGTCCGCGAACACCTCAAAGCATGGCACCCTCATATCACACCACAGCCCCAGTACTTCCCCAAGCCGCTTCTCAGCCTGCCCAGCAGCCGAGCTATGTTGTGACTGGACATCTGACAGTACCGGGCATGCCCCCGGCACCGGCGCCTGTGCCGGTGCCACCCCTCACCCCCCAGTACACCGGCACGCCCTCGCAAGGATCAGGCCGTTCCCACCGACGACGGACGTCACACCGCGGAGGGTCTACTATACTATGAGTCTCCGTTCTTCAATGCATTTGGTTTGTTCAGTTCATAGAAGAGATTTGGGAGCAGAGGAAGTTAGTAGCGCGTCGAGCTCCGCGGTAGTTATGGTATCGGTTCAGGCACGCGACTTGCCGGCATCCCCTCGTCGTTGGGCCGGTCCGTCGCGGTGCAACAACGCCTAATGCCTTCGCCTTGCAATCATAACAAACACAGCTGTCGCCGAGTGCTCTGCGCGTAGCGTACCATCATCGTGTGATGTATGCATCTGTAGTGATGGACATTCCTGCAGAGTGTGTATGTTTGCCTCTCCCACTTGATCACCTGGAAACACGGTGGCGTCGTAATGTGATGCAAGTCGCCGTCCCTGACGGACGCGTCTGGCCGCCCTTTCTACCTGGCAGCGCCATTTCGCCATCCCACCATCCCTCCTATCCATCCTTTTGACTTCCAACGCGCTCAATTACTTCTCCAACAACAGTTTTCCATAGCTATACCCAACGGCACAAATGTAAGCAAGCCCATACGGGACTAGGCTAACCCCAGGCCACTGCCTATCGAGCGCTCGCAGGGAAACGTACGTTGCCCGGGCTGTGATGACTGGTAGAGCAGAGCTGACGACAGGTTGCCTCCCTCGTCTCGCGGTTCCAGATCGCGGCGAACCGCGATGCGAGTGCTGCGGCGCGTGATCCGCGGGAGAGGCGGAGCATCGGCGGTACTGGAGGGCGGGTGTCGTTGAATGCGTTCGAGGCGGCGGGTAGTGACAGTGGGATAACGACACCACCAAGGGCGTCGGTGTCTGTTGATATTCCCATTACCCGGGAGGAGGTGAAGCCTCAAGTGGCGAAGGCAGAGCCGGCAGCGACACCAGAGCCCGTGGTGGAGCGCGACGCTACGCCTGAGGTTCCGGCGCTGCAGCGGGTGGAGGCAGCTACGCCCCCGCCCGTGGAAGCTGAGCCTGAGGTGAAAGACGCAGTCAAGCCCAGTCCGCAGGTCCGCGCTGCTGTGCCAAAACCCAAAGACATAAGGGGGAAGGAGGACCAGCCGATCGTCAAGCCCGACTCTGACCTCAAGTCCAAGCCCAGCACTGATCTCAAGTCCAAGCCCAAGGACACCAAGGAGCCGGAAGCCAAGCGTCCCGGGCGCGCACTCATGCCCAAGACCTCAACACCAAAGCTGAGAGGCACCCGTTCTCCAGCTCCACCAGTCCCTGCCCCCACTCCAGTGAGCACACGCCCCCTCCCAGACCAACACACGGGGAGCAGCAACGGATCACCAGCAAAGCCCACAGCCAGCAGCTTAGCTAAAGCCCGCTCTCCCGCATCCACGCCCTCCAGCGACGGTCCCCGCCGCGCACCCCGCTCCAGCACTGGCCGAACTACAAACACCACACGCCCCCGCACATCGCTAGGCAGTCAATCTGCCTCCCCGCAGTCCGCGGCGTCGACCAGCTCCCCAGCAAGGAGGACAGTCTCAGGCTCGAGCTCCTCATCAACTTCCAGACTTATGCAGGGGACAGCGGCGTCCCGCGCCAGAGCGGCTGCTATACAGGCGAGTCATGCGCAGACACAGACGCCCACCCGTGCGCGGAGCAGTATAGGCTCGAGGGGGTCGCCTAGTCCGCTGAAGGGGTCGCCTAGGGTGTCTCCTCGGGCTGCGGCTGCGGCTGCGGCTGGTGGGGCTAAGGACGGCAGTGGTAGGGACGGAAAGGAGGGGGAGGAGGCTCCCGCGCCTGTGCCGAGTCTGCCTAATATTCGGCTGGGACTCGCGGCTGCGAGGGAGGCGCCGAGCGAGGCGGAGATGGCGGCGTCTGCGAGGCGGAGGGAGGAGGCTCGTGAGGCGGAGGTGGAGAAGGAGGCGGAGAAGGGCAAGGGGGAGGAGAAGAGCTCCGGCGGCGAGAGGAAGGAGAAGCGCGAGGGGGAGAAGAGCGAGGAGGAGGAGAGCGAGGACGGGAAGAGTGAGGAGAGCAGGAAGAGCGATGATGAGGAGGCTGGGAGCGATGGGAGCTTGCCTTCCATTCCTGATATGGACTAGATGGCCGCAGGTGCTTGGGACGGGATTGAGATTTGCCTCAGTCTCTGTCGGTTGGTCTGACTGCGGAGACTAATCGTCGCCTGTTGCAGCTGTCAGTTCATTCACCACCGCCGAACATGTTTGGACCACATCTACTGGTCATCATGTAACAACAACCTTGCGCCGCCAGCTGTGTGATTCCGTACCACGCGCCTGCCCGTCTTCACGACGATTATGTTATATGTACACATACGACGAAGTCCCAACATCCGCGCGGATGTCAACAGCCAAGGAAAACATCGGGAGCACGGAGCGCGGAGCTCGCTGCCGATCGTCCCTTGACCGTGAAGCTTAAGTCCGTCCTCACTGCCCTGATGAACAAAACATTCGCAAAGTCTGTTTGTTCGCGTGGCTGACATCTATACGCAGCAATCCTCATCCACAACAGACTCCTTGCCCAATGACCTCTGCCTCTTGCGTCATCAGCCGCGCATATGAAAGTATCGTTTACGTCGCAGGCGTCAGAACAAAGAAGTAAACGTCACTACTTCGGACATGCGGAGGAACGCGTCGAGCAGGTCGCCGCCGCCACTCGACTTGTCAGGAGAGGCAAACAATGCACAGGCAGGGTGGCATCGATGCCGCCGGCACGGGAGCAATCGCGGGAGACCCACCTCGGGACGCCGGGACTTTTCCCACTCCCAGTTGAACGCGTCTCGGCGATCCTGCGTCATGTCCGCCGGCGCCAATCCTCGTCGCGTCATATAGAGGGAAGACCATTTATTACGCAGATCGACATTCTACACTTGAACTCTTGACATCACACACATTCTCATCCCACGATCCACAGTTCACCCACAATGACTGCATCTACTTCGCCTCCTGCGTTCAAGATTGCCCCTGGCATTCAGAGCTATGACTGGGGTAAGAAGGGGAGCTCATCGCTTGCCGCGCAGCTCGCGATGGAGAGCGTGCCCGACTTTATCATGGAAAAGGACAAATCGTATGCCGAGGTGAGTGGGAAACTTTGAAGCGCAAGGCAGCGAGGCAAGCGATCGCGAGGGCAGGCGAAGGGGAGCTTGGCTTGCTTCACCTGGTTCACGGCGCGATGGGCACTCCGCGATCGCAACAACGTGCAGCCCAGTGGCGATCGCAACGAGACAACGCTGACAGCAGCTCTGGATGGGGACCCATCCCTCTCTCCCCAGCCGGACGGCCACTGGCCTGCTTTCCGACTACCTCGCGCAGCACCCAGAATTCGTCGGCAAGAAGGTCGTGGACAAGTACAACATCACAGACGGCTCACTCCCCTTCCTGTTCAAGGTGCTCTCAATCGGCACAGCCCTCAGTATCCAGGCGCACCCGGATAAGAAGCTCGCAGAGAAGCTCCACCGGGAGAAGCCGGATTGCTACAAAGGTGCGTTCTGGTATTGGATGGAGGGAAGGATAGCACAGCGCCTCCTCGCTCCGTCCACCTCGCACCCTGCGTGCGAAGTCAGACACAACATGCTAACTCCCAGACCCGAACCACAAGCCAGAGATGGCCATCGCGCTCACACCCTTCCGCGCATTCCTGAACTTTTGCCCAACCCCCACCATCCTCCAGCACCTGCTCACAGTCCACGAGCTGAGCGAAGTCATCCCCGCATCGGACATCGAGCTCCTCGCAGAGGCCCTCAATCTCCCAGCCAAGGCCGGGGATGCCGTCGACGCAGCAGCCGAGTCCGTCAACGAGTCGTACAAGTCCCCCTCCGATGCCGAGAAGGACGCCCTCAAGAGCACCTTCACCCACCTCATGTCGGCCAAGCCGGAGCAATTCGGCCCCGCGGTCAAGAACCTCGTGGCGCGCTACAAGGACGGCAAGGTCGCCAAGTCCGAAGAGCCCCTCAAGGACCTGGTCATCACCCTCAACGAGCAGTACCCCGGCGACGTGGGCGTCCTCTGCGCGTTCTTCCTCAACGTCGTCGACCTCGACGTCGGGCAGGCCATCTTCCTCGGCGAGAACGTCCCCCACGCGTACATTAATGGAGGTGAGCTCCCCTCTCCTTCGCCCAGGCTGACTGTAGACATCATCGAGTGCATGGCCACGTCGGACAACGTCGTCCGTGCAGGCCTTACCCCCAAGCTGCGCGACGTCCCAACCCTAGTAAACATGTTGACGTACGATGCCGGACCTGCCTCGCGCCAGCTCCTCGTGCCAGTCGAGTTCAACCGCGACCCCGCGACCATGCTCTACGACCCCCCCATTGAGGAGTTCACCGTCGTCCGCGTCCACCTCGCCAAGGACGAGGTGACTTCCCACCGGGTGATCGAGGGCCCCTCCGTCGCGGTCATCACCAACGGCGAGTGCGTCATCTCTTGGGGACTCGACCGGAGCACCAGTGAGGTGCCGGGCGAGCTCATCCTCTGTAAGGGGGACGTGGTCTTCCTCGCCGCTGGACACGAGTACAAGTGGCAGGCGAGGAAGGACACCGAGGCGTTCCGCGCTTTCGTCGAGGCATAGCCGGTCAACGTGCGATAACAGCCCGAACCGACCATAGACAAATGTATCTAGTATCCCAACGTGAAATGCCGCACAGCATATGCAAGTCAATACATGCAAGTGTCGTTACAGCAAACTATATAATCTACAATCACACCGTTCCGCCCCGCCCCACTCCCCCAGGCGCAGCCTTAAGCCGGTCCATTAAGGCCTGCAGCCTCTCCTCCACACTCCGCTCATTCATACCGCCGCTCACATCGCTGCTGAAACTTGCGCCGCTCGGTGACTCGACGTGGTCCCCCTCGCTCATCCCCGCGCCACTGGCGTAATGTCCGTACGCGCGGTGTGGGCTCAGACCGCTCGAGTTGTCAAACGGTGTGCGGTTCAGCGCGCTAGCTTGTGCACTCATCGCCGCGGCGAAGCGCTCGTGCGCCTCGACGTTGGGCTGGGTGCCCATCCCCCTCGGCTGCTGGAACGGCGAGGGCGCGTCCGCGAACTGCGCGGGGTCGTGGTCGTGATCGCGCGGCTGGGTCGACGGCGCAAACAGGTGTTCGGTGTGGTCCTGTCCTGCTTGGTCCATATGTCGCTGGTAGTCCTGGTCACCATGTATGTGTCTCTGGTAGTCCTGGCCCCCAGGCTCCACATATCTCTGGTAGTCCTGCCCTCCTTGCTCCACTTGCCTCTGGTAATCCTGCGGCCGGATGTCGATACGTCCCCTCGCCGCACCAGTCACATCCGTCGACAGCTGATCGATAAGATCGGCGACGTCCGCCGAGGAGGTGTAGTACACCCTCGTCTCTGGGCGCCGCATGAAGCTCAAGCTGGGCGTGGGACCCAGGCGCCATGGAAGCTCGCCCTCCCTTTGAGAGTTGCGCTGCGAGCCAGTCATGGACGACCTGGACCGGTCCTCGTCAGAGTTGTACGAGTCGGCAAGGCTCTCCCGCTGACCTTCGTAGTTTGAGCCGCGGGGGTTGTTGGGCTCGTCGCGAAGGGCGTTGAGGATGTTCCACACGACACGGCCGTCAGAGTACTCCGTGATCTCGATGGCCTGGGAGGCACGCTCTCCCGCACCGTTCGCGGACTCGTTTCGAGAGTCGCGCTGCGAGGCAGTATCCCGGCTGTAGTAGTCGTATATGCTGCCCTGGGTTGACGAGTTCATCATGCCGGTGGACGAGCGGTCGCCCGCGCTCTGGGGTGTCTGCGCGCCGGACTCATCCTGAACCGGGCGGGGTAGGAGGTCGAACGTATCCGACGTCTCAGAGTACTTCCGGCTGTGGGCAGAGATGGGGCTTCTTGCGACCAGCTCACGATCCGCTGCGTCAAGTGGGATAGGCTTGCGACGGATGGAGTTGGCTCGCTTGAAGGACTGACCTGTGGGTGAAGTCGGGGTGATAGTGCGCTGCAGGGACGCGGTGCCCGTCATCGGCGATGCAACCACATCCTGCGGCTCCACGTCCGCCACTACGACGGTGTGCCGCAGGACGGCAGGCTGAATATCAGACTCGGGACGGCCGTGGACGCCTTGCAAGGATTCAGCGATAGGCGAGGGCTTTCGTGCCGCGTTGTGGTACTGCTGAGAATCGTTACCGAAAGCTGGTGAGATAGGAGACGCTGCCTGCAGCGACTGGGACAGGGAGCGAGAGTGAGAGTGTGAGTTTGACTGCGACGCCGATGCAGAGTGGGAGAAGGACGTCGTTGTCGGAGCGACCGAGTGGTAGGACCTGACTGCACTTGAACGCGTGTTCTGGCGGATCATGTCCTGTAACTGATCGTCGTTGAGACCGATAGCACGTCCAGCCTCGAAGAAGCGGCCAATGGCGACCGTGTCCTCGGATCCCGTCGACTTGTGGGTCTTGCGAGAGAGCTCGACAACCTGGGAGAACGTGCGCGCACGCTCGGGCACTGGCTGTGTAGTCTCTGCGCGCTCTGCGCTTGATGTAGGTGCTGCTCCAGGGAAGCGGAAACCGTTGATATCCGCTGTCGGAGATGGCTTTGCACTGGGTGCGGTTTGAGCCGGTGGCTCATTTTTGGGTGTCGCTGCAGCTGGTTCCGTTGGGGTATGCTTGCCCTTCGAAGCAGTCGGTTTGCTGACAGATTGCACGTTCGGACTGGGCATGTCACCAGGGCCTGGGGTCCGCTTGGCGCTTGTGGGAGGTAGACTCTTAGTGGCCGCCGGCGACGGAGTGGCCATTGGCGTAGACGCATAGGCATTCGCCGACTGTGGGGTAGCGATACCAGATACGCTGGGCTTCTTTTTCTTCCACCGGAGGCTGAGCTTCCGTCCGCCGAAGCCTTTGTCCTTTTTCTTTTCCTTCTCCTCTGCAGCTATGGGGACGGTAGGGACTGTAGCGGAATAGGAGACTAGCGTGGGCGACGAGATGGCCTTCTTAGCAGACTTGGACAACGAGCGCTTATGTGCGCCACGTGATGGTGCGCGGAACAGCTCGCTGGTGGCGTTGGCGATGCGCTCCTCGATGTCGCGCTTGGCCGCCGGAGGGTCATCGATCCATTTCCTTCCACTAGATCCAGAGCGATCGTGACCTGGTGCCGCGGGTGAGCTTTCGTTGATCGTTTCTTTTGCGGCGTCGGAGGGGTGCTGAGGGCGAGGAGGTGGCGGCCCTGTAGGTAGCTGCTCGCGGGACACTGGTTGAGGAGGCACACCAATTGCGTGGCCGGCCGCCATATCAGGCATGCTGGGAGATGGCGACACGACTGCTGCCTGCTCAGTGGAGTGAGAACCGTTTGTGCCGTTTGGCGGTTGAATCGGGCCTCTAGTGGCGTCCGCGGAGTGCGTCTTATGTTAGCTTACGACACGTATCAGACTCACCGGAAGCGCGTCGGACGTTCCATTCGCATAAACTGGATGTTGTTCGTTCCTGGCCTTGTCCACGAGCGCACCTTGAATGAGAGACAACTCCTCCTTGCCCATGCCACTCATCGACTTGAGCAGCTCAACGTCGGCGCGGTCCTGGTCATGTCCCGGCACCACCGGCGGCTCCTGCTCCTTCAAGATCTGGTTCCAAGGGGAGTCGTCATCAGACGGCCCAACATACATGGAGCCGTAGGACACGACCGAGTCAGCGCGGCCGGCATGGCCGGGAAAGAGCGAGCCGGACGAGGAGCTCGGCCCTTTCTCCTGTTGAGGCAACAGATCCCGAGAGGCGGTGGAACGAGTCACACCATTGCGATAGTTGGGTTCCTCGTCCGCCTCGCTGATAACGCGTGTTGGGGAGTACATCGCAAGCGCTGAGCCTGATCGCCAACCAACAGAGTCACCAAAGCTGTTACTCTGTTGGTGGCGAGACGCAAGCACACCAGGTGCTGGGACATGATCCAACCGACCCTGCGTAGGCGTATGCGACCTTGACGTCGATGCCGACGTCTGCGGCTGAGACGTGGATCGGCTTTGTCGGCCGCTCGTCATGGGGCAGTTCGGGAACAGCTTGGAAGGGATGTCACTACCATATGGTGTGGCAAAGGTCGCGCCTGGAGATCCGATCGAGTCCGTCCGCCTTGACGAGATGGAAGCCTGTCGCGCGGACCCTACTGGACGCACTTGGCCTGGAACGTAGTCTGTGGGGCCCAAGGACGGAGAGGGGGTGTATCGTGCTGGCTGCGGGCGGGTTGGTACCAGCGTTGGTCGGCGGGGAGAACCCGTGTTCTCAGAGTCCTCACTGTACGCGGTGGAAGACACCGAGTGACTTGCATGATGCCCACGATGCGTTGACATGACCGAGGAAATTGAGTGACTAGCGGCGTGGCTGTAAGCTGACGATTGGCCGGTAGGAGGTCGAGGAGAGCTGGACGGAAGCGAGGGAGCATCAGAGGCAGGAGACGCAGAGTCCAACGATTTGAGGGTCGCAGCTTGCGGTGATGGTGATACTGCGTTGTCGATCGCTTGCTGTGCAGTTGTAGCCACACTCGGAGCACCGTGCGCTGAGATCGGGGACGCGTTGTACTGGAATACGGAGGACGCCCCGGAGCTGGACGTGACGGATGGTCGGCGATCTCCTCCGCGCTCAGCGCGCTCGTCCACATCTGCGACGCCATTCTCTCCCTCGAGAATCTCTTCCCGGTCGTGCGATTCGTCCCTGCTGTCCTGCGGCTGATCATCCTGGATATTCGAAACCTCGATCAGTGTCGAGCGACGGAGATGCGACTCTATCTCGAACAGTGCCACGGAAATCCGCTTGGCCTGAGCGGGACTCATTCCGATAAGCATGGACTGACGCTTTCGTCCCTGGCTGCTGACGCTGGGGTTGCGCTTGATCGTGGAAGCTGCCCGCGTGAGCGGTGACATGAAAGCATCGTCCTCAACGTCAGCCTCCTCGGCCAGCATCTCCTCGTCGGCTTCGGCCTGACTCCTAGCCGATTCCTCTTGCGGGGACACTCTGAATGGCAGTGAGCTGCTTGATGCAGACCTAGGAGATGGAGCTGTTTGTTGGGTCGGCTGAGGAGTGACTGTGCGATGCGAATCATTGGACGGTCGACGGGAGCCAAGACGACCTCCGGAAGAAGCACCGTCGGTGTCATCCAAAGGAGGTCGCAGGCTAGTTGAGGGGGAGGAAAGGCCGTCGTGATAGTCGTCGAGGGTGGTTTTGCTCTGGCTCTTGTGCACTTTGAGCAGGTAGTTGTTGTCGCGGAAGCTTGTGTTCCCAGAGAAGCCATACGACTGTCCCTGCATCTTGCTGCGCTCATGGACAAACTCATCAAGCGATGAGTAATTGCCTTGCGAGAGATTGCCAGAGTTGGAGGGGGACATGCGCGGTGACATGGTTCCTTGAGAGGAACCGAGCCTGGGTGTTGAGCTTGACCCTCGTATGGAGCTCTCTGTGTGATACTGAACAGAACGCCAGTCACCTTCCATGGGAGGAGGATTCCCATCCCATTCGGAGACGGCCGAGACGGTTTTCTGCGACAGTGCCCCGTTGGACACTGAGCTCGACAGAGGAGAGCCTTGGTACTGTTGTTGTTGTTGTTGTTGCTGTTGCTCTTCTGCAAAGCGCATCTCCTCCATCAACAGCTCTTCCTCTTCCTTTGTGAGACTCGGGCCTTGGCCTCGCGCGCGCTGCTGCTCCAGCAAGCTCCGCACAGAGATTTCGGACGCGGACGACAGTGACGGCAGCAAGACCGAGAATCTTTCAGACATGCTAGATGATGTCAGCGTCACCTTGAAATTGTTGTTAGCAGCGTACTTGCACGTCGTACAAGTAAGCTATCAGCCCACTCACGCAGGCAATATAAGCGAGTTGCGGATGTCGATATCGAGACTTGGAGGCACAGGCGGGAGAGGGGCGATGGCTTGTGGCTTAGCCCGCTTCTCCTTGCGCGCTGTGCGCTTTCTGCAGTTGTCAGCATCAATGCAAGCTTGGCACATCTCGACGCCGCGCGCCGCACCGCCATCATGTCGGTGTCCGTTGACGTGTGTCTTGCGAGGCGTCGCGATACGCACCTGAACAGCTTGTCCATTGTAACGTCTGCCACCTGGGACTAAGACAATGGCCTCCGCCGGTCTGAGACTACCGAGCTACGTTTTGACCTTGACCGCGGCTCTAGGATGTATGGGGCCGGCCAGCGACGTGAAGCAAATGCCACTGCGTGCAAATGCGATGGGAGACGTGGGCCAGGTGGGCTGCTCGAGCTGCACAGCAACACAGCAAGCAAAGGTCGGGTAGAGTCGAGATAACAGAAATGTAACCCGCCGCGTTTAGTTCATTTAGACTGACCGTTGCGCGGTCCGCGTCCCAGCGGGGAGAGTTTGAAATTGGTGCCGTCTCGGTGCTCGGAAGATGGATGATCGCTGGACGCACGTTACACGTTTCGGCGTACGCGTTAAGGGGGAGGCTTGGAGATCCGTTTTGACGCCACTTCCTCAAGCTCGCACGGTCGGCTGATCTTGCGTTGGCCTCTGCGCCAGGTTGCGAGCGTTTCTTGCGGCCAGGGGTGATGCCGGCGATGTGGTGTCGGAGAGGTTGGAACTGTGCAGCCTCGTTTGATGGTAGCGAGGTCGGACGTCGACTGAGATTGCTCGCACACACTCCCGTGCGCTCTTTACAACTTGTCATTGTCAAGCTCCCACCTCGCTCCCTCTATACTATACAGAACACGGACACCTCACACTATGTCTGCAGAAGCGCTACGCTGAAGCTGTCGATGTGAAGATGTAGTGTTACATGACCGATATACAGTTCCCCGAAGAAGCAGAGAATGTGGACTTCCCCGTTCTAACCGTGTCAAACCCCAGCTCCAAACTAATGCCTCGTGCAGACTCTAATGTCACACGACCTCCACAACCCGTTGCTTCTTGTCCGCCTCCAGGGCCTCGTCCATGGCTTTGACCATAGACCGCACACGGTCAACGCCGACCCGCACCACAGACAGGATCTCATCGGGAGACAGTGCACTGCCTCCAGCCTTCGAGAGAACACACAGCTCACGTTGCGCGTTGAGGGTGATTGTCATGGTGCCAGCGGCGAGCACCTCCTCAAGATGGGATGGGTCCAGGATGGGCGACAAGCCCTCGAAGTATGCAAACGTCAGACACAATGGCATGTGGTGGATCGCAAGGGGTACTGGAGCGCGCTCGTCCGGTGAGTGCTGGTCGTCAGATCCTGCTCAACTAGTTAAACAGCCTCGCACATGACGGGCGTGCGCGTTTGCGTTATTGCACTCACGACGATGATCTCATCCCCAATCACTTCCACCTCGGGCTTCATGAAGTGTCGCAATGCGGTCATCGCTGCCAGCGATGCACAGTCCAGAAGGTTGCCCGAGTCAGACAAGAAGTGCAGTGTCAATCGCAAATGCCAGACCTGAACATTAGCTACAGCTCGCAGCGGTCGCTACCCACCTTCTCTCCGGCGACAATACACAATGCCTCGCGATCGACGGCCTCTGTCCTCCTGATGCTCTTCTCCAGTAGTCTAGTGATCATGACCTCTGCTTCAGATGCTCTGAATGTCAGCGAACGTTCTCGCTACGCGGGGCAACTACGCGGGGCACAGATAGTTGCCCATCGCGCGGGCTGCAGTGTCCTCCTCACCTTCCAGCTTCGAAGATGCTCGAGGCCATGGGGCTGATCTCGCTCGTTATTTGCAAATACCCCTCATACGGCCTGTCCTCTCGGGGCTTGACTATCGTAGCCGTGACCTGTGCAAGAACGCTAGGAGGTCAGCAACGCAGCACAATCATCACGACCCACACAGTGTTCCCCAGACGACACTCGACGCTGCCCAGCTCGGCACCGAAGGTGAGCTTGATAGAACGCTGCTCCAGTGGTATCCTTCCATCGAGGCGCTTTCCCTGCTCCAAGGCCTCTATCAAAAAGTCCTTCTGTATTGTTGGGGGCTCGATCTCGCGCGGCATAGTGTATGTTGTCTCGGACACTTGTAGAACATCATGACGGACCACAAGCATCCAACTTTTGGAGGCCGGCGAATAGCTTCCGTCGGTGGTGAATCGAAGGGTGCCTGCTTGGAGTCACCAACTGCCGGTCACTCATCCACATACTCGCGCACATCACAACATGTCCGGCCAGGACGTCCGTTCCATCCTCAACCTTCCGCAGGCGGGGTCCTCCAGTGGGTCGTCGTCGCGTAAGGCAGCAGCCCAACTGGTGCGGAAGCCAGATGGCATCTCGCGCGAGCTGTACGCTCTCATCGGTGACAATGCACCCTCCCTTGCCGAGGCTCAAGCGTCTATTGCTTCTGTCAAGTACCGAGACCGGCCAAAGCTGCGCAAGAAGGTCAAGTGGTGAGTGAAGGGGGGCTTGCATGTGGCTGATACCAAGGGAATGGACCGACTTCACTCCGACTGCGCGGGAGGGCGAGCTGGGTGCTCCCCGACTGGGACATTGGGTCTGCGTGACTGACGCCGATCCACGGGCGAAAGGTGGGGAGATAGTAGGGACCGGACTGACCTCTAGTCGACTACTTTGGTGCATTCAACATCCATGGCCCTTCCATCATGGAGTACAGCCAGTACGAATACGACCAACATCTTGTTGACCCGAACTGGTCAGCACACGAGACCCAGTATTTGTTCGACATGCTGCGAACATATGACCTCCGCTTCGTTATTGCTGCAGATCGATACGAGTACATGGGGCAGAGGGGCGAAGGACCGCTTAAGACGCGGTCCGTCGAGGAGATGAAGGACAGGTACTACACTATATGTCGACGTCTGGTTCGCACACGGACAGCTAGTGACCCGCAAGTGCAACAACAGCAGATCGCCCAGTACTCGTTTGACAAGGGTAGGGCTTATATCCTCGACTCGGCTAACCTCCAGCACGGGAGATCAAGCGAAAGCAGTATGCGTCTGAGCTCTTTCACCTCACGGCTGCCGAGATCGCAGAGGAGGAGGCCTTGTATTTGGAGGTCAAGAGATTGGAACAGAACGAGAAGCGGTACCGCGCAGACCGCGACGACCTCATGCGCTCAGTCCTGGGTCTGGACAGTGGTCTTGTCAGCCTGGATCAAAAGAACAGCGAGGGCGTACACAGCTTGGGAGTGAGTCGTAGAGCGATGTCAAAGCTGACTTCCAGAACAAGAAGAAGCGCCGCCCGGAAGACGACGTCGCGCCCAGTCCCGTGGCACCACCGACGAAGAAGCAGAAGGATCAGGCTGCATCCGACGCCGCAAACTGCATATACCGTATACCCTCGGCCACGCCTGCGCCCAACTCGTCGCACCTGGCAATGAAGCACCCAGTGCACGTCCCCGTACACCTTCGTTCCACTCGCATGCCCGTGCCGAAACCGAACACAGCTATACGCGTCACCGAGCTGCTCGCCGAGCTGGGCGTCAGCACGCACCGCCTTGTTATGCCGACGCGTGTCAACTTGGAGATATTCGACGGCGTCCTGCAAGCTGCTTCCAGTCTTGTCGACATGAAGCGCCAAGTGGACCGTGTAGAGCAGGAGATCCGCACCCTGAAAGCGCAGAAGACCGGCGGATTCATCCCTCCAGTGGAGCGCAAACGATCAGAATCGGTTCTGTCCACTGACACTTCTGGGACCGGACGGCGCAGTCGTGCACCATAGTGTGATCAGACGTTGTACATGCATTTACTTACCTATGGTTGCTTGGAGCAAGTTGTTGTAAACATGGGCATGGAGTCTATAGGTAATGGTCGAGCTCGAATTGCTCCCGCCGTCAACACCTCCACTTAAATTTCGGATCAGCGAAGTAGGCCGTCTCCATCCCACCATGACCGCCATGATGCCAGTGGCTACGGGCTCGTCGCTGATCAAAGCGCTCAAGGCGGCAAGAGACCCACCAGTACCAGGCGGAGAGACAAAGGTCGCGCTCGCAGCTGCAGCATGGGCCAACCCGACCCTCCTGGTGCCGCGAAAGGCCGACGTCGTGCGCGACTTCGTTATAGAGCAGTGGACGCGATGCAAGCCTGGGTAAGTCGTTGCATGGTAGAGAGCTGACAGCAGGCCCAGCAGCTCACTTGCGGATCCGGCATATTATGACCTTCTTGTGGCCGTCTCACCGTCTTGCGCAGCGCCACCTGCTGCACCTATGCTGTTGCTTGACAAGTACATCCAATCTGCTGTTGGGTGCGGCTCCGACCTGGCCGCGGCGGCTTCGGCGTCGCTCCCACTCCTGTTCGAAGGCCAGAAGGCCGAGGCATGGGCGGAAGCCTGGGGAAAGCTCGTGACTGCTCTTGCTTCGCCAGGACCCCACGCCCTGACCCCGGCGGCTGAGCTGATCGTCTCGAACCTTCGCGCAACAATGCCCACGACACCGAACGCGAAGAAGATCGCACAGTCTCTGCACCCAAAACTTCCCGACTATGGCGCCGCGCTGTACCACCACCCTGAGATCCGGTCGATACTGGAGCCGTTGACTGCGGAGCTCTTCCTCCCTCTCCCGACATTGCAGGCTGTCGAGCCTGTGAAGCAGCTCCTGGCGCCTTTGACGGGCGAGCCAGCCCAGCTGGCCCTCGTTCCCGTGCTCTTCAAGACTTTTATCGAGGCTACCAAGCAGCACAAGTACGCACTCTACGCACGCGCAGATGGGCCGGTGGACGTCGTAATCGCTGAGAAGACTCGCGGTGCGGTCATCCCAGCGCTCGCGGCTTGCGTCGATCTCCTGGACCGCGTGGAGAACACAGCCCTCGCGCAACCTGGCTCTAGCTCATCGATACCGGCATCGGCATTGGCCCTTTGGTCTGCCCGACATGACATCTGGGACACTATGCTCTCCTGGGGTGGATATCTTGAAGGCGACGAGCGTGCTGGAGCCCTGGTGGCTGCCGAGGCGAAGCGCGCATCATCAGCCCTCGCACTATACGGTGCATCAGAGTCCACAGCGACGGATGAAGGACTGGCCGGCAGGATTCTGCGCACACTCGACGTCTTGGAGAGGCTAGACCACACCCGCACTGCGCTCGACACCAGCGTGGTGGGCTGGTGTCTTGCATCGCCACCACGCACCCACGCAGCTGCCCGCGCTCTATTGCTCTCGAACCTCCGCTTCCACCAGCTTACCCACGCACTGTCAGGCTTCTTCGCCAATCTTGCCGACGCTGTTCGCGCACTCTTCGACCCATCATTGCCAGCTGAAACACTCTCCCCACTCTACACTCTTGTCGCGACAGGCCCGTTGTCCGATAAGCAGTTCACCGACGAGCTCGGTGCTGCTTGCCGAGCCGCCAATCTTGGAGGGAGGCGTGGAGCGCAATGGGCCGGCCTTATCGGTGACCTGGCGGGACGTGTCCCTCTGTCATTGTCCATGTCGCACGGTGCCGAGACGGGCGGAAAGCGGAAGAGGACTGACGACGAGAGCGTTGCGCGTCTGGCTGCGGTGCTCAGTCGCCTGATCAAGATCATCGTGGATGCTGGAGCACGTGCCCGTCCTGGCGATGTCGAGGTGGAGGCGACGATCGACGCCGCCGTCCAGGCATTTGGAGACGTTATCCCACCATCAGACCAGCCGGCGGGGAAGAAGCGCAAGTCCATCGGCGGGCGGAACGAGGCCTCGAACCTGACTTTCGCGGCGCGGTTGCGCGTTGCCCGTGCGGCTCGTCTGATTCATCGGGATAACGACGTGCTGCCTCTTGACGCGCTGTCATCCCTGCTGGTATCCGATGCCCTCCCGGAGCTCAAGCTTGAGCTGTACTGCTACCTCTACACCCACCTTGCTCTCTCGCCGCAAGACGTGAAGCGGAGCGAAGTTGTCGATGCTCTCATCTCCACTCTGGACGGCGGAAAACGCGCCTGGACCGGACGGGACGCCGGTGTAACTGAGAAGACCCTTGCTGCCGCAGCATGGACTATCACTGCCGAGCGTGGCTTGTCAGTGTTTGACGTGGCTGCCACACCAGCACAGCTCGACACATTGGCCGGCATCATCGTCTCACGGGCTGGTGGAGACACGGACGGCTTGACAACATCTGCTGGAATCCACCGCGTTCTCGGCAATGCGCAGACATGGGAGCTGACTGCCTTCCGTGCGGCGCTCCTCCGTGCTCTGGTCAGCGCTGAGGGCAACCGTGGAGCGTTCATCGTGCTCTCGTCTTGCCCAGCACAATGGCTGTCCAAGAACGCTCGTACTTCTTTGCTCGAGACTGCATATGCCGTGGACGCAAAGGCGGACGACGAGACACGAGGAGCGATCCGCTCTTGGCTCGCAAGACTGGCGAACGCTGGCATTTTTGGACCTCTCGATGCCGCAAAGCTGAAGCAGATCGTCAAGACTGGCGACGGAACAGTCGAGCCAACACTCGCGCTCGTTCGCGCCACCTTACCGACGTACTATGCCTCGGTCTTGGACGAGGTGAAAAAGCCCTTCGCGTCATGGTCAACTGGGAAGCGCGACCTGCGATCCAGGACTGCAACGATTCTCCTCGACGTGCTGGCAAAATCGTCGCTCGACTCGGTGCAGGACAAGGCGGAGAAGCTGTTCACGACGGCGCATGCCAATCTCACTCCTGCAATCGAGGCGGGCAACCCGGATGACGAGCTCTTGGACGCGTGGCATGCCCTCGCTCGGCTGGGCAGTGTCCTTGGCAAGACTGTGGAGGACTTTGGCCCCCGCCTGCTTGCGTCGGCAAAGGAGCCCAAGCAGTCCGCTGTGGTTCTCGACTTGATCGCGCTCTCGAAGGCAGAGCTCGTCCTCCCAGCATACATCATTCTCCCCCACTCGCAAGATCTGGACGAGGCTCTCCGTGCATACGCTCGGAAACTACCTGCTGAGGAGTACTCCAGCGCTCTGGTATCATTGCTGCCGCTCCTGACTTCTGAGTCTGCGAAGTCTTCGGCACCAGCACTTTGCGCAAGTCGCATCCTCCTATCCTCCCCGGTTGAGGGCAGCGGACGTGTGATCGCGTCCCACCTCAACTCCCTTCTGCGTGTACTGGAGCTCTCCGCCCGCGTGAAGGATATCGAGGTTCTCAAGGCTGTCCTGGGAGTCCTCACTGCACTCGTGGATGACCGCACAGGTCTCCTGCGCCGTGGCAACGTTGCGACCATCATTTCCATCACCACCTCCATCCTCCTTCCATCCTCGGCCTCGGAGCCAACTTGCGCTCCTGCGCTGCTGGTCACAGCGCTGTCCCCACTACTCTCTCTCATCCGCCACCGTGCGGACGTGTGCCTGTCCAACATCCCAGCTCTCGTTGGTGTCCTCGCCGCGTCCATCCCTCTGCTGCAACGCGCGCGTACCGCGTCCTCTGCAGCTCAGCGGAAGGCCGCCTCCCGCCGACCCTGGTGGCTCAGCACCGAGCCGTCCCCCGATCCTGCGCCGGAACACGCCGCGCTCATTTCGCGTATCCTCGTGTCTCTCTGCACCGCCAAGACGTCGGCCACCGAGGGCGAGGGACAGAAGCTCGCCGGTCCGCTGGCGAAGCACGCGCCTTCCATTCTGGTTGCGTACGCGCGTGCCGCATCTGATCCGTGGGCTGGGCTGTCACCTAGTGTCAGGAAAGAGATGGAGGCTGGCCTATTTGCCCTGTGCGAGGTTATCACTGCCGGTGGCAGAGCCGACGGACGCGGCCGAGAGGGGGAGGGCGTTGGCGCCGCATTCGGGCTTGGCGACGTCCATGGCGATGCGGAGAGGGAAGTCTGGGCAGATGTCTGGAGGAGCTGGGGCAAGAAGAGATACGTGGGCAGGGGATAGGGAGTCCGTGTATATCGACATGCAGAGATGCAGTAGTGCTAACGTCCGCGGCACCCGCGGTGTCTTGGTTGACTTCTATCATCATTCACCACAGTCGTGTGAGACATTCTCCGCGAACTATCGACTCGTGCATGAGACTGCCGCGGCCTGTCTCACTTACCTACCACCATAGACATGCCTTGGCGCGCGCGTAGCGCTCAAGCGCGAATGTATTGACTGAGCCGTAATGATGACCGGTCGAGAACGCCGCTTATCAGCCTAGTTGCCGTCATCGGCTTCAACCGACTCGCCCGGAACATGACCCCCACGGGGTTGCCCACCTCGAGATACCCGACTTCTGAACCTATAAGTCGTAGTCCCAACCAGCACGATGCAGCTCTTCTGACCACATCGCCCTACCACGATGCCCACGTCCAACGGTACCAACGGCTCTAACGGCTCCAACGGGTCTGCCACCATCCTCCTTGCGGACTATATCATTGCTCGTCTCAAGCAGGCGGGGGTCAAGCAGGTAAGCCTGCCGAGTTCACAAAGTTGGTGTCGTTTCTGACAATAGATCTTCGGCGTCCCTGGCGACTACCAGCTCGAGCTGCTCGACTACTTTGAGCGCGACCCCGAGATTCAGTGGGTCGGCAATGCGAACGAGCTCGGTGCTGTGAGTGATGTCAACACTGGACCCCAACTTACCGTCCACTAACAACAGGCATACGCCGCGGACGGCTACGCGCGCGTAAAGGGTGGCCTCGCAGTCTGCGTCACGACCTTTGGCGTCGGCGAGCTCAGTGCCCTTGGGTAGGTCTCGCCGTGAATCAGGCTGACGACAGTGGCATTGGCGGTGCTGTCGCCGAACGCCTCCCCGTTATCCACTTGGTCGGCTCGCCGCGCTCGATGCTGCAGCAGAAGGACGCGCTCGTGCACCACACATGCAACCTGCCAGACCAGTACAAGCTCTTCTCGCAGATGAGCCGCCCAATCTCGGCTGAGACGTGCCTGCTCATCGATGTGCCGGAGACGAGCCCCACCTCGCTCACGGACGCGATCGACTCGGCCATCACTACCTGCATTGTCGAGTCACGCCCGGTGTACATTGACGTCCCGCTCGATTACAACCACAAGGAGGTGTCCGCGGCGAAGCTGTCGACTCCTCTTGTAAGTGAAAACATGTGCTATAGCTGACAGCAGCCCAAGTTTGGAGCACCCAAGGCGCCCGCCACGATCACGCGCAAGCTTCTTGACCAGCCTATCGAGGCTGTCACCCAGCAGGTCATTGACGACATTGTCGCCCGCTACCAGTCGGCCAAGAACCCTATCATCCTCGCGGACGTCTACGCTGAGCGCTACGGCCTCCGCAGTGCCGTGCGTGAGCTCGTCGCCAAGACCGGCATGCGCGCCTTCTGCAGTAAGTCACAAAACCCTCACCCGCTGACACACAGCCGTGACGTCCAAGTCCCTCCTCGACGAACAGGACAGCACCTTTGGCGGCTCGTACGGCGGCAACTCGTCCCTCGAGGCAGTCAAGGCCGAAGTCGAGGGCGCAGACATGGTATTTTACATCGGCGCGATGAAGAGTGACACCAACACCGGCCGGTTCACCACCAAGCTCCCCGAGGGCACGGTCGAGTTCTACTCTGACACGACCAAGATCGGCGGCGCGGAGTACCCCGGCACGGATATGCGCCACATCGTGCCTGCGCTCATCCCGCTGCTGAGCAAGCGGTCGCCGGTGAAGCCCATGAGCGTGGAGGACAAGATCGCGTCAGGGCAGCTTCTCCCTACTACGACCAAGGTCGATGGCGAGGTTATCTCGCAGAAGTGGCTGTGGTCCCGCGTCGGCTCGTGGTTCCAGGATGATGGTGGGTTAGTGCGAGGGTTAAGGGCTGACATCAGATGTTCTCCTGTTCGACATGGGCACCGCTGCGTTCGGCATGCTGCCCATGGCGCTGCCGAGCAACTCGCAGTTCCACACGCAGTGCATGTGGGGCGCTATCGGGTGGAGTGTCGGCGCGGCGCTGGGTGCGGCTCTCGCGGCGAGGGAAATCAACCCGTCGAAGCGATGCGTCCTGTTCGTCGGCGACGGCTCGCTGCAGCTCGTGAGTCTTCGCTCGAGGGCATACTGACTCGCAGACTGTGCAGGAGATCGGCACGATGGTGCGCCGTGGCCTGACGCCGTACATCTTCGTCATCAACAACGACGGCTACGAGATCGAGCGATTGAGTGCGTCCCTTGATGTAACCCGCTGACTACAGTCCACGGCCCAGAGGCAAAGTACAACGACATCGCGAACTGGGACTACACCATGATGCTGCCTCTCTTTGCTGGCCGGACGGGGATGAAGCACGAGACGCACAGCGTGCGCACCCAGGCAGAGCTGCAGAGCTTGCTTGACAGCGCGGAGTTTGCCGTTGCGGACAGGATCCGTGTCATCGAGGTGTTTGTGCCGCGCGGGGATGCGCCGCCTGTGCTTGCGCAGATTCTCCAGCGCAAGATGTAGGGTGATGTCGGGGAATGAGGTGGTAGATCTTGTTTTATCTATAGGCTTGATGGTACTGGTCAGTTTGCAGTTGGAAAATGTTGGGCGGCTCACGACCGATTAATGGCAGCTTGCGGATGGGGCGGCGGGGACCAATCTCATCTTCGGCTCACACGACCGCCACTTTGCCTGCGCCACAGCACCAAGCAACCACCATCGTGTCGGCTTATTGTGGCTCGCGACCGATCGGTAGCACGCGCCTGCAAATAGACACCACCTCGTTCCCGACGAAGATGCATTCCGAGATCTGATAAGAGTACAGTTGACGTCAGCCGCAATCATCAATCCTCTACGTTGTGGTATATTTACACCCCGCGAAGTCAAACTCTCATCACCTCCATCTTTCCTCCTTACTTGCCTACTCTACTCACGCTACTCAGCCCAGCCCCATCATGATCGACCACATCGGCATCACAACAGCCTCCTACCCCACCTCCAAAGCCTTCTACACCGCAGCCCTCGCCCCACTCAACGCCTCCCTCCAGATGGCATTCACCCCATCCCCAACCCACTCCGTCTCAGGCTGGGGTCGGTCCGCCGACGCCCCTACGTTCTGGCTCTCCTCCTGCCCCAAGGGCACGATACCGACTTCTGTACACGTCGCTTTCTCGTGCCCCAACCGCGCTATGGTTGATGCGTTTTACGAGGCTGCAATCGCTGCGGGGGGGACGGATAATGGCAAGCCTGGGGTGCGGGAGCAGTATCACCCCAACTATTATGGGGCGTTTGTGAAGGATTTGGATGGTCATGGGATTGAGGCAGTTTGTCACTTGCCGCCGGGGGAGGGGGAGGGGAAGGCGTAGTGGCTGACAGAGGGTTTGGAGCTGGTGTTGGCATCTGTAGTGTTTGGGGAACATAGGTCTTCGGTGTACAAGTCGGCTGTATGGGGGGAGACCGAGTACAGCGAGGGAGGAAGGAGGTTGTGCTGTCGCAGATTGTGAGGCCGCGAAGCACAGTGAATGCCTTGATAGTGCACGCCATAGTGTGATGAGAGAAGTCAATGTGTCCACCGCATGAGAGGGACGATAGCTGTGAGAGCTTGGTCAACACCGGTGTACGATCATCAGCAAGAGGCAGGAGCGTGAGCCATGGGAGACAGTTGAAGAGGTAAGAAGTTATCTGGTTCGAAGCCAGGTCGCCAAGTGCCACTGCGACACGATCAATCACGCCGCCGTCAGTCCTGTGGAGGCTCCTCGCCACACCCGCGTGTCCCTCATCCCACCACAAGTCATCACATGCATGCAAGCCACACCAACCGCCGAACCCCAGGTCCACGCGGTACGCCTTCCTACCTCATCCCCGTGTTTCCTTCACGCCACAGTGCGTTGCTAAGACCTCGGCGCGAGCAGCGCCGCGAGCATATCCTGCCCCGGCCCACCGGGCCCAGGCGGCGGGGGACCACCATACATCATCCCCGGGGGCGGCATGCGCTGTCCGGGACCAGGACCAGGTCCGGGGCCAGGTCCAACACCCGGAACACCGGGGGGACCACCATAGTACCCCTGCGGCGGGGGGAGGAAGCCTTGCATCGGCGGGGGAGGCGCAAAGCCCGGGTGCCCGCCGTGGGGGGAGTGGGGGTGGCCGTTGGGTCCGGGCGGGCCGCGCATGAGGTAGCCTGGTGGCGCGCCTGGGCTGGGCGATGTCCCGGACTGGAGGCTGCGGAGGAGGTCGTCGGGCGAGGGCCCGGGCGGGGGAGGGGGATACATCGGGTGTGGGGGGAGCATGCCCATCGGCGGGGGCATAGGCCTGCCGCCCTGGCCCTGGAGGAGCTGGAGGAGGTCAGGAGGTGGCCTGTTGTCGGGGGGCGAGCGTTGGTCGTAGAACTGGCGAGGGGGAAGCTCGCCGGACATGGATGGGCCGGGTCCGCCGCGGGGGAAGCCGGGGGGAGCGGGGTAGGGGTAGCTCCTTGGGTCGACTGGCGGCGGGCTAAAGTGAGGAGGGGGAGGGGGGATCATGTGGTTGTCGGGGCTGTGGTCGTGGCGCGAGCGAGCGGACATAAAGTCGCTGCTGGAGGTTTCGACGCTCGGCGACTGCTGGTAGGGCGATATGCCGGGCGGGGGGCCCTGGTAGTGCTGCGAGGATTCGGCTCGGGGTCCGGGGCTCGCGCCCTTGGTGGACAGCAGGCCCATGAGCTTAGCCATGTGGTCGTCGACACGGCCGCCCGAAACAGGCGAGGGCTGGTCGACAGGCGATCGGGCGTGCAACGGGGCTTGGTGTTGCTGCTGCTGCTGCTGCTCGTAACGATCAGGCTGGCGCTCGTACTGCTGGCGCTCGTACGGTGACTCGGCCGGCTGCTCGTACTGGCGCTCCTGGCGCTCGTACTGCTTCTCCTGCTGGCGCTCGTACTGCCTCTCCTGCTGGCGTTCATACTGCCTCTCCTGCTGGCGTTCATACTGCCTCTCCTGCACCGGAGCGACTGGAGACGCAGAAACAGGGACGGGAGGCGCACCGCCCTGCCCACCAGACGGCCCACCAGAGCTCCCAAAGAACCTCTGGAACCTGCTCTGGAACGCGCTCGTCTCCTCAACCTCCTCCTTCTCCTGCTTCTGTGGCTCGTCATCATCCACAACCTTGTGCTTGAAGTAACTCTGGAGGTTCACCTCGCGCGGCTTGGCCGGCGCAGCAGGCTGCTGCGGTGCCGCACCGCCAAAGAACGAAACCAGCGGCTTCTCCGCCGGACGCCAGCTGTCTCCAGCCTCTGGGCCCGCCTGGCGCGCCTTCATAGCCCGCTTGTGCGCAGCGATCATATCCTCCCCAGGGACGAACTTGACCAACGGATCCCCCGGGTCGGCGGATGACGCACTGGCGATCGCAGGGTCCTCCAGCGGCGCAGAGAGGTCCTCATCATCGTTCATCCACGCAGGCTCAGAGTTGTCCTCCTCATACCGGCCATACCCGCCCGGTCCGCGCCTGTCCCCGTTCCGCTGGTGCTGGTGCGGAGGCGCCTGTCGTTCTGAAGTCAGCCAAACTCCCGTAACAATCACCCACCTCCTCGCCTCCAATCGTCGTCCCGCCGCCGGCGGTCGCGATCTCCACCGCTGCGCGGCTGCTGCTCCTCCCTATCCCCTCCGAGGCGCATCGGCCCCCTCTCCCCCGCGGGGCGGACAGCAAACTTGCCCATCTGCCCGCTAAAGGCGTTCCCGCGGCTCTGCTCAGCAATAGCAGGGTCCACAGGCTGGTGGTGCTGCTGTTGGTGATGCGGGTCTCCTGGCTGCCTGCGCAGTCTTCCGTCAGCAACGAATGATGGGCCATGCGAACCCTATGTTCCTCGTCCCTCCTCCGCGACCGATGACCCGGCCGCCAATCCCACCGCCGAACCCGAAGCCTTCCCCGAATCCGCCGCCGCGCCGTCCCGCTGGGGCGATGGAGGCGATAGCCGGGTCGTCGACATGCTGGGTCTTCTGCGGAGCGCCGTACCAGCTCTCAAGTGGTCCCATTCCTGTCGGGACGGTGGAGCGGCGGCACAGGCGCAGGATCTCAGCACGCGAGTAGACGATTAGTGGGCCCGAGGGCAGACGCGGGGCGGGCTGCTCGAGCTCGTAATCCGCTGGTGCTGCGGGTGCCTGTTTTGGCGCGATGCCGAGGATGGCAGTCATCTCGGGGTCGACATCGAGGGTGGTGTTGACAGCGTCGGGGGAGAGGGGGGCAAAGTGGTTGAACTGGTTTGGCGAGGTGGCCAGGGCGGCTTGTGGTGAGGCTGCGGGCGGTGCGTGAGTGGAAGTGCGGAGATGGTCGGACGCGTATTGAATGAGTTTGAGACATCGTGAGAGCGGGGTCGGTGGGGTAGTGCGAGCAGTGGTCGTGCACAGCAAGCGGTCGGAGAAGGCAGTGTTCGTTGCGCAAATGAGGGAGTTATCGCATGTCGAGGAAGGCATGTCAGCATCGTGCTCCTACGAGCTTCAGGCAACGTACTCGGTCCCATGGCTGCTACCGACGTCTCAGACTATGCAGCTGTAACCAGATTAGTGCGGTAGAGTAGTGTTGTAGTAGAACTCGACGCGCGAGGAAGGTAGCCGATGGATGGGTGGTGCGCTATGAACGAAACTGCGCGAAAGACGTCGTCCGCCGTTGGACGGATGGATGGTTGATGCTGTTGGCTAGGGCGTACGCTGGTGGGACGAGAGCGATGAAGCAGGAAGTGATGATGGTTGAGGAAGTGTGGGAGTGAGAGTGAGAGAGTGAGAGTGAGAGAGGATGATCCAGATCAAGAGTCACCCATCCACGCCATGTTCCATATTCCACCCGCCCGCCATTTGGGCCCATTTGGCTAGTCCTCCTTCCTTCCTCGGATCGCTTGAAGAGCCTGGGCTAATACACCGATTGAAATCCTATTTGGATTTTCAGATGACTACATCTGATTTGTATTGAGATGTACAACAGACGTCACCGTGCAAGGAAGACGCGTATTTGATCCCGTGGCGTGAAGTGGCATTGCACTGCGCAACTGTGGCTGCTCGCTAGCTTCAGCTCCAGCTCCACGCCAGTGTCACTGCCCCATTCCTCGGCGTCAAACACCACATCTCCGCCAGCTGTACAGACAGCATCTAGCAGACAGCTGCGCCACGACGGAGCAAGCACATACTCATGAGTGCAGGTGCCGGGATCGGCCTCAATCTGTACGTGTAGGTCAGTCTAGATGCCGACGCAGTCCAGATCAGTGCGGGTCTCGAGAGACGACAGTTGTCAAGATATGTACATGCAATGAATGTCTATAATGCAATCTAACACCTCTACTCTCCCTAGTACCGCGGCGGCTGCTCATCTGGATAGCCACCGTATCCACCAAGGTGGGGGTCATACATCCCCTGCTGGGGGACAACTGCACTGCCACTCCCCTGCGCGGCACGAGCGTAGGCATCAAGCCCGTCGCCCACACTCCCCTGCCGCGACCTCGCAGACTGCCCAAACGAGTCCAGTCCATCCCCGACACTCCCCTGCCTCGATCTCGCCCCCGCACCCCTCCCGAACGAGTCAAGACCATCACCCACACTCCCCTGCCTCGACCTCACCCCCACCATCCCCATCCCCCTCCCAAACTGGTCCACCACGTCCCCACTCCCCTGCCGCCCCCGGAGGGGCGAGTACACCTCCCTCCCACTCCCGCCACTCCCCTGCGCGCGATGCGAGCCTCCGCCTCCATACCCACTCCCACTCCCGCTCCCGCCGCTCCCCTGCGCCCGGTGCGAGGCATACCCTCCACCTCCACCACCGCTCTCGCGCGAGGTATACCTCACGAGCGGGATCTGATCCGTCGACGAGGAACTTGTCCCAGCCCGGAGGAGGGGGGGCCGGCCATACGCCGTTGGGGGGTATGGCACGCTCGCGGCGCTGACCCCGCCGAATGCCTCGAACGGGTCGCGGAAGTTGCTGTCCTCGCTGCCGCGCGGCATGCCGAGCCTACTGCTCGCGCGGGAGGCGTAGGGATCCGCCTGCCCCGGGCCCATTGCGTTGTGGAGAAGATCATCGGTCGACTGCGGGTTGTACGCCAGACCCGACTGCGCCTTGTACAGTGCGGGCGTTGTCCTGCCTGAATTGTCAGAGCCCATGTCGAGCTTGCTGAGCGCAGAAGTAGACGCGATAGAGCGGTTGTCCCAGTCGTTCTTGTGGCGGCTGTCGACGGGGCCGTGGCGCGCGGGGTCGTATTCGAGGTTCTCCTCGGCGACACCCTTGACCTCCTTGCCTGAGAGCCAGGGGTAGGGCGCGAGGACCTCGCGCGCGGCTGGCTCTTGCATCTTGTGTACCATGAGGTGGAAGAGCTTGTCCTTGAGCAGGGCGGGGTGGACGAAGCGCTTCTCCATTTCAGAGTGCTTGATTGGCTTCTCACGCATCGCGCGGGCCTGCTGCTCCTCGACTTCCTGCTCTGTCGGGCGGTAGTAGCGGAAGGCACGGTTGTACGTCCGGGCGAAGTAGATCTTGAAGCCGAGGATGATGAGGATGGGGGGCACGGCTGCGATCGAGTCGAGCCAGCGCTGGCGCACAAGTGCGGTTGCTGCAAGTCAGCAAAACTCTGCCTGATAGACTTACTCAGGATCATGAGCAGCTGCATGAGGATGCACGAGACGAACAGGCGGTTGACGTAGACGTTCCACATGCGGCCACCGCTCTCGGCCTTCGTGACGTAGACGTAGAGCAGCTGGTACTTGTACTGCATGTCAGTGCTGGCTCCTGAGAGTGACTCACGACAACGAGCGAGAACCAGATTGCGATAGTAGCACCAATGACGACCAACGGCGCGAGCACGGCATACACCAACCCCACGGTAGCCAGGAAGAGAATGTTCACAACAACAATGGCGTACTCAAACGGCGGGGGCTTGGTGAGGTCGCGAATGTCGCGAGGAGTGTACGAGAACATGAGCCTGCGCACAGACACAAGCGTGAGCTTGATGAGCTGAATGAGCTCAAAGAAGATGAGGAAACCACGCAGAGGCAACCACGTAAGCCAATAGTTGCTCATCGACACATAGGCCGATTGGATTTCTGCTGTCAGCCAAGCTCCAGATTTGACTTAGACTTACGAATAGGCAGCTGCGCCAGACCGGCGAGGATCGAGTCGGCCGATGCGTGGTTCGAGATCTGCTGGACCAGACCTAAGATGAGGTTGAAGAACACACTCAGCAGGATGAGGATGAAGAACGACGAAACGATCATGAAGAAGAAGTACCGAGCAATAACAGCGCGCTCGAGGCGGGAACGGGTTTGCGCGCCTTGGTACTTTGAAATCCGGCGGATGATGTATGGCAGGATGTAGCCGAACAGACCTTGCACAGCAGACGGCAGAACACCAGACACGATGGAGAGCTGCCATTAGAACTAATCGCAGACGCTAGACTCACAGTCCATGGGCTCTTTGCCTGCCACGACCCGACGAAGGGCAAAACGCTCGAGAGCGATGCGAGGTTGGCCAACAAGGCAACAGCAGTGAGCGGTAACGTGTTGAGGAAGCACACCATCGCGATGAGGGCAAAGCCCCAGATGCGCGTCGAAGCCAACTCCGCCGTGTCCTTGGCGATGTTTTGCCAGATTATATCCTGCGGCATCGGGGCGAGCTGTAGAGACGCCCCGCCGAGCTCGGACAAGGACCCCTGGTGTGCGCGGGCAATGCGATGCGCCTCGGCCATGGTTGTAAACGTGATGAAGCCGTAGTTCTCGCCTTCGACGAGCGCAGCAGTGGGCATCTGCCCCTTGCGGGCTTTGCGCTGCTTGCGCTCCAGAGAGTCGATGTACGCCCTGCGCTCGTCGATCTGGTCACGCAGCACCTTGACCCTCGTGGCGTAGTACTCGATCGCGTCCTTCTTCTCCCCGCCAAAGCCGAGGGTTCCTTCAATACGCACAGTGGGCCGCTTGCGGCCGACATGCCCGCCCTTGAGGTACTTGACGAGCACGCTTTCGAGGTTCTTGATCGTGTCGTTGTACTTGGTCACGAGCTCGGGGAAGTCGCCGAGCCTGCGGCCTATGCAGGTCGCCTCGATGTCGTTGCGGATCTTGATGCCGTCGACCTTGAGCTGGCTGATAAGGTGCACTAGGCCCTCGTCGTTGCGGTAGCTCTTGGGCACGTGGGTGACCATGAGGGTGCGGGAGTAGACCTTGCCCTGGTAGGCCGGGGAGCGGAACCACCGATACCGCAGCAGGAGCATGGCCTGCCAGTTGCGCCAGACAAAGCCGATAACCACAAAGTCTGCAGTCAGCGATAGCAGAGGGAGGGTAACGCACTGATCAGGTAGGTGATGGCCAGAGCCGCCCACATCCATGATCCTCGGACGTTGGCAATGGTGATCATGGACAGACCGTCACTGCGCTTCGCCGCCTCGACGTTCTTGGCGTTGTACACTGCGTAGAGGATGAGCAGAATCAGACTCAGCCCCGAAACGCTGATGAAAATGAATAGCAGCATCTTCAGGAAGCGGAGGAAGGTGGTAGCATCGAGACCTGGAAGTCGTTAGCGATCACACGACAAGCTTTCGCCCACCGATGTTGTCCACCATCTGGTGCTCCTTTACGTGGATAACCGGGCTGAGCCAGTCGAAGAAGCCCTTGTCGATCTTGGGCGGTCCTTTGGAGCCATCGCCTGGATCTCCTTTGGGATCCTCTATTGTGTTGACTTTGGAGTACCCCGAGGTCGACGGAAACTCGTCATTGTATTTGACCTGGCGTCAGCACTGCTCCAGAGCGGCGACCCACTTTTGGCGCATAGACCTTGGAGTGCCGCGGGCGGACGATGGAAAAGCCAATGAAGGTGACGAGCTGGAGTCAGTCAAGCGAAGAGATGTAAGCGAGTGTGCTAGCTCACCGAAATGCCACACATCAGCCCCATCTGAATGCCCACACCTTGGGCACTAGACTTGAGCTGGGTCTCATACTTGTCGAGAATGCCCTTCCACTCGCCGACTGTTGTCATCGTGTATGCAGACGAGAGATGGAGATGCCGGTATTGGACGTGTAGTCTTGCGACGTCGGTATTCTAGAAACTGGAGCTGGAGTTGGAGCTGGAGCGTAGACGGAAAGAGCGCGGAGCCAGCCGAGCCAAGAGAACGTGAGGGTTGGTCCTGGCAGGCGGTGCAGTCAGGAGCGATGGACGGTGGTGTGTCGTGTGCGGGAGTGGTGGTCGTGATGTAGTGTGCAGCAGAGGCCAGCTCTGTCGACTTGTTGAGATGCGAGAATGTAGCTGGGATGAGGCTTATGCAAGATGAAAGTGATGAAGTGATGGAGACAATGACTGACTGACGACGACGACTGACCGACTGACTGCCAAATGTGCAGCACATGCAGCACACGCTCTGTCTGGAACAGTTGACTGATAAAGAGTGTCTGTGTGTGATGCAGGGTCCAATGCTGCGGTGCCTGGGCGCACTGGTGGGTGGTGCTGCTTGGTGATGTGCGGTTGTGCCGGGGGACGTGGAGTTTGCGCCTGGCCGGTCTGGCCACACGGACCCCGACACGCACACAACGCCAGGGAAAAGCACACAACACAAGAGAGAAAGTGGAGGTCGGAGTCCTGCATGTCCTGCGCTGATGACAAGTTTTGGGTGTGGAGAAGCAGGGTAAACAAGAAGGCACAGCAACAAGGGGGTTCACTGTTTCCAGCCGGCAAGGAGCAAGGTGAGAAGGTGAACCAGAGGCCTCTTCTTGGAGTCGTCCATCGGGCAGCCCTGGTGAGTGGCTTTCGTGGCGTGCAGGTGGTGCATGCATGCATGCTATGAAACTACTCTGGGCTGGGCTGGAAGGACGCCACACTGCATGTGCTCTACATCTGCAACAGGGCTCTCTCTGTGGAAGATCGTAGAACGGGGGAAATAGAGTATTGATCGCATGAGTTGGAGCACAGTCTGGTAGTCATTCCCGCAGTCGAGCTAGTCATGCTAGTCATCCATGCACAGCAATCTTGCGCTTCCGGACCGTCATACAGACGTCAGTACTCGTCACTCGTCAATGCTTTCCCTGTCGACTCCCCCACAGACGAGTAGCTTTTTTGGGACACTCATCGCTCACCGGGTCACAATGTCAAGAGTCTCCCAGCTTCCCGCATACCGTCCGCAAACTTTATGCCCTCGATACATGGGTTGTCTGCACAACATCCCCACTCGCAGATCTTCTCTGCTCTCCAGGTCGACCTCCTCCCCCTCTTCATCCCCACCCCGATTCCTCTGCCCTCTCTGCCAAGTTGTCTGGATTCTGCTTGTCCCTCTTCAGAGATCCTGCAAACGACATGTCCCCAAACACCCCAGACCAGTCCAGACTCTTTACTCGTTTTTTTCGGATCTCGGTCTCACCCCGTCGCGTCAGGACACGACTCACCCAGGCACGGGAGTCAGGACGCGTCGCGTGTGGGATCCTGCATGCGCCTAAAATGGAATTATTCAGGCCCACAAGCTCTTGGCAAGCCTATGGAGCTATGGAGGATGAGCTCGTAGGCCCGCCGCGCGTGGAGGTCGACCACCTGTGATGACATCGCTGCCTTCCTCAGCTGCTCAGTCGACTACCTCTACTCCCACCAACAACCCAGCATGTCAGGCGGCTACGCAGTAATCGACGTCGACGACGACGACAATGGAGACCTTCAGTTCAAGTCATTCCTGAACGACACCCCAGCCCCATCAGGCGGGCCATCACCATCTAACGCAGGGCCATCATCCTCCCGCGCCCAGGCATCAACTCAACAAGTGCCATACTCAGTCTTCAACCTGGCCTACTACCAAGTCTACTTTGACGTCGACACCTGGGATGTGGGGAAGCGCGTAGGATTCTCCATGATCCCGCGAGGCGGGTTCATCAGCGACGCATGTGACGGCCATGTCGACTTGTACGGTGAGTACCGGTCACCTTCCCACCTTCCTCGCGCCCTCCCGCGCAAGCAATCGCCCCCTGCCTTTCCTCCTCTTCACACACACTCCATCTCGCCGCTACTGCCTATGACTCCCACTGACCCCAGGCCCCTTCTGGACCCTCACAACCCTCATCCTAGTCCTCTACACCACCTCAACCCTCAACGCCTCCCTCACAGCCTACATGGCCGGCGAGCCCGTCATCACCAACATCCCCCTCCTCTCAACAGCCACATCCCTGATCTACATCTACGGTCTAGCCATCCCCGCCGCGCTGTGGGGCCTCACGCGGTGGCTCGGCGTCGGCGAGTGGGGGCCGGCAGAGTCACTAGGCATCTACGGGTACGCGATGAGCATCTTCGTGCCCGTCAGCTTGCTCTGCCTCATCCCCGTTGGCATCGTGCGCTGGGTTCTCGTCGGGCTTGGAGCCGTGAGCTCGGGTTTCTTCCTGTAAGTGTTCACGAGCATATTCTCCCAGCATTCAACCCGCCCAATGGTGAACTCTGGATGCTAACCCCAGCGTGACCAACATCTACCCAGTCCTCGCATCAGCAGACAACAAGCTCGTCCGCCTGCTCGTCATCGGTGTCGCGGTCCTCCACGCAGGCGTCGCGCTCGCGATGAAGATCGTCTTCTACTCCTACTCTGTGGGCGGGGTCAATGTCGGGCCGGATCCACTTGGCTCCGGGGCGGGGGCGGGTTCGCCGGCTGACCCAGTGGAAGAGGGGGTCAAGCGGGTGGTTCGGTGGTTGATTGGATAGGTTGTTGCTGCATATGCATGCCCGCATGGGATATAGACTAGCCTGAGGAGAGATGGAGTGTTCAGCACACGACCATCCGGGGCGGTCATCGGGCTCCCGTCCCTCAGTAGGTCGCAGCTTGTGTCCTGTTCGGAAGGCGTCTGCGTGGTTCATCAACGCAGCTTTGGCTAGTCAAGTTAGATACATCATTGCGTCGTAGCGTCGTGACTTGTCTTCATTAGGACATTGCAGGGCCAGTGTTGAGGGTGGTCATTCAGCGATGATGTGCAGGCGGTGAGGGGTTGCATGCGGTGAGGTGATCAGTCCATGAGAACTCGTGCTGTGCTGGGGTTCTGGAGATTGAACTGACGCGGCTTATGACTGTCTACATATGTTGGAGTACCAGCATACCCCGTTCCAAAGGCAGGGGAACGTATGCAAGTCCTACACCATGTAGGGGCTGTCGAGTACAATGATGGAGGCGGAGCCAAGAAGCCCCGTGATGGTTGCACCACTAGCATGGCACAGCTTTTGTGGCAGCGTGGCGCAATTGCTTGGTTGACAGCCGCACACCACTGCGGCTGTCAATCATTCGAACATCAGCAAGACATACCCATGCCGAAGTAGAAAAATCCCGTTTCAGAGCGCCAAAGCGAGGCATGCTGTTCGTCGAAGGCGATATTCTGTTTGCGGGCGAGACGTGCGTGCACAAAAGCATCAAAATTGGGGAAAATCTACAAAAACCGACGGGATCTCTCATCGCAGTTCCGATCCCCGTCCTTAACTGGGAATATAGCTGTATTCTCGAGCTGGTTCACTTTTTTTTAGTGAACGGCAGAAACATAAGGAATGCAACCACAAGCAGATTGTATTTTGGCATTCATTCATCACCCAAGTTACAACCACGACAGATTTCAATTCCTTACGCTCTCTGTCAACCACAGAGCAGCAGTGATTCTCTACGATCCGTGATACCCCTCTTGCCCCGGTGCTTGACAAGGCCGCAGAACAGCCTGAGGCCATCTGTTCGCCACAGTCACAACACTTTTAACGACACAACAGTACAGTCGGTGAATCTTACACCCCCCGCAACCCCTGCACCTATACGAACCGCAGCACCGATATCTCCTGTTCATTTCGGCCGTGTGGAGCGCCTCCCGAGCCTTGTAGCATGGTTCCTGGCAAACCGTGCAGTTGAAGCAGGAGAGACAGAAGGAATATGACCCGACGCACTTGCAGGGATTACGATGAGAAGTGGGGGTGTCGGACATGGTTGGCGGTGGGACGAGTTGACAAGATGGGGAGCGGGTGGAGTGGTGAGGACGGAGCGAGGGGTGAGGGGTGAGGGGAGCGGGAGTCTCTGGGACTCTCTCAGAGCTGGTAGTCATCCATTTATGTATGTATGAGACAGCGCTGCACGCGGCGTCGGTACTCGATTGCCATTTATGCTTCTTGTTATTTTACCTTTTGGCACGCTTCTTGACGCCCGTACGAATATTAGTCCGACCGAGGCGTGGCGTTATGATGATTTTACCGGAATATCGATGAATTAACCAGACATCGGAGGTCGCTCGCTATGTCTCAAACACCCGGAAGCGCAGCCTCCAGCAGAACACACTCACCACCCCGACGCTCCCTTGACTCGCACCCCGGGGATTGGATACACACATATCCACCCCAGCCGCACGTGGGACGTCAGAGGTGGAAATATTCATTAGCAGAGACCTGCCAACAGCAACGGTAAATCTGAACCATATTCACGCAAGGCAAAGTATATCTCATTCATTCTTCTTCCTACGGTACCTTCTTACAGTGCCCGAGACATGGTCACTTCATGACAACTTACACGACTGTTGTCGCTTCAGAGTGGGAGCTCATCCGTTCATCTCCTCACTCGTCGTCAGACTCCAATTGGAAGTGAGGCTCGAAGAGCGCACCACAGAAACCATTGGGCTGGGGCCGCGAGTATGTGACGTCGACCATTGCTTTGTAGGTGCAGCATTCAAGTCTATCGACAGGGCAGCCGTCGCATGCGACGCACTTGGGAGTCCCATAATGACACCAGTCATTGAATCTGCCACTCTCTCTGTCCTTGAAATGCATCATCGTGGCACAGAGGGGTTGACAGACGACGCAACTGTGGCAGAAAGGGCAAGAGTAGAAAACCCTTTCGCACGTGCACTGCTCCTGGTCCATGGCGGGATATTGTTCCGGGTGTGGGAGGTAGGTACGGTAGTCGGTAGGTTGGTGATTGGGGGAAAGGGGATCGGGTTGGAGGTCGGTCGTTGGGACTGCAGATCGACGAGTGCATCGTGCTTGCTACTTATACACACCGTACATCGTTGCAAGATCCTGTGCAACGACTGAACTGCATCGACTGATTGTTGCTCACTCGGTGGATTGCTGTTCTGATGATATTATCGATATTACCGTTCCTGTTGGCGCCGTCGTGGGCTTCTTTTCTGGAAGCTGTGGTCGTCTTTTTGCCACATTGAGGTGTGGCGATACTGCGATGTTTTGCATTGGACTTATGGTCGTTATCATACCGTGTGTTAAATATCCTGCCGCGCCGCTTCTCGCGTGACCGCTGGCGAGTGTGCAGAAGTCGTGTACCGGACATTCGGTTTAGATCACAGCTTGAGCGGTCAGGGTCGAAGCCATCACCGACGCTGATCATGGTCGTCTGATATTCAACCGTATCTACGCACTGATCGCACTGATCGCGGCAATCACCGCACACGTCACACCTCGACTTCCATCTACAGCACTGGCCTTTGTAGTAGTCAACTTTGTGAGAAGCATAGTGCGCGGCTTTCATGGTATCGCACAGTGGGTCGCAAATGATGCAATTCTGGAAATGTCTGCAGGTGCGGAAATTGGAAGTGCAGCTGCAGACCATCGTGGAGTGATGATTGAAGTACGGTTGTCGGTGAGTTGGTGAGGGAGGGTAGAAGAAGGGGGTTGAGCCGTGGGACCGCAGATCTACGATTTCGTCCAGCTCGTCCTACATACTGTACAGCAGATGCGGGGAAAAATCCTGTGGAATACTGGACTGATAGGCGATCACTCGTCAGAACCTGTTCAACGGGTTCTTTAGCTTTACGGGTAATATCATGGCTCCTGTGGGGCGCCGATGATGGGTTTCTTCTCGGCTTGAGTCGCCTCCTTCTCTGTCGATGTGCAGCTGGTCATGCTGTACCCAGCTCTCCTAGCAGTTGGTGCTTTATTGTTAGTTTGCCTGATTGAGTCGTTGGTCCTACTTTCCGTATGTCAGTCAGGCTGCCCCGCCACTTCTTGCCCAGCGGATAGCAAGTGCAGAAGTTGGGGTCTAAACCATCACTCGTTTTAAACCTCAAAACACACTACTCCCACCAAAATGGCACCTGGTATCTGCAAGGCATCGATAGCAGTCCGATGTGGAATCGACCACGAGCTTGGACCTAATAACAGCAGCGATTGGCTTGATGATCTCGTACGAAGAGCCATCTATTTCATCCATCCGTCTCCATAAAGTACTACAGTACGTTGCCCAAAGCATGATCACAGTCCTACTGCCGGTTTCACCATCAAAGCAGGACGACATTCAGCCACCCACCTTTAGAGAACTCTGAACCTAGCCGGACCAAATCACGCAAGGACTCCCAGGTACCGACTTCCAACCTGCAACGCTGGTGGCCCTCGAGAACCGACAGCAATCAGATCTGTGAGTTGGACAGCCACCGCAACCAAAACACTTGTAAGACATATAGCAGCACGTGTCATTGTAGATGCGCTCGGAGATGTAGAGCTCGTATCTCATGGTGTCGCACAGAAAATCGCAAAAAATACAGTTGCCGCACTTTCTGCAAGTGCGCCAGACGTAGTTGCAATTGCAGACCATCGAGGAGTGTTGAGGGGCCAGTGAGATGTGAGTCCAGTGGCCGGTAAGATGGTGAGGGAGGAGATGAGGGAGTGGGCTAAGCGGCGAGACTGCAGGTGTCCAGTGCGTCGAGCTTGACATTTATACATGTGCTGCAGTCTCCCGCAGGGCACTCGACCGTTTGCTGACTCGGCACGACACAGGTTGCTGCTTCTGAAGTATGTTATTGACTGTGCTTCTGTTGGTTCTGATACTGTAGGTTACAACTTGGGGTCTCACCAAGAAGTTCCGCCAGCTCCAGATCGCGGCTGTGGCGGTGTGGTGCTGCTCTGGTTCTTCACCGCGTTCGGTAGTGGCATCTGGCGCTTCTTCACGCGCACGAACTACTGCATCGGTTTCACCGTCGTCCTCGGCTCGCTGATTAGCATTGCCGAGCGCCAGTTTACAAAGGAGATTGACAACATCCGCTGGGACCAGCACCGCGCCCGCGGCAAGGAAGTCGAGGTCACCCCCCCTGCCCTGTCGACTGACAACTGGCCATGCTGTGCACAGCTCGAGCTGCCGTTGGTACTGACCCATGCTCTCAACTTCACTCCGGCTGCCGCACCATTTTCTCGCCCTGCTGCAGCTAGTGCAGAAGTAGTGGTTTTACCGTGCTCTTACCCACTTGTTTCGACCCTCGCGGCGCTTTACTCCCACCAATACGGCACCTGGTTTCTGTTTGGAAACGAGAACAGTCCGGTGTTGAGACAACAAGGAGCATAGGCCAGGTACCGAGCAATTGACAGAACTATCTGCACACAGGCGCCAGTCATTCTTATGCATTCGTCTCCCTACAGCACTACATTACCCGAGGTACAGTTTCATTACCTTGGGACAACTCACATGGAGCGGGAGCTCCTTCCGTCACCTTTCATTTCATTTCCAAGACTGGATTTGGCAAGGCCGGCAGGGCCGATGTTTACAGGCAAGGCGGCTCACTGATCATCTTGATGGGAAGACGTCTGGTGGCATAAGAGAACCTGCAGCAGTGCATCCTGTGAATGGTGCAACCACCGCACGCCCTGCACATAGCAGTCCACTGGCAGCACTTGTCATTGAAAACCTGGGGGGAGGCAAGGAGCTCGCGTTTCATGAAGGCACACAGCTTATCGCAGGCGAGGCAGTTGCCGCAGCGTCCGCAGGTGCGGAAAATGATATTGTGAGGGCATTTGCAGGCCATCGTGAATAGCGAGTCAGAGGTGGGTAAAGTAATCCGTGAGTTGGTGAGGGTGGGGAGACACGAGGGGGTGAGCGAGGTCGGCGGTGGCATTGCAGATCTACGAGTGCATTGAGCATTCTATTTATACATGCGCTTAAGAAACCGTAGGGCGCTGGATTGACGTTCGCTTAATCGCGCAAGTCAGCATAAGCTCGGATGCTGTTCTCGTGATTCTTCTTGTCGCAGATCGGGCGAAGCTTCTTACCTCACGCTGGTGTTGTTTATTCTCAGTAAGACACAACGAAGGCTCTACAACTACTGCACTAAACTGCAGTCGGTTCTTTTGCGGCCTCAAAGCAATTATCCGTCGGTTCTGTCACTCAGTTGGCCGCGCCACTCTCCGCACAAACGTCGACGACATAAAATGTGTTCTTAACGCTTCCTCCGCCTCGAACTCCGTTTGGCTTTGTCTCCATCACACGAAAGGTGGAATGGTCAACGCCAACTGCGTACGATTAGATCACAGACCATCATGCTTTGCATCTCATTGAATACTCGCGCACAAATCATGCGGTTACCTCAGGTGGCGATCCTCTGACTAGTATGCGCCACCCCTACCAATGTGGCTACTGGCGTGGACTTGAGGGGTCCTTCAGACCTTACAGATAGTCGATGCCGAGTACTCCGGTAAGCGGATGAGGAGAGCATGGCAGTCCAAGTCTAGTCAAGCTATTCTTTCGTCTGAGCTGGCGACCGTAGGAGTCGCCGGCGCGCGTCGCACGCAACCCAGTCACGCTCATGCATTTACTCTACTACAGAAACAGTCCTACAACAGTATATCATGTACTGCATGCTATTACTGTAGCATCCGTTGTGTGATTTTGTTGAGCGAGAGCCCATTTTCGCCTCCTTTTTGAATGCTGGCTTCTGTGCACTGGCCATCGCAGTGGTCCTTATTCAGCTCAAAGAGGTCTGGCTATACCTGACCGCGTGCCAAGTGCTGGACGGGAATGCCTTCTCCGGCAGCACTCTACCTCAACGACATGATGCACCTGTCAGACTGCTCAGGCTTCTCAGTCCAGGTCCCGACGATCGTGTCAAATTCGCAGCAGATATCCACGGTCTTGTGAGAGGGGCAACCGCCGCACCCGGAGCACTTTCTAGTCGAGGGGCAACAAGTGGCAACCTTGAGATTCTTATAGTCGACTTTGCCGAGCACCTTCGACACCCTATCGCAAAACCGGTTGCAGATCAGGCAGCTCGCGCAGTACTTGCAGCCAATAAAGTCGGAGACGCAAATGCAGGGCATGGTGAAGGTTTTTCTGGCGAAGCACGGCTAGGTAGGTGCTGGCGGCCAGAGGGTGAAGAGGTGAAGATTGAGGAGAGAAAGGTCCAGGAGTGGGACGAAGGGGAGGATGGGTGATGGGGTGTCGATTCAAGCTCTTCGTGTCCGTTATTTATACGCAAGGCGGAGTATATTCCTTGAGATGCCGATTGATGGGTATTCCTCGGCAGCGCAGAAGCAGAGCTCGACAATCAGAGTGGCCCTGTTGGCGCTGGTTGTTCTATTCGGCTGCGTGGCGCTTGTTTGTGAAGATGTAATACTGTATTGTTCCCCTTGTACTTGAGGGGGTCATGTTCCTTCTGCTGCAGTAACGCAGTGTCTCTCGCCTGAATACCGCTGCTTCCTTTGGACCAATCTGCCTCCTATCTTCGAGATCGGTCGTCTATCACTATTCCGGACGGTTGCACTTCTTGGCAGTGGTTCGCTGAGGCCTTTGGAGCACCCTGGCATGATGTGTCCAAGAGAACGCTTCTTCCTTGTGCCGCGCGGCAACGCCTACGATAATGATGGATCTGAGGTCTGAAGCCCGCCATGACTGCCGTGTTGCGTTAGAGTTTACTCATGGAGCACCATCAGTCAGTCATCACCATCGGTAACATGCCAAAGCTTGCGTCACACAATAAAACTACATTTCGCGTGAGACTTCATGCACTGTTCAGCACAAGCTGACAGTCCTTCGAGGCTTGTCTCCTCTACGACAAAAGAGCTCGATAAGGTACGTGGTACTGCTTTGCACTTTTGTCCACCATCACGAGTTCAGTAACCGACAACGCCAAACATGAAATGATGATGACAGAGCAGTTATGCATTGAGCTACGCTACGGCTGAGTTACAACCCCTACCGCCTCATTTCTTCCTCCTGGATTTTTCGTGTTTTTGTAAATTTTCTCAACCTGTTCTGTTTGCTGGGCGTGGATCCGCCAAAGTGCATTATCCAGCCTTTCTGGAATATGGCCTTCCACAGTACTCACTCACATTCAGCTTCTGAGAGTGAATGCAGCACTATAATGGACAAGGCCCCTCGGGCGACATGGTAGGCTTCTCGAATGAGACTATCTCGACAGTCTGAATGATAGAGCAGAAGGGATTGGGTCTCCCGCAGTTCCTGTACATATGATTGTGACCAGTGGCTTGGCAGCGCTGCATGGCACTCATGACTGACCGGATGTACGCCTGCCTGAGAGAGCCGCACAGTTCCAGGCACCTGGAGCAGGAGCCGCAGAAGCGGCAGTGGCGGAACTCGTAGGTGCAGGTGCAAGGCATGGTGGAGTAGTAGTTGGGTAGTGAAGGTTGGGGCGGGAGAAGGCGGTAAGGAAAAAGGAGAGTGGTGATGAAGGACAAAATGTCGATGCAGCTCTCACGAGGGATCTTGATGCCTTATGTAGCTGCCATGGAAGCCTGTCCGCCACAGCAATGTTGGGGCAGTCAGCGTGGTCAGCATCTTGAGCTGCTGCTCGGGCGAATATTAGAAACCTCTTTAGACAGGGGCGGACATCAGCAGAACGAAAGCAGTACAGAAGGAAGAGCAAGTCCAATGTTGTTGCCGCGTGAACAAACGACCTTCGGCGATGGCAGAATCGCGGCGTAACCTGGTGATGGCACGCACACACCTCGCCCCCGTTTCGCGCACTGCACCGGCGCAACTTACAGCGCCCTCCAAATTCAACAACTGTTGTTGCATTGCTTCCAACAGCTGTGCTTCGCAAGCGACACTCAACATGTGCGGCCACCGACGATGCTTCCAGTGTGGGGGATGTTCGACCTGCGGCACATGTCGCTGCTATCGGCGCTTCGCGAATTTGGCGAGTCAGCAGCTAACAACAACAAGGTAAGAGAGTGGTGGAGAAAAGCAAAGGAGATAGTCCGAGATCGCTGCTGAAAACAGAGGGAGACTTTACGCCACCAAGTACGAAGGGGGCAAGGGGCTGGACAGCTGAGACGATCCTCTTTGGTCTGCTGCTGGATGTGACGCCACATTGGACTTCTATTCGCAGTGGATAACTATCTGGACAGCTACGGTGTATCGTACCTTGAAACCACACGATGTTATCTGCATGGCTTGCAAACTGGCCAGTGGCAGCCATAATTGATTATGTCCTTGGCGCTCATGCATTGCTGGCTGGCCGTAGACATGGTACGACGGCGATATTCGTGATGTTCCACCTCGCGTGGCTGCAGGGGCCGCTTGCAGCTTGCAGATTAGTACTTGCCATCATGCCATCTCCAATGCGAACGCTGTGCGATTGTCTGTGATGTTTGCAGCCAGATAGCGGTGCAGCTGTAGCTCACCTGACAAGGACAGGGCCAGTGTGATCCCAACGGTGGGGGTGCTATACCCGGGATTGCGCACGACTGAGAAGACGAAAGACCAAGTGCCAAGGGCCGCGTCGGCACCGGCCACCCCCGCGTGAAATACTTGGGAGGCACTGTGATGGGACCGGGGCCACCCGTCTTGGCGTCCAAAGAGTGTGGGGTTAGGACTGTGGGACAAGCACGCAACTACGAGTCAAAGCCAGCAACTGCCGGGTCGGCACCAACAAGCTGTACGAATGGTCGTGCAGATACGACCTCAACTGTGATTGATGCGGAGGCCAAGCCGCCGAGACAAGGCACTTGTGGCTGGATAGGTGCCACTGCCCAATCCTACTGGGTAATCTTATCATCATCTATGCGCACTGCAGCATCGCAATCCGGCCCACGCCTGTCCACAAGTAAACGCGACCAGAGCTCCGGAATGTAGTCAGCCATGCACACATGGATTGAGTGATGTAATTCGGGGGATGTTGACTCGACGCGAGTGAATGGCATAGCTATACGTGTGCCTGCACTGATTGGAACACAAGGCAGGTGCTGTGGGAGGGCCCACTCCATCCTTCATCGACTCGACTCGGTTAGCATCACGATGGGCAGGTATAAAGATGCGCTGCGTTGGATACTTGCCGCTCACCTTGCCTCAACCTGCCTCAACTTGCCTAACTGGCTTCACCACTCACACGAGAGTCCCATACAAGCAAACTTCAAGCCGGAACACCATCACACCCGGCTCTCCCACCCAGCCACCGTCCCCTCATCGTCATGATTACCGACACTACCACCGCCACCATGACCCTCGAGCACGACGACGGTCACTGGTCTTGCCCGCGTTGTGGTGGCTGCCCGCGGTGCCGCAGCTGTGACTGCTAGACCGATATCAAGACACCACAAACCCATCAACCTCCAGCGTCCGGCTGTCTGGACAGCCATGTTGTATCCCCATAGAAAAGAAATGATATGCTTCCTTTGACGTCTGAGATTGCCCTTGCGGGGGCGCAGATGTTCTGATCTAGGAATGAAATGCATGGCTAAAAGACAATGACAGACTCTACACTCTACACTCTAGAACGGCACATTCGCCATCTCACCCGTAGCGAGAATATCATCGTCAAAGATGGCATCGTCGTCATCATAGTCTTCCTCCTCGTCCTCCTCGTCCGAGGTGTGGCTCCCCCTCCCATCCATAGTATCCGCCGACTCCTTGCGCTCCCGCGCAAACCAGCTCTCGGGGAAGGCGTTCGAGTCGCCGTTAAAGCTCCCAGGCATGCTGGAGGGCTGGCTGTTCTGCTGGCTTGAGCCGCCGTCCTCGTCCTCGCTCAGGTCGCCGGGGGTTATGGCTGGCCCGATGAGTGGGGAACTTGGGTGCGAACGGTCAAACGAGCCTCCTGGGGGTAGAGAAGTCTCCGGGTGGGGAGAGCGGGAGGACCTGCGGCCGAGAGAGGCGATCTTGCCCAGCATGGAGAGGCGGGAGGTGCCAGACGTGTCTGAGCGAGCGGAGAGAGCAGGTGAGACGGGTACAGGTGCAAGGTCTGGGAGGTCGACCTCGGGGATAGGGTCGCGCCAGTAGTTGAAGTCGGTGTACTCGGGCTGGTTCTTCGTCTTCACGGGTGGGAAGACTTCGTTGACGAGATGGTTCTGAGGTTAGCTATATCCAGGGGACGAGTACGCACCAGGCCAACGTAACTGCCCTTGTGGGAGCTCTGCAGGAGCTCCGTGAGGATCACGCCAGTCGAGTCGATGGTGTAGATCTTGCCCGACTCGATGCCGACAGATCGGTAGCTCATAGCATCCGTGATACGGTTACCAAAGCCAGCGAAAAACGCATCCTTTGCGTGCTTGCCGAAAAGACGCTGGATATCACGCAGACATGCCATCTTGAACAACTCAGGCTTACGCAGGATGACCTCACGATGCAGACTTGCCATCAGTCGGTCGGGGCTCATGATGACTGGGCCTTCAGGCATGCGGTAGTTGCCCTGGACAATTGTCTTCAGGTATTCGCGCGTCGTGTCCGCCTGGCCAATGGCTCGTGCGGTGAGGTAGATCATCTTGTAACCGTTGTTACAGATATCCGTGTAGAGGTTGGCGATGCCGCCATGCGTCCAGTCGCGCCCAATGGCGGCGTACAGGTGGCCCAGGGCGTCGGATCTGATGTCAGCGGGAGTTGAGCTCTATGCTCACTTGGTGATCGTCCCGTCAATGTCAGAGATGATGACCTGGTCCGTGCTGTCCCAGAGGAAGATACGAGCGGTGACCACCGCGTAGCCAGAATATGAGGACGAGACGGAGAACTGGACGGTGTTCGGCCCCGGCTTCAGGTTCAGCTCCTTGAGCTGGTCAGAGGTGAGACGAAGCGTCTTGGCGTAGTGCTTGATTTCGTCGGGCTCTTGGACCACCGCCGGTGTGTGGGACGGTGTTGGCACCTCCGACGAAGGCACTGTGGAAGGTCCCCCTCCCTGGCCTGGGGCATCCAGCTTCTCCGGCTTCTTTTCCGGCGCTGACTGAACGCGAGCGAGCTCCGCACCAGCTGGGTCGTTCTTGCGCCACCACCGCGAAAAGTACCCAGACGAGCGGGCGGGCTCAGGCTTCGGCACAATGGACGACTCGTACTTTGATCGCCGGTAAATAGCCAATGCAAACAGCAGGTGATAGGCATTAGCCCATGACAAGTAACTGGAGAGTCAGCCGAGCTCGCGCACTGCCACTCACAGTCCCTTGTAGCGGACGATCAAGCGCGGGTCATCGACCACTGTGGCGTCCTCCTTGAACTTCTGGAACGAGATACGGTTCTCGTCAAACTCATTCTTTTCCTCTTCCTGTTAATGTCAGCCAAGTCCATGATGCTGCACTCACGCTAGCCTTGCCATCCTCAGCGTACTTTTCGCCGCCGCACAACGACAGCTCAAACAAATGGACACGGTCGTCCAGTTGCAGTATGAGAGTGAACGGGTCGTCGTCCACTTGGCCCAGCTCGGCACGCAGCTTCTGCAGCCCGGGGTCATGGTCGTCCGTGACCGGAAGGCTCCCGCCACGGTGGGGCTGGGGTCGGGGCCGTCCCTCCTCATCTGGCTGGCCTGCCCAATCCCATGCAAGGTCCATATGCGAGCTGTCGATACGGTCGCCGTTGGGTGACGATGGGCGGCTGTCAACGGGTGGCTCAGACTTGGCCCGCTCGAACGCCCGCAAAGCATCAGGAGACGATGGCCTGGAGATGGAATCGTCGAGTGACATGCCGCCCATAGCCGATGCCACATCATGACCGCGCCCGTGGGCAGACGATGATGCCATGAGGTCATTTACGAGTTCTTCGACATGGACGTCCTTGATGGCCATCTCGTTCTGGGCGGGAATCGGGGATTGGCGATCGGCCGGTCGTGGGACAGCCTCAGGATCCGTCGTAAGCGATGACGGCTCATCTGCGGCCTCGGGAGGGGCGTTCATCGACTTCCTGTCCTTGTGATACCCACCCATGTCGAGGACAATGTCCTTGCCGTAGAGGACGTCAGGACCATCGCCTGCGCCCTTCGGCACTTTCGGGAGATCGACCTCGTTGTTGGAGTCTTTCGGTGCATTGGCAAGCCTCATGTTGCGAGCAGGAAGCTGCGCCGACTCTCCAGGTCCAGCCTCGAGAGGGTTTGGTGGCAGATCATCCTTGTCGTCTCCCTCCTTCACGCTTGGCTTGCGATCCAGCAGCTCCGCTTCTCCGGGCACGACATCGTCCTCGTCGGGACCCTTGAGCATGCTTTTGTCCGCAAGATCGCCGGTGAGGATTGTACTCGATGACGACGATGGCTCGGGAGCTACTGGCTCAGACTCTGGCGAGGGCGCATTGCCCTTCCGAAGATGTGACGCTCCTGGCGCAATCTTGTAAAGTCCATTTGCGCCACCCTCCTCCTGCGCATTGAGATCCAAAGGCTCAACCTCGGCAAGCTCAGGACCATCATGCTGCTTTGCTGGCCCGTCGTTGTGGCCCTTATGAGATACGCGCTGTTCAGTCGCACCGAAAGGTTGATTGGTGAGGGAGAATTCCTCATCACCCGGCGGTGGCGGCTCTTCATGTTCCGGGGGCAGGGCGTGATCCTTGGCATCAGCGCACCTCACGTGTCTGACTCACATCAGCAGCCTGGACCACTGGACTGGTCAAGAGGTCCGCGGGCACATCCTCCTCTGTCTCCAGGACAAAGAAGGCCTCCCCCGTCTCTCCCACCTTCATGCTGAACGGCGCAACATGTGGTGGTGGGAGGTTATTTGGCAGGCGCAGTGTGACGCGCTTATCGCCAGCACGTAGAACTTGGAGCTTGCCAAACCGGACGTGGAACGGCGAGCCTGCGAGTGTCTCTTCACCATTCTGATGTTAGCTGCGCTTGCGTAGCTCCCTCACCTCTTCAATGTTGCGAACGACGACGACGTCAATGGCGCCGGAGAGAGTGGCTGGGTTGATTCCCGAGTCTTGGCGTTAGTGACAGCGCGTGGCGAGGGAGCTCACAGTAGTTATACGCCTTGGAGAGGTACTGCATGGCGGGTGGTAATGCTGGACTTGGGTATAACGAGTGGTACGCGTATGATTGTGCCGGGAGATAAGCCGATCGCTAGCGCATGGAGGGGGTGACTGTCCAGCTGAGGCGGTTGGTCGGATGTCCAGCGTCGAGAGCAGATTCCCGACCGGCGGCGAGAGCAGTTGTATTATGCAATGACAGGGACCGTGCGTAGTGCTGTGGGGATGATTATATGACTGGCTAGAACTGAAGTGTATGCGACGACGACGAAGAGTGAGAGACCTACTCTGATGGGGATGTAGACATGAACGTTTGAGGGGCGGGCAAGGCACACCGCGATATCTCCATGACGTTGGCAACAGACCATTGCAAGAGAGCCGGACATTCATGTGCCGGACCCCGTGTGAATGGGCGGAGATCTAGCCGCAATCTCCGCCGATCTCACGGCTGCCGATGACAGACCGACTTGCCAGGATCAACAACAAAGTCGCGTCTTGCTGTGCCGTACATCGTCGCTCAGGTCACCATGTCCGTCGCCACGACAAACCCATAGTACGTCGCGTAACCAAGCACACTGCTGACTCCAGTGCTAATCACTCGCAATTATCACCTCTGGAGGGCGAGGTGCTCTGGGAGTACGCCAAGCTCGCGGACAAGCTGAAGAGGGTGCGTATGGTACGCGAGCGATTCTCACCTGCAGATATCTACTTTGGCACGGGAGTCAGCAGAGAACCCAAGTGAACCTCTGCTATCCGATCTCCGAGAGCTGGAGAAACAAATGAAGCTCGTGTACACCATGGTGAGGGTTACGATCGATTCACGCGCTGATGTCAGTACCGCGCGTCTGTGTTCAACGTCGTTCAGGCCGAGATGATGCGCGATGAGGAGCAAGCTGCTCGGCAAGAGGAGCAGGAGGCCAGCCGACAGGAGCGCACGCGCTACGACTCCACAGAGGGAGAATCAACAGTCATGTACTGATCGGCCTCCGCGTCGAACGCCCTGGTCCGTAAACCTGAGGGGCCCGCCCATCTCTCTGCGTCCATCCACAACTCGCACATATACCCCGCACTTCTCATATCCTCTGCATACTGTATAACGCATGTCTACGGACGATTTTAGAACTTGAAGACCTCCTCGGCCTTGTAGCCGAGCTGGGCAAGCGCACCGCCGAGCTCACCCTGGTCCTTGCCGGCCTTGGCGCCAGAGACAGCCTGGTACTGGCCGGGGGGACCGCAGACAAAGGCCTTGACCTTGTCGCCCTCAGCACGGGGGAAGTACTTCTGGATCTTCTCGGCCGTGATGTAGCCCGACTCGCCGCTAAAGCCAACGGGGGCCTTGTCGAGGAAGAAGACGACCTTGAGGCGGTCGGGGTGCCTGGCAGCGAGGCTCTCCCACTCACGCTTGAGGACTATGGTCAGTCACCGCTGTACGAAGAAAACTCACGGATGTCCTTCTCGGTAACGTTGGCGAAGAGGAGGGTGAACTGAGTCTTGTCCTCGGGGAGGGCGAGGGCGTGGTTGATCATCTGCCATGCGGGGGTGATGCCCGAGCCACCAGCGACAAAGAGGGCCTTGCCGATCTCGTTGGGCTTGTAGGTGTACTTGACGATAGGGCCCTTCATGAGCACCTCGTCACCCTCCTTGAGGGTAGAGAAATACTTGGAGATCTTGCCGGTGGGGTACGACTTGACGATCAGGTCGAGGCCGCCCTTCTGGGCAGGGGGCGAGGTGGGGGTGTAAGGACTGCAGTCAGTACAACTATCACCAAACTCGACTCACCGGATGGCGGGCTTGCCGTTGTCCTCGTTGATGCGCTTGTCATCGTTGGGCGAGCGGAGCAGGAGGCACGAGGAGACGGTGAGACCCGAGGTCTTGTCCTCGGCACCCTCACCAGTGAACTTGAACTTGTAGTGAGCAGTGTTGTCGCTGACCTTCTCGATGACGGCGAGCTTGAGGGGAGTCCAGGCATCAGGTGCAAGTCCGGGGTTGGGAGGGGTGTTCTGGGCCCAGAGAGCGGAGTCCTTGTTGATAGAGACTACTGGTCAGCTACCTCTTGCGACTGCTTGCTGTGCTCACCAGTACCGGAGCGGTTCATGTAAGCATAACCGCCAAGGCCAGCAACACCAGCAGCGCTGAGCCAGAGCCAGATGTCTGGTATCAGCGCGGGTTCTGTCTACAGGCCCGGCATTGACCGCCTAGGTACTCACTAGAGCCGCCCTCCTGCTTGGGAGGCTGGGGAGGGGGAACGGTCGAGTTGAGACGAGCGTTGCGCTGTTGTTCAGCGCAGGTTTACTTCACGGTACGTACGAGCGAGCCACGGGTGGCAGCGCGGAAGGCAGGGAGGGCAGTGGCCGTACGAGTAGCGATCATTTTGGTAGATAGTGTAAGTCGTTTTGTGAACAAGAGTAAAGAGCGAAGGAGAGGAGGTCTTGGCTGCGGACTGGAGGTGGGGGGGCAGACGAGGCCGGCCGGCAAGGTCTGCTCTGCTGTGGGTGACCATTTCGTCATTCGTTGCACGACATCTCCGACGGACTGCCGGGGTCCGATCGTGGGAAAGTGCGGTGAATACGGTCCATGGCGTGCGGACTGGGTCGAATTGTGGAGTTGAAAGGAGGAAGTCCACATCTTTTGTGGACCGCCGCCAAGCAGAGCCTCGGCCTGTGCCGCAGCAGAGCAGCTCTCCACTACTGCTGCCGGCATGGTGAGGAATGGGCCGGGACCGATCAGAGCCGCAGGCTGTTGCTGTCCACCCCGCAAGAGCTGGTCAGCGGTCCCGGGACAGAACCTCCGCCCGGGGCGCAGAGCTGGGATGGACACATCGAGGAGGGAATTGCGCCTCCCAGCTGCTTATCTGATAGCTAGGCATAATGCAGATGATCGGTAGACGTCGTTCACGAGCACATGAGCAGCCTCTCACTCAGACGCAAGCAACGCAACCGAAGAGGACACTGAACAAGGACATCCAACCAAAGTAACAGTCTTCCATTTCCCCAGTCTATCTACAGCTGCGATCTCCCAGGGCAACGCTATCGCTATCTCAACCTTGATCTCTACCGAGCAACATCACGAGGCGATCAGCTGGCACATCGCGATCTGGACAACTTCATCCGATGGATTCCAGCCGATCTGACGTCATGGTAAGTTTCTGCGCATTCCAAGACGCCGATGATCGTCCACATCGTCCGGATACCATAGCCATCACCATCTGCACCACGCAGCCAACTGCGTACCTGCTCGGCTCAGATCATGGAATATTGCATGCATGTACTGCCTACCCTGCTACCATGCTCACATCAGCGTGCAGCGATTACTAAGAGCGAACACGCGACTTTGTCTTTCGTCACGTGACTCTCATATGTTCGCGATCACGATGCTGATCATGGAACCTAACCTTCTGCAACTCGGTCAGCACCACCCACCATGCCTAACATCGCCCGGATCTGGAAAGAGCTCGAGTCCCGTGAAGTCACACGCGCCTTCCTATCACGGATAGGAAACCGTCCCGAGTCGTACAACTACTCCGTCCTCCACGCAAAGCAGGACATCAACCGCGCCAATAACAGGTACTCCAACGTCCTCGCCTACGACCGGACGGCAGTCTTCGTCGGCCCGTCGAACAAGTATCTCAATGCCAGTGTCATTCCCGACGACGGCAAGTGGTGGGTCGCGGCGCAGGTGGGTACCCATCTGGCTCTGCTGACAATAGGCCCCGCTCCCGAACGACTTTGGGACCTTCTTCAGAGCGATCTACACCCACGCAGCTGGGGAGAATGCCCTCGTGAAGGACATGCCGAAGCTGGACAGGAAACACGCGATTCTCGTACAGTTGACTGGATGGGAGGAGGGTGGAAAGGTTAAGGCACACGACTACATGCCGTACGTGTCAGTCGGGGTGGCTGGACACTGACGGCAGGAGCAGCGTGGGCGGCGTGGTGAGCCATAAAGACAACGATGGTGATGAGATCTCCCTCCGTCTTGTGGAACAGACACACAGGAAAGATCTGGGGTCGGTCTACTCGACACTCGAGCTCGGCGACGACCCCATGACCTTGCATCACTACTATTTCGGCAAGTGGCCGGACCACGGAGTGCCGGAGGGTGACCAGGTCACAGCCTTGATCGCACTCGTGGACCAAGTACGCACAGAGTGGGAGGCCAAGAAGTGCGAAGTATGGGTTCACTGGTGAGTACCATCCCCGGGCAAGAGTTACAGACTTCACGCTCATCCCAAGCTCTGCCGGCGTCGGTCGCACTGGCACGTTCCTCACACTGCTCTCGCTCGCTCTGGATGGGACCCAGCGGCAACCGCCGCAATCACCTCTCGGTCCTCTGCCGATAGACGAGGTGATTGCTCAGCGGGTGGACAGCATGCGCGAGTACAGATGTGCGCTGGTACAGACGCTGGACCAGCTAGATCTCATCTACAACATCAGAGGGGCCGCTTGAGCAGCATCCTCTTCTCTTGTACATATGTATCATACATCGGTTTCGTGGCACCGTTCAGTGGCACCCGCTACAGCCACAGGAAGCGCTTCCACGCGTAGTCCATCTTTGCGAGCAGACTCGTAGCCTTCTGCGCGTCCGCGAGGCTGACGACATCTTGCTCTTCGACAAACTCCTCAGGGAGGGAGTGCAGACGGTCACACTGCTCCTTTATCCGGCGTGTGACTCGGTTGACTGTCGCCAAGCACGTCTCACTACCTTCTAAACCGATGTCATCGTCCTCTTCCTCCTCGTTGTCGTGTGACGCCCTGGGGGCATTAAATTCGCGGGGCAGGGCCTTGAATGCGAAGAATTCGGACGCCAGTGGGTCGATCTCCGACAGCTCAACCCGCGGGGAGGGCGACTCTGCAACCTTGGCCTGTGTGGTGGCGGGTGTTGTCTTCGACGTAGCTCTGGATTTTGGGGTGGGCAGAAGAGACGGTTTGACCGACGTGGCCGAAGATGCGGAGCGAGCACGGATGGAGTAGGTGCTGTAACGCGTCGACTGGTCCATGGGGGAGAAGCGGACTAGGAAGCCGGCGTTTTGGGTCGGGTCACGGCTGGCCTCTTGCAAAGTCGACAATATGTACGCGCCTGAAGTCAGATGAGTTTCCTGGCACTACTTACCCTTTTCTATCGATGTAATCGACATCAATGGGATGCGGGTGAACTCGTTGACCTTTTCCAGAGAGTAGTTGAAGGATACAACGTAGAGAGCTTCCTTGGTCTGCAGAGTCAGCTTTACTCAATACCCGGGACATACAAGAAGCAAGACCTTCTCCTCTAGCTCGGGGCTGAGCTTGACATTGCGCTCTTCGGGAGATAAGCAGGTCCAGCCTGCGAGCTTTTGCTCGCCCTCGCTCAGCACGCGTGCGGCGCTGGTCTCAACTGGAGCGTTAGCTGGGCGTGGTGGGAGTCCGTATCAAGACTCACTGGCTGCGGCACGGATACGCGACTGCTTAATCAGAGCCGAGCGCTCGGTTGTCTGCAAGCTCTCGAGGAACTCGTTGAACACGCCGAGGTTTCGATGGCCAAGCATGAACGAGATCACGGCCTGAGCGAAGAAATCCGACACCGCGCCGTAGAACATACGACTGAGAGAGCTGACTCCGTCATGTAGCTGATCGTTAGCCGCAGCCGGCACACCTGCTCACCATCCCTGACAGGTCGCGCTTGCCTGTGCGGACAAAGTCGCCCTTCAGCGCAGACGTGTGGGCATAGCACAAACTGATCATGTCGCCGTTGTTCGCCCAAACTGAAGTCAGCAGAGTCTCTACGCGAACCAACTGTCGTTGAACACAGAGTCGAGATTGCTCGTCGCAGGATCGACAACGATGCCAAGCTGCAGGAGCATCTGGGTGAGAACATGGCGCGCCAGGTTGGACTGCACAACGTTCGTGCGATCGAGACAGTCGATGCAACTGCTGTTAGTCCATATCACAGCCCGCACTTACTTTGTCCTGAAGATACCCTTCTGCTCGCGCACGACGTCTCCTTGAAGCGACCACAGGTAGCCCATGTCCTCAAAGTCGAGCTCGTTGACCAGCTCCTGGATGCCTGACCAGTCCAGCCCGTGACACTTGGTATGGAAGTCGAATGGAACATATGTCAGATCCTTACGATCCAGCTGCTCGACCAGCTCCCCGTAGCCGTTGGTCACCGCCGCCTCCTTGCCCGTCTGCTCTGAGAGGTTAATGATAGTCTGCCGTCAGTACGCGGTGACAATGATGACATACCGTAGGCCCGTATCGCGCCTTCAGTCCATCGAAATGGATGTTCGCAACGGAATAAGTCTGATCGACAGGCAGATCCAGCACGGGTGGTGGTTTCATCGACCACGGGGTCTGAGACCACCTCAGCGGGATCGAGCCACGTATTTGTACAAAGCTGAAGAGCGAGACCTCCCCTCCGACCTTGGCACGGACAATCATCTCAGTCTCGACAAAGTTAGCGACATGGCCCTCGTGGTCGATGCCGCGGCGTTGGTACCTCAAACCGGCGCGGTCTTTGCTTCGTCGGGAGATTAGAGCGATGTCAACAGGGAATGGCTCTGGCGGCTTCTCGTCCGCGAGAGTGGGCGCGATCGGCACTGTGAAGGATGAAGCCTGGACCCAGCCCTGCGCAATGGGGAGAATGTAGGAATGCAGGCCGAGGTCGATGAAGTCCTTGACCAGCCACTCGTTCCAGAAGTAGCGGCGGTCAAATCGTCGCCAGAGGGGGACGTGGATGTCAGGCTCGACAATTTCACTGTCAGACTGTTTGTTTGAGGACTCCCTTCGACTGCCAAGCTTGGCTGACGGACTAGAAGGGGTCACTGGAGAGGCTTGGGAACTGTTCTCTCCTGAAGCATCCTTCCCAAGCAGCTGGTCCAGGAGTGGAGCTGACGCCGTTCGGTTTGCAAGGCGATTCCGCTTGTACTGGAGTGTATGTGATACGTCAAAGTCGTAGGAGTAATAGAACTCGCCCGAGGCAAGCTCGCGGCCGATCTGCTTGAGGATCTTGGTCTCCAGCTCCCGGCGTTGCGGTGCGGCTACTGGTGGTGGGGCAGGCTGCGGCGAAGCAGGCCTGGCTGATGGCTCGGTGGTGTCAGCCGCAAGCCTTGGTGAAGAAGGCTGCTGAGTCGCATCTAACGGTGATTCCTCGATCTCCTCGACAGGGGTTGGCTCCTTCACAGCAACAGTAGGCGCAGGCGTATCCTGCTTGCTGTCCTCCCCGCTGCCGGGCGTCTCTTGCTCGGTCTTGCCCTTGAACGCCGATATAAGCTCGGCGTCCGCAGGTTGATCTACACTTTTGTCGACCTCTCCATTGCTGGCTGCCTTGTCTTCAACCTTTTCATCACCTGTCGCAGAAGCCTTGGATATAGCCTTCCCCAGCCGAGGTTTGAACCTGCCCCAGCCGAGGGAGAACCGCCGTTTCACCCTCGCTTCGAGGCTGTCGTCCGTTGACGCTGGAGGAAGGTCCGAAGAGTCCTCATCGGCTTCGGGAGCTACTGAAGATGCGCGTCGAGACTGCAAGTACTCGTCGTCAGAGTCCTCGGATTCTGACTCTTCGGTGTCCTCCGTATCTGAACCACCAACTGACCCAGATCTCGATGCCGCATTCGACGCCCATGGCATACGCCACTTTGACCCAGATTTGGAGGGCGTCGCCTGGTTATTACCTGTCGATGCCTTGGGCGCGCGTTTGGCCTGTTGTCAGTGTGACCACGCGTCGTACCCACGATCAATCCACTCAGGTAGTGCAGCCGCGCTCGCGCATTGTCGGGGCTCAAGGGGATGATGTGCACATCTGACAATGTGAAGACTTCATGGGTGACTGCATCGCTGTTGAATAGGTCGTCGCTAGGGAAGATACGCGTTGGCGCCTTCGAAGCCGGAAGGAAGACGACGAGGTATGCAGCTGTCCCGTCAGACAAGTGCGCGCCATAGTATACTTACAGTCCCACAACCGCACGATTCCAAGTATGCCGCCAAGCTCTACTTCTTCGTCCTGTGGGTCGATCTCGTCTGCGTTGACCGACTCCACACTACCGCGCAGACCCCAGTGGATCAAGACGGCTGGATCTTTGGAGTCGGCTGGGCGAATGAGGACACCATTCTCGGCGACCGACGCCAAGAGCCGCCTGTGGGTGCGAGGAGGAAGCGGGGGGACCCTCAAGCTTGCAGGTAATTGATTTGGAAGAGACGAGGTTGATATGCGTGCAGGCTGTGCGTTCTTGGGACGGTTCATGCTGAGGAGTGCAACGGCTAAACAGTGAGCCGAGTCGCGCGATGGGTGGATCTTGTCAACATGCAAAGTGACGTACAAGATTCACCGAGCGTGATCAGAGTCAGGCACAGCCGCCATCACCATTGGGCGCTTGCACACGTGTTGTGTGTTTCATGGTGTGTGTGTTTCGAGACGCCAGACGCTAACGGCTGCGCGCGCTGCATTCGTGGCGCAGTCTCCCCAACAAGACCATCGGCATACGTAGAAGCTCACATGGCCGGTGCATGCGATGTCCTATAGCGTACTGAAAGCTGTTGCTCGGGCGACTGACAGCGACGGCTGTGTAGCGTTTGCACACATCCTCACCTGCTCGCTCTTGCCGTTTGTTACTTCTGTTTGGGTCACCTGGCAAGGACTGGCTCCACACGACGCTTGGCACCTTGCTGCGCGCGCTGCGTACTTCAGCACTCGACGGATTATTTCGCCATCTCCAGACTGCGAGTTATAGCTCGGATTGATCCTCCTTGAGCTCCAAGATTGACATCTGCCTCTCGCTCTGACATACACACCAGCGACGATACGTCCTTCAACCTTGAAGTCGACCCCTCCAGATGTCACAGGTCATGAACCCTCGCGACGCGCATGTCTGTACACACGACATACCGCCCCCGTGTACTCATGACATACCGCCTCCGTGCACCCACGACATAGAGATACCTGGCACGGTTACAAAGGTCAATATCCTCCATGCCGTTTCCAAGCCGGCCGTCATCGGCGGAGTGCTGCACCTCAACGCGACGACGATCCCAGCCGGCTTCGACGTCCAAACCCTCAAGGGCATGAAAGAGGCTGAGGCGGTTGCGGTTGCGTCGGCTTGGCCCTTGCCAGGTATAGCTGTTGCCAAGGTCGACACCAGCTTCCCTGTCCAACGGCCATATGTTATACGGGGCACACTGTATGTCAATGTCGCCAACGTACCAGAGGGAGTCAATGTCAACAGCTTGGTCGGCAAAAGTGCCATGGAGGCCATGTCTCTAGCGACAGAATGGAGTACCGCTTAGATCACATAACACATGATGTGAGGCGCCACCGTTCATAGGGCATACTGAGACATGTAAAATAGACGAAATGCAGATCGACCGGAAGCAGCGTCTCAATCCAAGCTAGGAGTCCAGTAGAGTAGCTAGCAGTCCAGTAGAATGAGCATTGATTGAAAGCACAAGCATGCCTCGCATGAGTTGTGCACGCTTCTGCCATTTCTGTGTGTAAGTGGTCGAGAAGGAGACTCCAATCCCGGCAGATCTCGAGGCCTCGAGGAACGTGTGTGTCAATGATGGCCTGCATGTGGACATGTGACGTTGTCGGCTGCTTCCATACAATATCATACCTTCACACTGCCTGCGGACGCTAGCCCCGCATCGCGTTCAACTGACGCGAGATGGTTGCCAGCGCAATCATTGCGGTAGCACGAGGGGATGGCCTGCACTTATACGCTTTACTAATGGTACTTTACGCTTTACTAATGGTCTGGCTGCATACCTGAGTACCGCATGACTGACTGCTTGCGGTGTTGCGACATCTGTTCGGCACATTCTGGTAGACCGAGAAGAGACGGCCCGCGGCCCGATTACTGCCATCGACGACGGCACTCGGGTAGTTATATCACACCAAGTAGGTGGCCTGACGTCCACGAATCAGAAAGAGTATCGGCTTTCTGGCGGACAATATACGGTGACCAGCGCAAGAGGCGGGCGACGTCTCCGGTGTACCAGAGTGCCCGTCTGCGGTGTACCAAAGTGCCCGTGTTCGAAGAATCTCAAGAAATATTTCTCGGTCTGAGATCTCAGACCGAGGATAATATTTGTACCGAGAATCGTACCGCACGCCGATCGTCGGCTACTTAAGACCCCATCACGGTCACTCTTGTCCGCCTAACAACATTCGCCACCCACCATGACCCAGCTAAGGGGTGGAAAGGAGGAGGCCGGGCATCGTGAAGACAGCTCAACGCTCTCCTCTACGAGAGATGCCGTGCAAGTGCGCCGGATCCATGATAGAGGTCATGCGTTCGCGCTGGAGGGAAAGAACATGGGTTACCACATGCATGTCGCGAAGGATGGTGACCTCCTTCACGACCACTTTGGCTCGCCCGCGCCCGATCTCTGCCCTTCAGACCCTTTACCGGCAGTGAGTGGTTGGACGCCAGGCCAGGGGGACGAGAAGCGAGAGCTCCCCGACATAGGACGTGGAGACTTTAGAACCCCGGCTATTCACATCAAGACTGGCGAAGGACACTGCGTGACTGCGTTCAAGTACCATCATTTCACGGCTTTCAGTGGAGAGAAGCGTACCGTCAAATGCCTCCCCTCCACTTTTGCTGGTTTGGCAACTGACGTCTCTTCGTTAAGGATCAACATGAAAGATGAGGGCTCCGGTTTGGAAGTGGCGATCAACTATGCCGTATTCCCAGAATACGACGCCATCGCGCGAAGCTACACCATCAAGAATGAAGGGAAATCAGCTGTGGAGATCAAACGAGCAGCAAGCTTCACACTCAACCTGGAGCCAGGGGACTGGGATATGGTTCAGCTCTCCGGCGACTGGGCACGTGAAGCTCGTCAATCCCGCCGCCCTGTGCATGTCGGGTCACAGAGCTTCCAAAGTCTGCAAGGATTCTCCAGCCACCTATTCAACCCATTTCTGGCGGTAGTGGCAGCGGAAACGACTGAGACTAGCGGGCCTGCCTATGGTTTGTCTTTGATCTACTCGGGGTCCTTCCTGGCAGAGGTGGAGAAGTACACCTCGGGGCAGGTTCGAGCTCAGATCGGGTTGAATCCCTTGCACCTCGACTGGAAGCTTCAGCCTGGCGAGTCGTTCACAACGCCAGAGTGTGTTGCTGTGTTTTCTAACCAGGGATTGGGTGGCATGAGCCGCAATCTGCACGGTTTATTTCGCAACCACCTGTCGCGGTCGAAATGGACACACAAACCTCGCCCAGTGCTTCTCAACTCCTGGGAGGGGATGTACTTCGACTTTGACGCCGAGAAACTGTACCAAAAGGCCAAGGGTTGTGCCGAGCTCGGAGTTAGCTTGTACGTCATGGACGACGGCTGGTTTGGCGACAAGCATCCCCGCTTGGGTGACAATGCGGGCCTGGGGGACTGGGTTCCCAACCCCAAGCGCTTCCCAGATGGGCTCGGTCCATTTGTCGACAGAGTAAACTCTCTCAAAGCCAACGGTAAGCCTCTGGAGTTTGGCATCTGGGTTGAGCCTGAAATGGTCAACCCAGCCTCTGAGCTCTACGAAGCCCACCCTGACTGGGTGTTGCATGCTGGCAAACACAAGCGCACGGAGCAAAGGCAGCAGCTAGTTCTCGATCTGTCGAGACGCGAAGTCCAGGACTATATCGTTGGCAAGATCGGTGCAGTCCTCGCCTCAGCCAACATTGCGTACGTGAAGTGGGACTGCAACAGAGCTATTCATGAGACTCCCTCCTCGTCTACACCGCATGCGTATATGCTCGGTCTCTACCGCGTTCTCGATGCTCTGACTACACGATTCCCCGACATCCTGTGGGAAGGCTGCGCGTCCGGTGGAGGCCGCTTCGACCCCGGTATCCTGCATTACTTCTGCCAGTCGTGGACGAGCGATGACACAGACGCGATTGAACGCCTGCACATCCAGTTCGGCACCACCCTCGTGTACCCAGCCAGCAGTATGGGATGTCACGTCTCCGCCGTCCCCAACCACCAGGTGGGCCGAGTGACGCCACTGGAGTTCCGAGCGCATGTCGCGCTCATGGGCGGGAGCTTTGGCTTCGAGCTGGATCTCGACGCCCTGCCTGAAGAAGAACCAAAGGCAATCCCGGAGCTGATCAAGCTGTCAGAGAAGGTTCAGCCGTTCGTGCGTCATGGAGAGCAGTACCGCCTGGCACAGCCAGAGACCAACTACCCTGCTGTGGCGTATCTCACGCGCCAGGGCGGCGTTCTTCTCGCATATCAAATGGCTGCGCGTATTCACGAGTTTCCGTCTCCCATCAAGCTCCAGGGCCTTGATCCCAAGAAGGAGTACTGCATCAACGGTACCAGATGCACAGGCGAAGTGTGGATGAACGTGGGGCTGAAGCCTCAGTGGGAGCGCAAGGACTTCCAGAGCAAAGTCCTCTTCATCGAACCGTGCGCCTAGTGTTAGATGGGAAGAAGAAATGCATACATGATCTCACGTTCAGCTATAGTTGAGTTGATCAGAAATGCAGGAATATGCACGAGCTCGTGCAAGCTACGTGATGCCACTCTATGATGCGGTGTCAGACTGGGGGAGAGGACGCTAGCGCTAGTGCTTGCTCCGGGCCTCTACTAACCGGACTGGAAGCCATAATAAGTCACGGACGTCAGTTTCCGACTTCTACGCCTCCCCATCGCCCATGACTTCAGCCCAGCAACTACTCAAGAAGGCGAACCTACTTCTCCTGGCGCTGGCCGGAGGGTACGCTCTTATCTTGTATGGTCTGACAGTACCATGGATCCAGCGAGAGTACGCGCGGACAAAGTCAACACTGACGTCAGGATGACCTTCTTGCGTTTGATCCGACTGCCTGTCTTCCCAAAGTATGACAATCCCGAGGCGTATGGCTTGGCTCGTGAGGACGTACGTACAGCGGACGACTGACAAGTAGCCTTCAAGACTCGCAACTTGCGGCTCAACACCTCTGACGGCGAGCAAATAGGTGCATGGCACATATTGTGAGTACGGCAGTCGCAGCTCTGACAACAGACCGCAGTCGTTCTACGCCCTTAACACGCCGTTCCCCCCTCTCAATGCCCTGAGTGAGCAAGAGTTTGACAAAGCCTTCGGCATGCGGCCTACGGTAATCTACTACCACGGTAATGTGCGTGGAAGGCGAAAGCGTCTTTGCAAGAACACAGCTGACCACAGGCTGGGACACGTGCGCAAGCTCACCGTATCCGGGGATACGTCGAGATGTCGCGCTCTCTCGACTGGTGAGTCCAGTTTGAGGGTATCTGTTAATCCCAGCAATGTCGTCGCAGCGGACTATCGTGGCTTCGCAGACTCGACCGGTACGCCAACGGAGGCCGGCCTTATAATCGACGCTCGAGCGACGTATGATTGGGTCGCCAGAAAGATCAAAGCTGCTGGTGGAGATGCTGAGAGTAACATCATTCTAGTTGGCCACTCCCTGGGCACTGGTGTGACTTCAGCTCTGGCGGCGCAGTTGGCCGATGAGAGTAAGGCATCCTCTCGGCGACTCGCTGACCCAAGGCAAACATCCCCGAGCCATAGCTCTGATTGCGCCATTCACATCAGTACCCGATCTGCTGTCTTCGTGAGTCCTCTGAGAGAGGACCAGACTGACACCTAGGTTCTGGCTGCTGGGCGTCATTCCACTCATCTCCCCTCTCAAGATGTTCCCTCGCGTGCAAGGTAGGCGTCGACTCGTTTTGCATTGACAGCAGCCTATTTCAAGTCCCGACTTGCTGTTCAATTCAACTCGGCTGAAGCGCTCGCCGTAAGTACAACGCTCTACTACCACTGATTGGCTTAGCGCACCGCGTCGCCCACTCTGCTCATCCACACATCTAGTGATGGCGTCATTCCCCACTCACACAGCTCACGACTGTACGACGTGCTCGTTGGCGCCAACGACATATCGTTCAAAGAAGATGCCGTCTCCTTTGAAGGTTGGGGCAGTGTGCGCTCGCAGGAAAGCAAGGGCCGTCCAGTGGTCTGGTGGGAGGGCCCATTCGGGGGCCACAATAACATTGGCTGGTCCGAGGGGACAATGGACCTGATCGCGAAGGTTGCGAACGTCCACCCTCCAAGCCCATAGATTATAAAGTGCCAGCTGCCGGCACCAAGTAGATTTCTCTCTAGAAGCATGCCTTGCCAGGTAGGAGTATGCCAATGCATCTTCGCATTGCGCTTGTCCACCACAGTGACAACAGGCGACAACAATGGCGGGTGAACCGCGGATAAACGATGCACGGTGTACCTGGCACCTGTCGCCCTCACGACGTGACTGACTTTGCTCATTTGGTCCCGCACTTCCCATTACCGCCACTCAACAACAACACACCGCTGCGACACAACAACACCACTCAGTCGTCATTTGTAGTCTCCTTTCACTGTCCCCACCCCTCCGAGCACCATGAGTGAGCTCAGCGAGCATGCGATCTTGTGGAAGTAAGCAGCTTTTGTGTCGTTCACTGATGGCAGCTCCGCTGCGCTCACCTCCCTTAAACGAGCGCAGTTGGTGAGCCTGTCGAAGCGGTACGGCCTGAAGGCGAACGGGAAGGTGAGCAACTCTCTCGGGCCATTGAGGTTAACCCCAGAACACGGAGATTGTGCAGCGTCTTTACGACTGTGAGCAATCCACTGCTGAACTACTGCTAACCCTAGTCGGGCAAGGCCTCACCCCCGGTGCCAAGGGCAGGCTCAACTCGACGCATGCTCAGGACGCCTCCGAGAGTCCCAGCAAGCACCTTCAAGCAGAAGACGAAACATCGCCGAACTCTCTGGGTCCTCTGCCGCTCACTATACCAACGCTTCCATCAGTCCGGAGCATCAAGCGACAGTCTGAAGCGTGGGAAGTGATCTCGACTGGAGACTCCAGCCTTGTGGAAGACAAGTCGGAGGAGGTAGAAGACCAACTTGTCTCCAAGGGACAGCATGCCGAAGAAGAGCAAGGATCGCTCTCCACTCGGTCATGGAAGAGTGCCGACAACGGCGCGCCTCTGGACGACTTCGGAAATCACAAGCATCACGAGCTGCGAGGCGTCGGGTCTCTCAGGTCCTTGGCTAGCTCTTTCCGCCGAACGGCATCACGCACACTGTCTGCCAGACACAAGGACACACGGTCAGATGGCCAAACATCCTCCAACGAGGAAGAGCAACAAACAGACGAGGCTGGACCCCCATCGCCAGCGTCGACTATTGGAGTACCCAAGCGCCACCCTAAAGCATTGCACAATCGCCCAAGCACCATCCGACTGGTGTCACCTTCAGCTACAGAGACCTTGTCTACCATCCAGCGCGCAGTCTCCCCTACCTTGAACGACGAGCTTCCGCTTACGGGAAGAAACACAGTCGATCGCATCAGGCAGCGCGCCTCCCACGCCCCTCTTCGCAGCACGTGTCCCCCCGTCTCCATCCTTAATCAACGATCCTTGCCATCGATCTTATCACCAGCAACAAACAAGACTGGCATATATCCCAAACTCCCATCCCTCGATTCCAACAGCACTCTGAACGAGATTCTGCGGTCCGATTCGCCAGAGATGCCGGGATCGTTCCCCGGGACACCTCGGTCGCCGACGTTCGTGTTTGGCACAGACCGAAAGGTCAGCAACTCGGAGTTCGCAGATGTGGGGGCGAAACTCTTGCAGGAAATGCAGGCCAAGCTCAACGGCACGGGGTCAGCTTTCAATGCTGAGCTGCTCAAAGGGAAGAATGCCGAGCTTACCAAGTTGGTCAATGTCAATGCCGAGTTGGGTGCCAGCACGGGCGGCTGGGGGCTTAGCTTGAGCTCGGGTTCCAAGGATCGGTACGCTGATTCGCACCAGCGCGAATTCTCGCGCATGAAGTCGTTACAGTCGAGCACAGGGAGCAAGGCGCCATCTGGTTCCAAGGCCACTGCAAAGCGCAAATGGGAAGTTGGTGCATCACTATCTACCACTGTGAACGGTCTCCCCGTTCCCGCCTCTGAGCAAGACCAGACAGATCGCGGAACGAAGCGCACCAAAGTCGCGCCGCCCACTCGCACAAACTACTTCTCCAACCTCCGGAAGTCTGTGAAGAGTCCTCTTAAGTCGTCCAGTGCCGCGGGTCCCAGTAGGTTGCGCACTCTGCGAGGCACACCAACTGGAAGCCGTTTCGCCTTCTTGCGCCACAAGCGGACACAGTCCAAGGGCAGTCCTGATTCTGTCACCAGTGACGGCGAGTACGTCCTTCCTGCCTCAACAGTACCTATGGATGGCACCCCTCCAGCTTTGGAGAAGAGGCCAACTGGACTCCAGTCGATACGGGTCTCCACCTTACAGCAACCTACAGCGTCCTCGATGTCCAAGGCGGCCCGCGGATCTGTTTCAGCGCAGCGGCGCAGTGCCATCCCCGACTTCAGCCCGCCCAAGCCGAGATATGAGCCCATAAAGGATCACAGTGCTTCACCAGCCCCAACCGCTAGCTCCGCTTCTACAAGGCCATCGGGAACCCTCCCTGAACGGTCTTTATCCATGGCCTCTTCGATGGGCACACTGTCCCGCTCTGGCCACAAGCACAATCTGGCTCGCATGGCTTCAGCCGAGTTCAAAGCCTCGATGGCGGAGTCGCCCGCCAACCTTCCGCTTCCGCCCAGCGTGCTACCCAAGTCCAGCAGTCGTGTGAGCGTGCGGCCTTCATCCGTGTCCTCGCGACCTTCTACACTATCGCGCTCATCCGTATCGTCTCGGCCGTCAACGCTATCACGCAGTGCCTCATCGATGCGCCCACCGACAACATCGTCGAAGCCGTCGACACTGTCGCGAAGTGGATCGACCTTATTGGCACCGACTGCGGCTTCGCTCGCTCGCATGCAGGCGACAGTCAAGCCACCCGAGCAGGTCCGCAGGCCGCTCCCCCACCCACCCAAGGTTGGTCTGGCCGGCATTGACGCCGTTGCTCCGTTCGGCGAAGCATCGTCGCGGTCGAACCACCTCTTCGAGAGCAACTTTCACTTGGAGCCGGTGAAGAGCCCCTTTGCCTCTCCTCGGCAGTCAGCCTTGTCTCCCAGGAAGTCGATGATGTCGCCAAAGCGACCGCTGACCCATACCCCCTCTGCCGCGCGTCGCGCCCGAGCCTCGGGCATAGCGTCGCTCAAGAGCTCAGCCCTGCACGACAGCGCGGACGTTACCCGCCGTCGCTCCGAGTTGCGGGCAAAGCATGACCGTCTGACTCAGGAGCGTGAGCTGCGCCGTATGCTGGAGTGAGGGACATAACCATGTGGCATGCAGAGCATGTCTACCCAGGACTTCTGTAATGTGTGCATGTAACTACGATGATACCATCCATGATGCAGTGCTTTACTTTTTGTTAGCGAGCTTGCGCCTCCGCGCAGCGTTGGCCTTTCCGGGGCCCTTCTTGCGCTGCTTGGCGGCCTCGGGCTCGGCAGAAGCCGAGTCGACCTCCTCGCTCTCCTCCTCGCCGGTCTCAGTCTCCGACGGGCCGGGGGTGGACGCATTGCTGGACGATGCGGGGGTGGAGTCGCGGCCGCCCTTCAGCCTCTGGGCGCGAAGCTCTGCTGCCCTTCCGCGACGCGGCTGGGCAGGCGCTTCAGCCTTGCCCTCGTCCTCTGCAGGGACGTCAAGGACGTCGTTGACGTCCTCCTCAGAAACGACGGGGCGTCCAGTCACCTTGTAGAGCAAGCTACGACCCAGCGTGAATGGCCAAGTCGACTGGATGGTAGGCGGGGCAGTGAGGTAGTCGAGGTGGGTGACCGTGCCGTCCTCGTGGGGAAGGTAGACCTCCTCGCCGTCGACGACGAGCTCGAGCGTCTGTCCGCCAACGGAGCCCTCCACCATCGGCACACGGACCTTCCTGCGCCCGCTCGCGCCACGGGCAACACGGCGCGCCGACTCGGTAAAGTACTGGATCTTCTTGCTATCCTTGGTGTGGTGCATCTGCTGCGCAACGTACTGCATGCCAGTGGAGACGAGGATGAGGAACACGGCGACGAAGTCGAGTCCAGGACGCCAGCGGGAGTAAGCGTACCCCAGCCCCTTCCATTTGGGCACGCCGTTCTTGTAGAAGAAGTTGTAGCGCTCGCGCTTCTCGCTGTTGCGGAGAATCTGGGCTACGACGCCGAGCCGCGCAAAGCGCTGCTCGATGTCCTTGACGCCTGGGTTCTTGTCTGGGTGGAGCTCGAGCGAACGCTTGCGGTATGCCTTGGTGATCTGTGAGTTGCCGGCCGAGGGCTCGACGCCAAGGAAAGAGTAGAAGGACGTGCCTTTGCCTGGTGGGGTTAGTAACGCCCGCAGACGCGTCATTCACCTTCAGAGGCTTCGAGGGCAGCGACGAGGTCGAAAATCTCAAAGTCGTCCTTGGTCCATGAGTTCCACCTGTGTCGTTAGCAGCTGTGAGAGGTGCAAGACCTACGCATATGCGGAAGTCGCGAATACGAGCGCGATGAGCGCTACGATGTTGATCCGCATGGTCGTGGACGTCGAGGAGCGAACGCAGACTGGAAGATGTTGAAAGAAAGCTAAACTTGGACGGACGTGGCGAGGCGATCTCCAGTCGCGACGGGAGTGATCAGGCACAAGGAAAGGGGGGGCGGGCTTGGCTTAATGAACGACAGGCGGAGATTGAGGGTGATCTCCGTGGGGGAGTAACACATGTCGGACCAGAGCGAGCATCTCCTAGCCGACGAGGAGCAAGGGTGCATAACTGCTCTATTGCCCAAGTCAAACATGGGGGTGAGTCCCGCAGGGGTACAGAGCATTACTGACTTCAGTACGTTGATACTCTGGAACCTCGGATCAGGGCGTTCCTCAAGGATGCGGACTTGTCAACAGTGTAAGTGTGGGAGCGGTGGCGGCCATCTGACGAGGTTAGCTCGGCAAAGGCGGTGCGCAAGAAGCTGATCGCGGATGGGGAGGACGACAGCCAGATCAAGGCGCATAAGGCCTCCATTGATGAGAGGGTAAGGAGGTGGCTGGTGCTCAACTGATGTTAGATTGGCGAGATCTACGAGGAGCTAGCGGGAGGGGTGGATGACGACTTGCCTGTGAAGACGCGCGACTCACCTGTGAACTCGCATCCGCCATCATCGCAGCCCGAGCCGCTGGTAGACCGCAAGCCAAAGCGAGAGGCGGGGGKGGCGGACGATGCGGCGATGGCTGCGCGCATGCAGGCCGAGTACGACGCGATGCAGGCTGGGCGGAGTCGGCGGACAACAGCGGCTCCTGCGCGCAAGCCGAAGGCGAAGAAGCGGAAGGCAAAGAGTGCGAGCGATGTGGACTCGGACGGGGAGCCAAAGAAGAAGAAGAGGGGAGGAGGGGGTGGCGCGTTCAACGCGCCGTTGATACTAAGGTACGAGGAGCAGAGTCCAGAGGGCGCCACTGACTCTAGTGACACGCTCGCGGCGTTCACGGGGGAGACTCATCTGTCTAGACCACAGGTGGTCAAGCGATTATGGGAGCACATCAAGGCGAACGACCTGCAGGACCCGAGTGACAAGCGCTTCATCTTGTGCGATGACAAGCTCAAGACTGTGTTTCACGTGGACAAGCTGCACATGTTCACGTAAGTGCTGTGTGGAGGAACGCACTGACTCCAGCATGAATAAGCTGCTGGGCCCCCATCTGCGCAAACCTGACGATGTTGTTGGAGGCAAGGTTGAAGCCGTAGACAGCAAGGTAGAGATCTCGGACGATTCCGACTCGGAATAGGGTAGTAATGTTGTCAGAAGACGTAGAGATACCCAGATGTCGTATGTATGGATTACTGTGGTGTACTCGTCTGCAGATGAAGACGCTGCGATAGAAGGCTGTGGAGCACGGGATGTCCACAGGACGTCCCTGCAGTGTAACAATATCCAACGACTGGGCAAAGAAGCACCATAAGTCCACAACACATGCAATACATAACGTCTACTTCCTCTTCTTCTGCTTGACGGGGCCCAGACGCTGACGGCTGGACAGCTTCTCCTCCTTGCCGCCAGACAGCCAGCTGAGGTCGCTGTCAAAGACGGACTTGGTCTCTCCCTTGGCCTCGGCGTCCTCGCCTCCGCTCGTGCCCTCGAACAGACGACGGAAACGACCGACACGACCCTCCTCCGCGATGTTGCCGCCACGCTGGGATCCCGGAGCCCAGAGGGGGTTGTTGGTCACGTCACGGGTGAGACGCAGGGTTTGCGGCGATGGTGCCGTGGTGTAGGAAGTGAAGGTGCTGCCGTCGGAGAGGACAACGCGCTGCGGGTAGAGGGCGGGCAGCGGGTTGGGAATGGCGGCCTTGGCCTTGACGTGGGTCTTACTTGGCCATGGGTTGGCCATACGCGCTGAAGAGGAGGCGAGGCGTGATCCTGATGGACGGCTGAGGCGGACAGCTGGGCGGACGGCGGACATGGCGGATGGGAGGGATGGGAGGTAGAACAACAGAGGTTCCAGGCGTCGTAGGGCTGGTAGAGTCGGTACGGTACTGGCAATAGGCCGTTCGGTTTGACAATGGGGTGTGTTGTAGATGTCGCGCAGCGATGCACTTGTGACTTGTGACTGAGTTTGTTGCTCGAGATGAAGTGCAACGGACATTTTCAGCAAGTCGTAGGAAGACGGTTGTTAGATGCCACCGTGGGAATCTCACTCGCGTGGCCACATGTCAGTGCCTGCAAGAAGCTTAATGTTGTGCCACCGACGCGAAATGCAGACTGTCTAGACGATCTTTGTTTACATATTTGTTCACCTCTGACAGTGAAGCACGATGGCAAAGTCGCGCTTCGAATATGTCAAGAACTATGAGCTGCCTGACCCGCTCATGCCGAACGCGTATATTGTGATCAGAGTCGACGGCCGCGGCTTCCACAAGTGAGCAGCAGAATTGGCAGCAGCTGACCGGACAGATTTTCCGATGCTCACGAGTTTGAGAAGCCCAACGACGTGCGCGCGTTGGACCTGATGAACCGGGCCGCCAAAGCTGTGATGGATGAGTTTCCTGAGGTCGTTCTGGCGTTTGGGGAGAGCGATGAGTTCAGGTGCGTCTAGACCTCTCTTGGGATCCTACCCGGGCAACGCTGTGACTGCCCCATCACTCGCTGCCCCACACCGCTAACTCCAGTTTTCTGATGAGACGAAGCGCAAAAGTGTACGGTAGAAGACGAAGGTGAGTGCTCATGATGTGCAGCTGGAAGGCGTTTGCTGACCTGCTAGCAAGATCAACTCCGCAGTGGCTTCAATATTCACGTCCGCTTATGTCTTCTACTGGCGCCAGTACTTCCCAACTGTAGACTTGAGGTATCCGCCGACATTTGACTCGCGGGTGGTGTTGTACCCTACACAGACGGAGGTACGCGACTACTTCTCGTGGCGTCAAGCAGATAGTAAGACTAGACATGATGGCGTTCCTGACTCCAGCGCATATCAACAATCTATACAACACCGCCTTCTGGGCGCTCGTACACGGCGGAATGACGGCCCGGGAGTCCAACAAGGCGCTTCAGGTGCGCCATGCAGCCTATGACTGCATGCTGACTACAGGGAACCAATTCTCAAGATAAGAATGAGCTCCTCTTCTCCCAGTTCGGTATCAACTACAACAACCTCCCAGCCTACTTCCGGAAAGGCAGTGTGCTTGTTCGCGTCGACCCCAACCCCGTACCAGTAGCTCTGGAGGCCGACGCGCCATCATCGTCTTCCCAGCATCAGCCAGAGCTCTCGCCCACCTCGCCGATACCCGATTCCACATCCGAGATGCCAAGCCAGGATAGCCCAGGGCGTCCGCCAGTGGAGGACACCCCGTACACCCCCATTGAGGCCCTCACCAGCCGACTGCAGGTCAGCTCGTCGCGTCCAGGAGGTGCAGCAGCAAAACGCGCCAAGCGGCCATACGATGGCATCTCTGGCGAGGTCGTCATCGTGCATGAGGACATCATCCGCAACCCATTCTGGAAGGCACGCCCGTGGCTCCTGGATTGACCATGATCGACCATCTCCGGCCGGAGCTTAGCTGCCCCACCACACTCGGTCTCAGCACGCATGACCGCAGCCTCGAACATCTTCCTGCATGCCTCAGCGCGTTCCCCTCACATTATAGCACATGTATGCATGACTTTCCGGTTCCCCGGCGCGCGCGTCCGGAGTCTCCACGCCATCCATGCGCGTCTTCGCCTCGAAATAGCCGATAGCCATTTGGTCCCGCATATCTTGCCCGAGTGACCGAGTCGGCGAGTCGCGAGTTCTGACTTTTGTCATCGACCTCACACATCAACATGGCCGCAGACCCACCCGCCGCTGCACCACCGAGCGGAACGTACGCGGCCTCGGCCGCGGCGGCAGAGCAGGCCGCCAAGGTCGCCGAGGTGTCGCCCGCCGCACCTACCGGGACCGCCGCGCCGGCGGCCACACCTCGCGTGCCGTTGACGCTGCCGGAGTCGTTCATGATCGGCGGCTTGGCAGGCATGACGGCCGTGACAGTCAGTGAGTGGCAGTACCCAGATTGTCAGTGACGGCCTGCTGACGCCAGCGAACATACCCGAGACGATGAAGACTCGCCTGCAGCTGCAGGGTGAGCTGGCGAAGAACAAGGACATAGAGCGCGTGTACAAGAACGTCGGAGACGTGTTCAAGAAGACGTGGAAGAACGAGGGTATCCGCGGCCTCCAGCGCGGTCTTCTCCCTGCGTACGGATACCAAGTGTTGCTGAACGGCTCCCGACTGGGTGAGTTGGAACAGGCGCGCTCGCTGTGTGCCCGATTGACTGACAACTAGGATTCTACGAGCCAGTGAGGCATCTCCTGAACCGCGCGGTCGGGTACGACAAGGACCAGACTGTTTTCTGGACGAGTATTGCCGCGGGTGCTGCGACGGGTTGTATTGGCGGTGAGTCGCGACCTCAGGCTCTCGCTGACAAACAGCGGCGCTAGGCTCGCCTCTCTTCCTGATCAAGGCAAGAATGCAGGCATACTCCCCTGTCCTGCCGGTTGGCGCGCAGCACTACTATAAAAACAGCTGGGACGCGCTTTCGACGATTGTTCGGACAGACGGCGTGAAGGGTCTCTGGCGTGGTGTCAGTGCTGCCATTTTGAGGACAGTCTGTGTAAGTCTCGCGCCATGCTACAGTCTTTGATCGTGGTTCGCTGACAAACAGGGTTCGGCAGTCCAGCTCCCATCTTACAACTACGCCAAGTCGTTCCTGTCCTCTCACGGTATCATCAAGGCCGATAGCTTCTGGATGTACCTCGCTGCCTCGAGTTTCTCCGGTGTAGTCGTGTGCGCAGCCATGCAGCCAGCCGACACGGTCCTGACGCGCATGTACAACCGTGAGTGCCACCAACAGCCACGTCCGCTGACCCCAGAAAACACTATCACCGACCCAAAGACCGGCAAGGTTCGCGGTGCGCTGTACACGAACCCGATCGACTGCCTGTGGAAGACTGCCAAGACAGAGGGCATCCGCGGATGGTACAAGGGCACGACGGCGCACTTCCTCCGCATTGCACCACATACGGTTATCACGCTCGTCGCGAACGAGCTTATCGGGAAGGAGTACAAGCGCCTCACGGGCCGTGGGTAGCAACATGCATACATCTTACTACATGTCGCAGACCGCGCACGTCATGCGGCGTGTGGCACTGCTAAGACGGCTATCCTGACCTTCCGCATGGCGGCAGGGGTGGGCGCAGGTGTGGCGCGCTAGCCACGGTTGTGGTGCAGATGAAAGTGCAGTCATCAAGCGAAGAGTACACTAGAACTCAGTGACACCAGCCTGGCTGGGGGCGATGGAGCGGGCATCGTCATCCGCGCTAGCCTTGTACCCGTACGAGCTGACCGCGTCGCTGGGCGTGATGCTCCCGATCGAGAGCTTGCGGCGTCCCATACCGAGCTTCTTCTCCGGCGGCGGAGCGGGGAGGCGGTCGTACTGCGAGTAGGCGATCGACGAGGCGCGCGAAGACATCGGCGCGGCACTCGGTGCGATGCTCTCGGGAGGCTGCTGCGATATGACGCTGGACGCGTACCCGGTGTAGCTCATCTTCTTGCCGGGGAAGGCAGAGAGCGGGAAGCTCTGTGTGACAGCCTGAGAGACAACACTCTGCGCATCGGGCGGCGGATATGAGATGGTGTCGTGTGTGCGGTAGTACGCTGGGTCGAATCGGCTGGGCTGGGCACGGCCTGGGGTCAGCGCCGGGTTGCGGGGTAGTGACTCACCTTCCGGCATGGGTGACTGGAGACGGTTATACGGATCCAGAGCGCGGTTCATCGGTCGCTTTGGCTTGCTGAATTGAATCATGCATGGGCGCAGGTTGTTCAGTGGGCCCTCGACGAAGCAGTTCTTCTCCTTGAAGTGGGTCAGAAGGTAAAGCCAGAGCGGGTGCTGCTGTTAGTCCCGCACAAAAAGTGTGACTTACCTTGCTAAGGACCTTGGGGTTGCCGAGAACGACCACGCCGTACTTTGCACGGGTGAGCGCGACGTTCAGTCGCCGCGGGTCGTTCAAGAAACCGATACCCTGGTGCTCATTGGAGCGCACGCACGAGAGGATGATGTAGTCCTTCTCGCGGCCCTGGAAGGCATCGACACTAGCCACTTCAACCTCCTTGTACAGGTCCTTCTTCAGGGACCCATGGAGCTGCATGTAGGTAGTGATGTAAGAGCGCTGGCCCTCGTATGGTGTGATGACACCGATCTGCGAGGGGACGACGCCCGATTTGAAGAACTTGGTGACCATCTTCTCGACATTGGCCGCTTCGTTTCGGTTGAGGTAGGACGTGCCGCTGGATGAGATCTCCTCGGTGCCGTGATTCTCGTGGAAGAACATGGGCGTGTCGGCGACAGGCCATGGGAAGTCGACCGACTTGCGCAAGCGTTCCGGCGCGGTGACACCGTTCTGCAGGGTTCCCTCGTAAAACATGTTCGACGGGAACTCCGACAGGCACGGGTGCATGCGATACTGCACCTGGAGGCGGATGGGCCGGTTGCCCAGGATGACGAGGCGCTCGAAGAGCGATTGGGACAGACCAGCGCGGGCGGCCTTCTTGTTCATGATGACGGGGCCGAGCTGCTGGTGGTCTCCAACGAGTACGGCCTGCTTGCAGCCCATGACGAGAGGGATCATGCACTCGGGCTCCGCTGCCTGCGTAGCCTCATCAATGAGCACGGTGCGGAACTTGAACTTGGCCAGACGCGGGTCCGCGGCTCCGACACAGGTCGTGCAGATAACATCCGCAGCGTTCAGGATGTCCTTCTCGCAGGCTCGCACGAGCGACTTGTACTTGCGCTCGTCGCTCTGGCTCAGCTCGCCCTGGTCGTTCCGCAGCTGGATGAGCTTCTGGAGCTCGGGCCTAGTGTCGTTGGCGGCGACCTGGTTGTGCAGAGCAAGGAAGGCGACTGAAGAGTCGATGGCCTCGCGCGACTTGGCGGCCAGACGCACAACCTTCAAGCCAGACTGGTGAATCTTCTCACACAGGTGGTCGACTGCGACGTTGGACGGCGCACAGACCAGGACCTGGCCGGGGTTCATCCTCGCGAGGTGGTAGACGATGGAAGCGGAGGTCACGGTCTTACCAGTACCCGGTGGGCCCTGGATCAGACTCAGTGGCTTCTGCAGCACAGCCTTGACGGCTGCCATCTGCGAGTGGTTGAGCTCAGGGAGATTTGGAGCAGTGAAACGCTTCGGCATCTGCGTCCGAAGAACCTGGGGCTCGAGCTCGTGGCCGAGGAGCTTGTGGTACTGGGGTCAGGATGCTCTTCACAAATCACTCACGATGTACCCCGAGACACTCTTGTCGTCGATTGCAAAGGTCTTCATCGCCATCTGCATCCGGTCGAAGCTGGTCGCCTTCCAGACAAAGTCGACAGCGAAGCCAACGGTACAGTCCGTGGGCACGTTGTCTGACCGCCTCAGCTCGAGGCAGACTTCCTCGGATGTGTCTACGGTCAGCCCCAGGCCTCGAGGGTCGACGTACTATTCGGCACCTTGAGCACACTTCCGACTCCCTCCCACAGCTTATCACTCGAGCTGCCCATCGTCGCCCAGCCCTTCATCCCCGCACCGACAAGCTTGAGACGCAGCTCGTCGCCGACTGCCAGGCGAACCTCGCCGCTCTCAAGCTTCGGCATGCAGAACCACGCCAGACGCTTCTGGTTCAAACCCATGTCCCACCGTACCTCGACGTCATTCTCCCCCTGCGACTCCTTCATGCGCTGGTCGTAGTCCGCCTCGATCTTAACCAGCGGCCCAAAGATATTTTGGTACTGATACGCATCCTCATATCTGTCGTCAGCCAGCCCAGCAATCTCGCCTCACCTCAATAAGATCGGTTGCATCTCCTCTTCGTTCGCTTGTGCCTCCGCATCCTCCAGCCTGGCTTGCGGGTTGTCCCTCCACATCTCCTCGAGTTTGGCGATCTGTGCCATGGAGATCTGGCGCGCACGGAGCTGCTCCGCCTCTGACGGCACCTTGACCAGCCACGGGAGGAAGGAGCGGTCGTGGATGATCGCCGACCACTGAGATGTGTCCCAGTTGATATCGCGCGAGTTGGTCAGCGACGCGCACGGTTGCCTGTCGTCAGTGTCGAACAACACATCACCCACCGGCAGAGCAGGACGACAACAGTGTCGCTCTTGGCAGGAATGAAACCCAGCAGGAAGACGTTCTTGCTTCCGCAGTTGTAGCCTGCTGTCAGCATGATCAAACACAGCACCCACATTCCGGAGTCATCTCGCCCAGCGCACTGTCGCGGTGCAGGATCACCTCCTTGTGCTTCGCCTTGACGAGGTGGTTGACGATATGTGACGCAGAAGTGCTACCCCGCGAGTTGCAGAACCACTTGCTGCAGTGCAGACACTAGCGTCAGCTGGTTCACCGCAGTAACCCACCTTGACCACACACTGAGGATTATGGATACCACAATAGCTGCTGTCAGCGCCGCCACCCCGCCACCAACCTGCAGGCGTGCTCGATCCCGTGTCCCAATGGCAACTCGTCCTCCTCATCCTCGCCAACATAGGACATGCTGTTGCGCATATGTGACGAGAGGGACATGGTGTCGAGCCGACTCTCGAGGCCCGAGTGCGTCGACTGCGGCACGAGCACTTGCTCTGTGAGGTTGCTCGGCGTCGCGGAGTACATCGACGTCGTATCGTCCGCGTCCGCTCCATACTGCTGTCAGCAAAAGCCGAAAGCACAGGACATACCTGAGAGGCGCCCTCGAACGTCGTGAACGGGTCCATGGCGCTCGAAGAGGGTGGGTATACGGTGTGTTATCGAGAGGTGTGGGTGGCTGCGAGAGCAAAAGTCCAGCTGGTGTCGCCTGGTGATCGATCAGACGACGGGAGTATTCCGGTGGCAAGAGGTGGAGGTCGACCAACGCGCGCGCGGCGTACAAGTAGCCGGAGGGGCTAGTCATGTTGTTGACATTGGCATCTACAGGCTACAGAGCCACACCGCAGCATGAGCGAGCCGAGTGACTACGCAGCGAGGGACGCGCCCGCCGAGTTCTCCGAGTTCATGGCCGCTGTCGACGGCGCAGCTGCCTCGCATGGGGGTATCATGGTAGATGCCGATCTGTACGAGGATTTCTTCGGGCACGCGCCGGGGTGAGTCCATACGAGCTGCTCGTGCGAGCATCGCGACGTAGCACTGCAATGTACTGACATAGACTGCTTTCTCGCGACATGCCCCCCTTCCCCACGGTATCCTCACCCCCGTCAATGGTGCACACATACCTCCTGATACGTCCCTCTATATGGACGGTCGACATCCTGGCTGGCTCCCTACGCCAACTCCCGCTCCGTTCCACCTCCAGTAACAAAGGCGCCTCCCCAGACTTCATTGCCTCCCTTCCCCGCCCGGCTCAATCCAACCTCCCGACAGGCGACGCCTCGTGCCCAGTCTGCCTCCAGACACTAGCAGCCCTAGCCACAGAGGAGGAGTACGCCCTCGCCTCGGACTCGTACTTTGGCGACCTCGAGGCCCTGGGCCTGCGCGAGCTCCCTTGTCCGGCAAAGCACGTTCTCTGCGCGAGGTGTGCGAAGCAGTGGCTGGCGCTGGTGAGTAAGCCCAGTACAGTATGCCTTTTAGTTGGCCGGGATGCTTCAGGCGGACGGGACTGATGGCAGAACAATTCGTGCCCGATGTGCAGGGCTGTCGTTGACCCATCAAGAGCGACTGACGCAGAGACGGCGGACACGATTGAACGGCAGCGCGAGACGGAGCAGATGTTGGGGCTGTTCCAGGCGCTGTTTAGGCGGCCGGCTCCGGCGCCGAGGAGAGACGATGCGGGGAGGGAGAGCTTTGCGGGGATGTACTCGTAGCTGCGGTGCAGGGCTAGCTGCGATCGAACGGGGAGGATGGGTTTGCGAGAGGAGTGCTGGAGATTGTAGAGTTGTAGAGCTGATGAGCACAGAAAGTGCAGCGAAGAACGTGTACAGACGGGCAAAGCTCGGGATCCGACAACAGGCAGTACCTCAGACAAAGTTCTCTGATCATCCGGTCGAGATGAGCAGGCTGCTACTTGGTCATTCTAGTCAGCTCGGGTCACATTAAGCAGATATGAGTACTTCGAGTTTGCAATGGTGAATCGAAGACAATTTTTACACGAGCTCATCGACGACGAGTGGATATCAAGAATGTGGCAATTATTTCGGTCCATTACCCATTACAGGCGAGGACTTTCAACATCAATGCAGCAGCCCATCAAGATGCATAACCTCGATATCTACACAACGCCAAATACCTCTGCACGCTATCAAGGAACATCAGCAATCTTCTCGAAGGAGTGCACGAGCTGGTGAGCGACTGATCGCGCCATCACCTGCAACGGAAAGAACAGAAAAGTACCTCGAAAAGCAGTAAATTCCCTTCAGTATCGTCATGAACTTTCCACCCGTGCTGCGGCCGATAGCTCAACGAATCTCACCGCCATCGCGCATAGTAACATGCGCAAGGCAGTTCACTCGCACGAACGGGTACCGACTTGCTCGAATCAACGCTCATCAAGCAGGCCAAGTAAATTTCAGTCTTATATCAACCTAAGACCGCACGAACCGAAACTGGCCCGAATCGGACTGACGGTCATCATCGCGCCCTCGCACCCTCTCGCAGCATCAGACATGCGACTAACTGCATCTATCATCTATCTCACTACCCAACCACAGCCCTCAAACTCTCCAACACCTGCTCCCCACTCATTCCTTTAGTCCACCACGCATCCCGCAAATCCTCCCCCTTCGCTTCCCCTCCCTCGCCCTCAGTCTTCCCCGCCTCACCGCCCACCTCCGCCTCTTCCCACTCCCCATCAGCGTCCTCCCCCTCCGCATCCTCCTCACCCACCGCATCGCCTTCTCCTCCCTCCCCACTCTCCTTCACCTCCCCACCCTCCACCTTGACGCCATCACCCACCGCCTTACCCGCACCCGCACCCGCCGCCACTCTCCGCCGCTTCGGCCGCGCCTCGGCCACACTGACCCCCCGCCTCCGCTTAGCCAGGAACGCGAGGTACTCCACCGAGTGCCCCTCCGGCTGGGGGATGTTCACCGCCCCAGGCGCGAGCGGCGGCCCAGAGAACCACAGAACCTGATGCCGCGCGTCCTGGGCGAAGAGGCGAGCCGTGTCGGGGGGAAGGTACTCCCTCACTGCAACTTGCTCGAGCACCTGGCTCCCGCCGACGATGGACGCGAATGTGCGGGAGGCAAAAGTTGGCTGTTGCTGGGGTGGCTGGGCGCGCCACGCAGTTGAGGGTGTACGGCCCGCCGCTGGGCGGGGTGGTTGGACCGCGGCCTGGGCCGCCGAGGGGGGACGGGATGGCCCAGGACCTGCAACGGAGGCGGGCGTTGGTGCGCGGGGAGTTGGGGTAGCGCTCGCAGTCGCTGCCGTCGTTGCGCGCGGGTCGGCGTCGCGGCGGGGAGCCTGGGGCTGCGCGTAGGCTGCCTCCGCTTCGTCCTCCTCCGAGTCGGACGGGATGGGCTGGCGCCTCGGGCGGCCGAGCGCGCCCGGTCCAGTCACGCCGAGGGTGAATGGCGACTTGACTACTGGCAGGGTGATTGGACGTTGGTACGGAACCACAGTAGTGACGTCGATGTGCCGCCTTCCCTCGGGAATTATGCTCGACCACTTCTTGATACGGAGGAAGAGCTGCGGCTTGTCGAGGTAGCGCGTGGAGCAGACGTACAGCGGCCAGCCGGGGTAAAACGCGCCAGGCACCTTGGGCCGCCCGCGAGCAGCACTGTCCGTCGGCTGCACGGTGACGCGCTCGATAATGTCCTCGACCGGGTGGTCGCAGAAGTGCGGGGTCTTGAACACCTCGCGCTCGATGAACGTCTGGTCCCCAGGGTGGACCGTCTACTGTCAGCATACCTCTCTTGTGCTTGACCCACCTGCTCGGGCCGGAAGTACCAGCACACCGTGACATGGTGCGTCGAGTACCCCTTGGTCGGGATGAACGTCTTGAAAATCTGCCCGACGATCGGGCGCGCCGCGTCATCGGGGTTGATGAGATGCACATAGTCACCAACACGATACGCCTGGCCCTTGTGCCGCGCCTCCTCGGTGAACATACGGTCCTTCTGCGAGATGCGGTTGGTCGTGATTCCATAGCCCGCCTGCTGCTCACTCGCGCCAGCCCGGCGCGCATCGTGCACGTCCTGGATGGTGCGCGCCTTGCCCGGTCCAACAGGGAGCGAAGCGAACAGCGTCGCTGACGGCCCGGGAAGCCCTTTGGGTCCCAACGACATAGGGTAGGGCGCCGTGATGGCATTGTACAACCGCTGCAGGGTGAGCACGAGGCCGTACTCCTCCGGCCTGGGCTGGGACCACCGCCTCGCCCTCTCAAACATGCGCGTCATGTCGAGATCAAATGCAAACAGCGTGTCGTACTTGCCCGCTCGTGCCGACTGCAGGATAGCAGCAAAGCTCGGCGAGTTCAGGTGCGACACGTATGGCAAGTCGACAGGCTGTGGCATGCGGCCCAGCACTGTCGAGAGAATCCGCCCCTGCGGATCCCTGTATCCCTCGATAGCCTCAGCCGCGCTCTTGATGCGATTCTTGTAACTCGTCGAGCCGCCGACAGACCGCTCAAACTCGGGCGCGCCCTCGCCCCACCACCCACTGCCGGGGACACCACCAGGCGCAGGATCACCAGGCAGGGGGTTCTGTGGGCCCTCCCAGCGCTCCAGCCGTGCGTCGAGCCCATTCACGTTCGCAGCATCAGGCGCGGAAAGCCCAGTCCAAGTCGTGGGCGGGGGAGGAGGCGGCGTCGGTGCCGGTGCAGCCTTGGCTGATGACGGTGCAGGCTGTGCAGGCGAGGCCTTGGCCGACGAAGCCGAGACCGAACTTCTCGATCCACGCGTCTCCCGCGCCCGTGCGGGAGTTGAAGCAGCAGCGGGCGGGGACTGTGCCGGCGCAGCAGCCTCTGGACGGGGCACGCGCAGGTGGATGGTAACAGGCGCGGGGGTGGCCTCAGCCTTGACAGCGGCGGGGCTGGCAGCTGCAGGTGTCGCTGGCGTCGCAGACGACCGCTCAGCCTTGGGCTCGGCAGACTTAGGCTCGCTAGACTTGGGCTTGCGCCCCCGCGGCGTCTTATGATACGGATCAGCAAAGGCGAACGTTCCAGCCGCGGCATTCGCGCGCCACGCCTCGTGAATTTGTGTCTGCCGTCAGCGAAGAACCCACCTCAAACGCACCGCATACTTCTCCGCATCGTTCCACACCTGCGAGTTCTCCTCGTTATCTGCCGTCAGCAAGACCGGAGTTACAACTCACAGTGCTTGGCATTCAAAAACACAAGATGCAGCTGCTTGAAGAAAGCCTCGGGGGTGGCGTAGTCCTGCGCTGCGAGGTGAGTCTGCCGTCAGCGACTCTGATTGCCCAGACAGGCCCATTCCCAAACGCAACTCACAGCAATGTTATCCAAGCACTCCGGCTCAGGAATGGCCTCATAGTAATCACTGTACTCCTCCTTATCCGGCAACTCGCGGAAGATGTCCGCCATCCATCGGCTGTGGTTAGCCCTACACCCCTCCAACACCATTCCATCACACCAGCCACCACCACGCGCAGCAGCACATCCGCTCGCGGGCGCGCTCTCGCGCGCTCGCTCGCTCGCTAAACTCACCTCCCCTCCTTCGCCTTGTACACAGCATCAAGCATATCCCTCACAGCAACCCACTGCGCCTCCTCCAACCCGGGGCTCGCGCCGTCTTTCTTCCCGGGGTACGCAGAGGGCACAGGATTAGGCGGCGGCGCAGCGGGACGCGCCCGGCCTCCAGACTTGCGCGGGGCCATCGTTGAGCTTTCCAGTGGGATGTCCGATGTGGATGAACGACACGAGTGAGTATTGTGGTCGCGAGAAGAAGTGGAGGGTGGTTGTGGTGATCGGTCCTGGGAGGGGCGGAGGTATTCGCGTGTCAACAACGGGTTACGTAATGGGTGGTGGTTGTGGCGCTGGAATCGGGTCAGTGGCGCGTGAATGGGATGTATGGTGTGGATGCGCTGTGCATTGTGAGTGGCGTGTGGCGTGTGTGGGTGCTGTGGAATGCTTGAGTGATAAGGAAGGGCTGCGAAGCGAGCGTGAGAGTGAGAGAAGGGTGAGCTGCCCCATCTGGTCGTTGTGTGGCCCAGTGTTGGAATGGAAGAACGAAGCAAGCCGAGATAACGGCTCAGGTACGCGTTCCAACACGATATCGCGAGGTTGTGGGATCCTGATCGAAGGCATGGCAGTCGCCGACGGTGGAGACGTACCCGACCCGCATGCGTAGTTGATGAGACGTTGAAGGAGGAGACGGGTGCTATGACGTCTGCCCATGGTGTGCAGATGTGCAAGTACACATATCTCACACCAGCTGATATGCGCCAGTGGGAGGTGTCTGGCCAAGGGGACCGATAACACTCGAACGAGTGGACTATATCAGAGTGTGAGATTAGTGTACGAGATCACTGTATAAGAATGGGTCAGGAATCCAGAGCTATTATGGATCGACTTCAAGTTGCGAGCACTGCTATTACCCCTGTGTGGTTATTGTCGCTGTCCGACATGTCGCCTTATTGGGGCAGCGCTACTTGAAGCCAATGGTCACTCACGCTCATGGCCGAAGCCCTGCATGACCCTCACGACACACACCAGTGGCATGGTTGGAGTCCTCTGCCAGATCGCACCACGCCCGTTCTGAAGTCTATCTGCATAACCTGCCAGTCCTAAGCCGGCTCTTCCGCGAACTCTAAACCTGCATGACTGGCCGAGAGCCGGCCCACCCCGGCCAGCCGCTCAACCGAATTACGACACACGCACAAACTCCACGACAGGACGGGTCATGCCTGTCCCGGCGCCATAGCCTTTCGCACCACTACACCCAACTACACTTTGCCGCCTAGTTGTCCTCGTTGCGGTCGATGTACGCGACCTCGAGGTCCGAGGGGTCAGTGGGCACCGAGAGGATACGGAGGGTGTTGGTCTGTTGTCAGCTTTGCTTGTGTATCAACTTACGTGGCCGAGACCGCCCTTCCAGCCCTGCACGGCGATGACGGTTGCCTCGGGCTGGATGATGCTGAGGTGGAGGGCCTCCTTGAGACCGAAGCTGGGGTTAGTGATGAAGCAAAGTAAAACCTACCGGATACGGTTGTCGACGTCGATCTGCCACTTGGCGACGGGGACGCCGCGGGGCTCGGGGTACCACACGGGGTAGACGCCGCGCGAGAGGTGGAGCTGGCGCGCGGTCTGCTCGTTGCGGGTGACTGGAGTTAGCGGGGGTCTCGCGTTGCTTCGACTACTTACCACAGATGATGGGGCACGAGGGGCGGTACTTGGATATGAGGCGGGCAGAGACACCCGAGGTGGACAGGACGATGATGGCACCGGCGTCCTGCTCGTGCGAGGCGGCGACAGCCGAAAGGGCGAGGGTCTCGGCAGTCTCGGTGGGGCGGGGGGTCAAGCCGCGGAGCTGGTCGAACAGAGGGCCGTAGGAGATTGCCTGCTCGGCAATGTATGCGGTCTCGGCCATCATCTTGACAGCCTCGATGGGGTAGTCGCCCTTGGCGGTCTCGCCGGAAAGCATGACACAGTCGCCGCCGTCGAGGACAGCGTTGGCAACGTCGGACACCTCGGCACGGGTAGGGCGGGGGCTGTACGTCATAGACTCTAGCATCTGGGTCGCGACGATGACGGGCTTGCCGGCGATGTTGCACTTGGCGATCATCATCTTCTGGGCGAGGAAGACCTGCGACGCGGGGATCTCGATGCCGAGGTCACCGCGGGCAACCATGACACCGTCGGTCTCGCGGAGGATCTCGTCAAAGTTCTGGAGACCCTGCTCGTTCTCGATCTTGGCAATGATCTTGATGAACTGGCCCTCGGTGCCGAGGACCTTGCGGATGTGACGGATGTCGTCTGCGCGACGGATGAATGACGCAAAGATAATGTCGACGCCGTTCTTGACACCAAAGGCGATGTCATCCTTGTCCTTCTCGGACAGGGCGGGGAGGTCGACCTCGGTCTTGGGGAGGTTGACGCCCTTGCGAGACGAAAGGGTGCCAGCGTTGAGCGACTTGACACGGAGACGGACGCCATCGATCTGAAGAACCTGGAGGGAGAGGATTCCGTCGTCAACAAAGATGATCTTGCCGGGGGCGGTGATCTTGGGGAGGTTGACGTAGTCCATGTAGATCTGCTCGGCATTGCCGTTCTCGGAAAAGGCCGAGTCGGTGGTAACCCAGAACTCGTGGCCTGCGGGGATCTTGACGTCGGCATTGTTGTCCATCATGCCGGTGCGGATCTCTGGGCCCTTGGTGTCGAGGGCAATGGCGAGGGGGCGGCCAGTGGGGCTCTGCTTGGCCGCAGCACGTGCGTTGTCAATGACCGACTGGTGGTACTCGTAAGAGCCGTGCGAGAAGTTCATGCGGACTGGAGTTAGGCTGTGCAGGGAGTGTGATGAGGACGAGGTGTGTGCTGTTGCAGACAGCTGACTGCCGCCGGCTGCGCAAGGCGCAGCAGGCAGCAGATCATCTCCCCCTACTTACCAATGTTGAGACCCGCCTCGGTGAGCTTGGTGATCATCTCGACCGAGTTGGTCTTGGGACCGATAGTACCAATGATGGACGTCTTTGGGATGAGCTCAAGAACGGTGTCTGTACTATGAACTGCGTAGGTGTCTAGCCCAGGCCAACGATACTTACCTTGCGGAGGTACTTCTGGTCCCCAGTGGGCGAGTCGAACTGGGGGTTGAGGCTAGCGAGCCATGCGATCTGCGAGTTTGCGGCCATTGCGAGTCTGGGGATATCGTGAGCTGAGAGGTTGAGGCGGGACACGGCTGCAAGGGAGGCGGAGGAGGAGGATGATGCGGGAGAGAGGGTCTGCGGGTTGGGCATTGTGGAGTGGGGGAGAGTGTGTGGATGGGAATGGGTGAAAGAAAGAGAGATGAAGAGAAGAAACGAAAGGAGCGTTTTGAAAAGAGAGAGGGGGGGGGGGTCTAGAGTACTAGGGGTGGATGTGAAGAGCCAAGAGTCAAAGCTGTCCGAGACTTTGTCTTGCTCGTTAAGACGTGGAGAGTAGGCTTAGAGAGAGTGGACAGAGATGGTAGAGATACTTACGATGTGTAGTTTGGGGAGAAGTAGAGAGAGAGTCGAGTACTGGGTTAGATACCTGCGCAAATCTGGACGCTTTGCTTAAGGGCTGGCTTGGGGTGTGTCAACGAGTAGACGAGGACAGGAGGAGGATGGAGTGTGGAAATATGTTTGTGATGGGGATGTGTTGGATCTTGGGACTGGACACACGGCGGTGATGATGAGTGGTCCACGCAATGGGAAGAGAGAATCGCTCGCTCGGTTGAAATGATGTAAGGGTAAAATGAGGAATAGGTATACGCCTCCCCACGCGGACTAGTGAGCTAATACCCGTTTCTTATTCGCCATTGCCGTCATCTCCCGGCGGCAAAGGCGGGATAAGCCACAGGTTTCCCTGGACAGGCTGGGAGATTCGGCTGATAAGTACAGGACAGGGTGTGTGTGTATGGGGTGTGTGTAAGAAAAAGATTGTGTGTGTCCGCTCTGGATGCTTGTGTGTGGTTTGCGGAGGCATTCGTCGGTTCCCTCGGTCCATTCTTGTCATTCCTGGTCGACACTCACACTGTGTGATCGGGGTATGCTCTCCGCTGCTTATCAGTTATGACGTGGCATTTGTGTTCACTTCTTTAGGTCATTTACGTAACCTGCTGATAACCCACGCGACTATACTCCCGCACCCACCTCCTCCTCGCTCGACTTTGTCCGGCCAAAAGTCGAACTCGTCGAGCATCGAGCACAAGCTAGCCCTACTGAAGACATCGTCGGCTGGTACTCGAAGGTTGTCAACACACTCCCGCTCGACCACTCGCACATCGGGAAAGACTCTCTTACGACTTCATCTGGACAGCGTTGAGAACACACTCCCACCGCCTCCGCCCACCCCGCCTCTGAGCTCATCTCCGCCTCTTCGGCACAGATCCTCAACACAACACACCTCCGCCGGCTCAACACTCCTCCACCAACCCCACCTCCCTCCCCCACACGATGTCCCTTCCAGCTCTGCGCACCGCAGTGCGTCACGTTGGCCGCGCCGGCCCTTCGTCATCACCTCTGTGCGCACTCTCAGCCGCCCCAGCCCGCCGCGCACTCAGCACCACCCCGGCCCTCTGCGCCAAGGCCTCCAAGTCCTCTCCCGGGCGCAAGACCTCCTCCAAAAAGGTAGTCAACCCCGACGCCCTCCCCCTCGACGAGGCGGTCCGCATCCTCCGCGCCCTCGAGATCACAAGCCCAACGGCAGCATACACCCTCGAGCTCACAACCAAGGAGCAGAGCACCCTCCTCCGTGGGCGTGTCCAGCTCCCCACCGACCCGCGCCGCACCTCGGACGTCATTGTCGTCTTTGCTGAGTCCGGCACCGAGTCTGAAAAGGCCGCGCGCGCAGCAGGCGCAACCATCATCGGCAACGAGCAGCTCTTCCCCCAGATTCTCAGTGGCGAGATCCAGCCGACAAAGGTGCTCGCCGACCCGGGCATGCTCCCTGCCGTGTCGAGGAATCTTGCGCGTTTCCTCGGCCCGAAGAACCTCATGCCCACGGCGAAGCGTGGGACTGTGGGCGAGGGTGCGGAGCTCGGCCGTCTGATCCGCGAGGCGGGTGGTGCGCTCGACTTCCGCGCGGACAAGGAGAATGTCATCAAGTCTTGTGAGTGGAGGAGAGCATGAGCGGAGGGGAGAATGAGCTGACAGCAGTGGTTGCACGGGTACGTTGAGATGGTATAGCGAACGAAGGCGGCTGCGGCTGTCACATCTGATTTTCGGCCAGTGTTGGCCGTCCCTGCAAACAGCTCGTAGCTGTCCCCTCGCTCCTCCCCAGACCCCCACTAACCCCAGGCATCCTTCCCCGCCTCATCGGTCGAGAAGAACATCCGCACATTCATCAAGGCAGTGCACGACCAGGCCGCACGCAACCTCGGCACTACGCAGGACGCGATCGAGCAGGCCTCCAAAGGTAGGCACGTCCACTGACGAGAGAGCTAACGCCAGCGACGTTCATCACCAAGGTGCGCGTCGAGACGACCAACGGGCCGATGATCGAGCTGCGTGGGTTGGTGTAGGCGTGATCTCTTCATATGCATGTCATGGGTTAAAGTGGCACCTGAGAGCATTGCAGCATCTGCCGAAGCGGTGGTTGTCTGAGTGGTGGTACAGGATCGTCGCACTCCATCTACAGACCCCATCACACGTTATTACAGCATCTCCCGAGCTGTAGACCATTTGTATGCTTCTCTCCGCACCTCATCGTCTATCACCCACTAGCAAGCAACGCATCGCATCGCACAGCTCGGGTATTGCTCGATGCCTGCTCGCCTCTGCTCTCTACTTCCTGCACCCGCGCCTCCGCGCCTCATTCCTCACCTCACGTGCAAAATMCCCCCGCCAATGCGGAGACCCCACTCCCTCGACTCAAGAATTCGAGTAACCCACAACCCCTCCTCATGACCTGCATGCTTCGCAGACCTACTCGCCTCCTCCCACTCTCCATCTCCCTCTCCCACCTCGCGCGCAACCACACCATGTCCGCCCAGCCCTGGTCGCCCGCCTCGTGGCGCGACAAGCCCATCGCCCAGGACGTAGTCTACGAGGACAAGGCACACCTTGACCGCGTCCTCGGCCGGCTGAAGCACCTGCCCCCGCTCGTCTCTCCTCAGGAGGTGGGTCGACCTTTGCTGCATCGCTGACGATCCAGATCGACACCCTGCGCGAGCAGATGGCCGACGTTGCTGCGGGCAAGGCCTTCCTCCTCCAGGGTGGAGACTGTGCCGAGCTCTTCGACGACTGCTCCCAGTCCCCGATTGAGCACAAGCTCTCCCTGTAAGCGCCTGCAATTACAGCCACCCCGCTGACATTAGGATCCTCCTCATGTCCCTCATCATCCTGCACGGCTCGCGTCTCCCTGTCGTGCGCGTGATGCGCATCGCAGGGCAGTACGCCAAGCCCCGCTCCAAGCCGACAGAAAAGGTCGCCCTCGAAGTGACCGAAGAGGTCGACGGCGAGGAGTTCACCCGCATCAAGGAGGTCGAGGTCCTCTCCTTCCGCGGGGACAATGTCAACGGCTACGACGTGACGGACCGCAAAGCGGATCCCGACCGTCTCCTCAGGTACGTCTCCCCCCCGACTCCCCCCTAACACCAGCGCGTACTTCCACTCAACAGCGACGCTCAACTACATCCGCACGCTCCTCCACTCGGGCTTTGCGGACCTGCACAAGCCGCGCGACTGGTCGTTCACGCACGTCCGCTCCCCCGAGCTCCAGCGCGCGTTCGCGAGCGTGATCGACTCCCTCCGCGACTCCCTGGACTTTATGAAAGCCGCAACAGGCAGCGCGGGCGGCTCCGAGCGCGGCGGCACCGAGTCGGTCAACATCTTCACCTCGTACGTTCTCCCAAGCCTCACTTCCACTACCCCCCGCTGACAGCAGCCACGAAGCCCTCCTCCTCGAGTACGAAGAGGCCTTCACCCGCCCAGGCGGGGCGCCGACCTACTCCGCGCCACCGAGCCGCGTCCCCAGCCGCGCCCCCACGCCCTCGCTCTCGCGCTCGACTTCGGCTGTACGCGTCGAGTCCCCTGCCCCCGAGTCCGGGAAGTACTACAACACCTCGTCGCACTTTATCTGGATCGGCGACCGCACGCGCCAGATCGACGGCGCGCACGTCGAGTACTTCCGTGGTATTGCCAACCCCATTGGTGTGAAGGTCGGCCCGAGCATGGAGCCCGGGGAGCTGGTGCGCGTTCTGGACAGTACGTCGAGGGTCGGGGGTGGTTGCTGACTTTGCAGTTCTGAACCCCGATCGCATTCCTGGCAAGGTTACGCTTATTTCGCGGTACGGCGCGGACAAGGTGGACAAGTATCTGCCTGTGCATATTGATGCTGTGAAGAGCACGAACCATGTCGTGGTGTGGCAGTGTGATGCTATGGTGAGTCGTCCTTCCTAGTACATCTCCACTCCTCCTTCCCCTCACTCACAACCCATCCTCCTTCTCTTGTCACCTTCCTCCTTCCCACTCTGTTCTTCATTCTCCACAACTCTCCTCCTTTTCTTCCATTTCGCCTCTCCTTCTCCACAACCTCCCCTGCCCTCCTCCCTCCTCCCCGTCTCACATCTGTTTACCGTACTAACCCCAGCACGGCAACACCAAAACCGCAAAAACCGACCCCACCCTCAAAACCCGCCACTTCTCCGACATCGTCGAGGAAATCACCCGCTCCCTCGAAATCCACGCCGAGCGCGGCACGATCCTCGGCGGCATCCACCTCGAGCTCACGGGCGAACTGAACGCCGAGGGCTTCTCCGTCACAGAGTGTATCGGCGGATCAATGGAGTTGGAGGACAAGGACCTCTCCCTGAACTACAGGACGCACTGCGACCCGCGGTTGAATTACGAGCAGTCACTTGGTGAGTGAAAAGAAGGGAAAATTGCTGACAGAAGACGTGGCGTTCTTGATTAGTAGCCATTTGAAGGCTAGGCGGAGGGGGGAGGCGCCGAGGGAGTTGTTCAAGGTTGCGAGGGGGAGGAATTAGGGGATGCAGCGATGACCTTGGACCTTGGGTTTCTTCGGCAGACGACAGGTGTTCTCATTGTTTCCGCACTGCAGGAAGGATAGCTGATCGTTGAGTAACGAGCTGACCTCTGATGCCACCTCTGATAGCATAGTTCGGCGGCACTGTAGGAAAAACTGGCTACTACAGTTGCCAGACTGACGAGATAATTGATGTTATTTCAGAAAATTCGAAGGAATGGATCGATCCCCTCCTCCGCAGGCCACCTTCTCGTCACCGACATCTTCAGCCATCCCATATTGTGGCTATCTTACGAGTGATCGTAACTCTCGTCGTCACCAGCACACCAACAACCATCACACGGTTGCCAGTTGACCGCCGTTCCTCGCCAACACCGTCAAATGTTAGTTGTACTACTCAGTGCTGACATTCACACGCGAACATACCTACGGTACTAGGGAGGAATATGTTGGCATGCCAGCCAAGTAATAAGATTAGCCAGAAACATACAATCTCAAGTATTCTAGACAGTTTGCTTACGAACAAGAGGACTTCTAGCCATCGTACTCGTGCGACAAACGTGGACGATTTTCCTGCATTTAATGGTCAACATGGTGACCCCTCGCCGCTCATCGTGTCATATTCTTGAATCCTGGGGCACGTCACGAATACTTTTGTTTAATCTGACTGACAGAACCGGATAGCTATAGGTTGTTCACAAGACAGACATATGCTTCTCAGATGTCATACGCTGACTATCACTTCATCACATTTATGACTCCTGCAATTTCTCTTGGGGTATCACTGCCACTACTGCAGCAACTTCAATCCTCAATCGCTCGCACGTCTGTCCCCTAGTACGTTAATCACAGTGGTACATCCTATACAACACCCCGCAACACCTTCACAACCCCAAGCGTCCCCCTCACATCCCCCAACGCGTCCTCACACTCGCCCACAATCCTCCCCCATACAGCCCTCTGCCGCTCCCTCTCAGCCCGCCCCGCCTCCTCCCTCGCCCTCTCCGCCTCGGCCTCCGCTTCCGCCGCCACGATCCGTAGTCTCTCCCCCTCCTCCAGGAGCTGAGCCACCCTCCTCTCTAGTGCGTCTCTCTCCCCCCTCAGCAGGGACAGCTCCTTCTCCCTCTCCGCCGACCTCCTATCCCTCTCCGCTGAGCGTGTCCGATCCTCGCTCTCATTTCTCCACTGCTGCCCCACGCCACTCGGCCCCTGCGCACCCCCACTACTCTCTCTTGGCCTTTCTTCCTCCGATACCGGAGCCACCCATCCCGTCGTTGCGTCTCTCCCGCTCCCGTTTCCGCTCCCAACGCGCCGGATGAGCGGACTAACCTGCCGCGGAAGCGTAGGCCTAGGCAACCGCGGCAACGGCGAGCTCCTCCTCCCTCTCCACCTGACAGGCGATGAATCCAGATCGATAAGATCCACCGATGTATCCTCCAGATCCACCTCGACCAGCTCCGCCGAGTCGACAGACGAGTTCGCCTCAACCCCCCGGGGCGGGGTTAGATCCAAACTAGCACTGTCCGCTAGGTCGAGGGACTCGTCCGGATCGACGGAGGGTGAGGGCTTTGCATTGCGGAGGTAGGCCGCGAGCGCGGGAGTTTCGGGCTGCAGCGGGCGAGGGAGGGGGCGGGGGCGGAGGCGGGTCGTGACTGAACTAGTGGTGTCGGCAGAGGGGCGTGGTAAAGGAAGAGATGAGTTGAGGTGATGAGACGGTGGGCGCGATGGCGAGTCTGGGGCGGGTGGGGAGCGGCGGGAGAGCGTCCCGGGCGCGGGGGTTGGGCTGTCTGTCGAGAGGGAGGTGACGCGGGCTGCTGTCAGCGAGGCGGGTGAGGGACAGACAAGGCAATGAGAAGGGGTGGGAACGGGGAGGAGAGCAGACGCACGGTGGGGGACGCGGAGGTTGCTGCTGAGTAATGGTTCTGGGCGGGTCGTAGGCTTAAAGGCAGGCAGTCGCGTTGCGGATTTGGACAGCGGCCTGGAGGTTTGTTGCTTCAGAGGCGAGCTGGTGAAGACGGAGCGGTCGGGCTGGGCTTGGGTCGGAGGCGACACCTTCGAGGTGACGGGTATGGGAACACGCTTGGTGCGTGTTAATGGTGCTTCAGTGGCTCTACTCGTAGGGACGAAGGGCGTCCGTGTTTGCGTTGGTTTAGCGCTGGACAGGGGAGCGTTCGGCTTGCGCAAGTTTGCGAGCGACTTGCTGCTCCGGAGGGTGCGGTTGTTCTCTGTGACAGGAGGCGCCTGGCTAGTCTTGTCCAAGTTCGAAGCTGTGAACCTAGTCACTGCCTGAGGAAGGACGTGTTTTGATGTGATTTGAGATGGCGCAGGCTGGAGAACCGGCTTTGAGCGCTGCTTCCTGAGAGCTGGTGCTTGTGCTGCAATCGGCCTAGGCATTGACGCCGGCTGCCTCAATTGCGAGTGCGATGCTTGCGGTCGCTGTGCTGGCTTCTTGCGGGAGGTAGCATCCGACACCGGTACCGGTGATGGCTTGCGGCGTGGTCTCTGGGACGCTGGGACTGCCGGCTCCGCATCTCTCGCAGCTTGGCGGAGCGCAGCAGTGCTCTTCGACCTCGGGAGGAACGATGGCATGACTGCGACCGCGGTATATGTGATGGATCAGTTCGGAGATGGAAATATGGTCAAAAGTCAGACACCAGATGATGTTGTGAGTGTTTGGTTAAGACGATCAGTGCACGCTCACGCGGCGCTCATCACACACGACTCGCCCCCGCCCCGCCCCACTCCGAGTCAATGCCCGAAACTGCCCTCCCTATACGTTATGCCGTGCATGCTCTATCCTGCCCACGTACCTAACTACCCACTATGCAGCTATTCTTTTATGCACCTAGAGGAGCGTCTCGAGCACCTCGACGATCTTGTCGCCCATCTCAGAGGTGGTCTTGTCGCCGCCCAGGTCCTTGGTGCGGAAGTCGAAGCCACCGATGGCCGTCTCGTCGAGGACCTTGCGGACCGCAGCCTCAATGGCCTCGGCCTCCTTCGCGCAACCGAGGGAGTAGCGCAGCATCATGGCCGCGGAGAGGATGGTGCCGATGGGGTTGGCAATGCCCTGCCCGGCAATGTCGGGTGCGGAGCCGTGGATAGGCTCGTAGATACCCATAGTGCAGTTGGTGGAGTCGGGGGCGCCAGCGAGCGACGCGGAGGGGAGGAGGCCGAGCGAGCCGGGGATGACCGAGGTCTCGTCGCTGATGATGTCGCCAAAGAGGTTCTCGGTGACAACGATGCCGTTAAGCTTGCGCGGGTTGGCGACCATGGTCATGGCTGCCGAGTCGATGAGGTGGTGCTCAAACTTGAGCTGGGGGTACTCGGTCTCCATGACGCGGGTGAAGGTCTTGCGCCAGAGACGGGATGTGGCCATGACGTTGGCCTTGTCCAGCGAGGTGACCTTCATGGGGGGTTCGGTCGAGAGGGCGATCTGGGCCGCGACGCGGGTGATGCGCTCGATCTCGGGCTCCGAGTACTTGCAGATGTCCTGTGCCCAGCCCTCCTCGTTGGGCTCGACGCGGTCGCCAAAGTCTGCCATTAGCAGGGTCTAGAGGCAGACTCACAGATACCACCGATGAGCTCGCGGACGACGATAATGTTGACGCCACGGGCAATCTCGGGCTTCAGAGGCGAGTGCCTAAGCAGGCCCTCGGAGGCAAAGTTGGCGGGGCGGATGTTGGCATACAGGCCAAGCTCCTTGCGGAGACGAAGGATACCCTGCTCGGGGCGGACGGGGCCAACACCCCACTTGGGGCCACCGATAGCACCTGGGGTTAGCGTCGACTGTCAACGTTGGACGCACCGAAGAGCACAGCGTCGGCCTCCTGGCACGACTTGAGGGTGTCGGCGGGGAGAGGGTCACCGTGGTTGTCAATGGCGATACCGCCAAAGTCCTTCCTGGTGAGCTCGAGCTTGAGGCCGGTCTTCTTGGTCACGACCTCGAGCACGCGCACGGCCTGGTCGATGATCTCGGGGCCTGAAGTCAGTCGCGCCGCGAGCCGGAGTGCTGTACTGTTACTCACCAATGCCGTCTCCGCCGAGCACAGTGATCTTGAAACTACAGTCAGCACTGTCCCTCCCTACTCCCCACGCACGTCTTGGCCTTCTGGTCCGACATCTTGAATGAGTTGATGATGATTAGATAGAAGAGAAGTAGCCCGGTTGTCGTTGCCGTGTCTCCGTCGATATAAGTCGAGTCCGACGGCGCGGACTAGATGAACGGTCGTGTTCGCGTCTCTGTCTGCCCACTCGGCCGACGGCGGAACCAATCACGCCGAGCGGATGAGGCGACTCAATTTGCCGGAGATTGCCGAGGGTTACTATCGATCACTGAGGTCAGAGAGACTGACGTCTTGTCGACTTATTTTGAGATATATCTCGTCAAAAGCGACAACATGCCCGACACGATCACGGTGCAGAACCTCTCCGTGCACCTCGCGGGCGGGGTGGGGCCCTCGGCGTTTGGTCTGACGCCGCCCCCGCCGTGCCCGGTCGAGCTCGACATCGAGATCGTCCTGCGGCCAGAGGTCGTGCCGCACTGCGTGAAGGAGGATGAGATGCAGGGCCTCGGCGTCAACTACTCTTCGGTGTCAAAGGCGGTGTACGCTGTTCTGACCGAGGGGGGCAAGGTCTGGGGCTGTCCGGCGGACGTGCTTGCAGCGGCAGCGGCTGTGCCGCTCGAGCTCCCTGCAGTCGAGCATGTCAACATCACGGCCAAATTCGAGCGCGCGCTGCTGTATGCCGAGTGTGCCGAGTACAGACGGGCTTTCTATCCGGGCACTACTAGCAGCAAGATGGAACCACTGTCGTGCACATTGCGAAACATCCGCTCTGCTTGCATCATTGGCTTGCACCCGCATGAGCGGGCAGAGCGACAACGGCTGGAGGTCGACGTCCGCGTGACAGGCTTGGTCGAGGGAGAGTGGGACCACAAGCATGTCCAAGACGATGTGTACTGCGTGCGTTGTCAGTGGTATCGCAGCTGATGTACAGTGGCTCGAGGAATCAAAGTTCGGTACGCTCGAAGGCCTGGTCGACTGCCTCGCAGAGTACATCCTCGGCCTCGAAGAGGTGGCTGGCGAACCCGTGGTAGAGTTGACTGTTCGCAAGCCGTCAGCACTGCCATTCGCAACGCCGTCCATTCACATTGCCCGCCGCCGATCAGACTACGCCGCGCGAGGCTCAGCGGTTGCTTCAAGCTCAGCGCCAGCTCCCACTGCGTCGGCATCCAAGCCCCGCGTGTTCATCGCTGTAGGCTCCAACATCGGCGATCGGATAGGCCACATCCGCCGGGCAGTGCAGGAGCTCGAGGCTAACGGCTGTACTTTGCGCGACACTAGCCGCCTGTACGAGAGCAAGCCGATGTACGTCGAGGACCAGGACTTGTTCATCAACGGTGTCATCGAGGTGAGCGACTACTACGGGCCTCGCTAATGCCAGATCTCCACAGCCCTCGCCCCGCTAGACCTCCTCCGTCTTCTGAAGAAGATAGAGACGTCCGTCGGCCGCACCAAGACCTTCCGTAACGGCCCTCGTGTGATCGACCTCGATCTCGTGCTCTACGGCAACGATGTGGTGCAGATCGGCAGCCCCAGCGACGCGGCTGACGCAGATGGCGTGGCCTGGTTGACTGTTCCGCACGCCTCCCTCGCCGAGCGCGAGTTTGTCCTCCGCCCTCTCGCCGAGTGAGTTGTTTCGTTGAACCCCACTGACCCCAGTATCGCGCCGAGCCTTGTGTTGCCGAGATCAACGACGGTTCAGACCGCTCTCAACAAGCTCACTGCCAACTCAGACCCCTCTGAGCCCGACCTCACCCCCATCATCCCCTTCCCCTCCCCCGCCCGTCCGCTCCGCCTCACATCCCCATCCTTCCCAGCCGTGATGGCGATCTTCAACGCGACTCCCGACTCTTTCTCGGACGGTCACACCTCACGTACCGAGACAAGTACGGCCCTAGTCCAGTGCGAGGCGCTCATAACTCTCCCCTGCCCCCCAGCCATCATCGACATCGGCGGCATGTCCACACGACCAGGATCGACCCCGTGCACAGAGGACGAAGAGCTCGCCCGTGTCGTGCCACTCGTGACTGCCGCGCGCAGCTCGTCCCTTCTCTCCTCCGTCCCAATCAGCATCGACACCTACCGCGCCTCCGTCGCCTCCGCATCAATAGCAGCCGGCGCGAGCTGCATCAACGACGTCCGCGGCGGCGCCGAGCCGGGCATGCTCCAGGCCATGGCGAGGGCAGATGTCCCCGTCGTGATTATGCACAGCCGGGGCGACAGCCAGACCATGACAGACCCAGAGACGCAGGTATACCCCAACGGCGTTGTCGCCGATGTACGCACAGAGCTCGCCGAGCGCGTCGCTGCCGCGCTCGCAGCCGGGGTGAAGCGGTGGAACATTATCCTCGACCCGGGGCTGGGATTTGCCAAGTCCCACGAGGACAACCTCGCCCTCCTCCGCGGCATTGGGCAGCTCGCCACGGGCCCACTGGAGGGGTATGCGATGCTGGTCGGCGCAAGCAGGAAGGGCTTCGTCGGGCGCGTGACTGGGAGAGTGGCAGCCGAGCGCGGTGCCGGCGACGCTGCGGTCAATGCGTTCTGCGCCGCCAGTGGGGCGGTCGACATCCTGCGCGTGCATGATGCGCAAGCGGCGGCCGAGACGCTCAAGATGTACAGTGCTATACTCGGGCGCGCAACGTAGACATAACAACCATATGCATATTATCATACTTTCCCACCTGACTGAGTCGTTGTCGATCATGGCTAGGCTATACTCGGATGACGTACTGACTCACCACCCGAAATTTCGGATCTCGACGCGTTGACTACTTGTCAACAACCCAAACCCCACCCAGACTCCATGGCCACGCCTCCCGTCCGTCGCGGCTCCCTTGCCTCGGCAGCGACGCTGGCAGCGACGTACTTTGTATCCAAGGCGTTCCTCGCCGCGACGACGACCGTCCGCGTGTCGGGAAGGGAGCACCTCCTTAATGCGCTCGAGAGCGGGCGCGGCGTCGTGACTGGTGGGTTACGCCGATGAGCTAGCTGACCGCAGTGTGTAACCACAACTCGGTGGTTGATGACCCCTTCGTGCGTGTATTGTTGGCTGAAAGACGAGGGAGCAGGCTGACCCCAGATGTGGACTGTCCTCCCCGCGTCGAAGATGTTCCCCCCCACCCCGGCGACATGCCTCAACAACAGATGGACCCTCGGCGCCAGCGACATCATGTTCACCAACCCAACCATGGGCAAGTTCTTCGAGCTCGGCCAGGTGATATCCACAAACAGGGGGGAGGGGATATACCAGCCGGCCGTGGACCTGGCCATCAAGAAGGTTGAGCAGGGGGAGTGGGTGAGTGCTGCGACATCTTGCACCCGCACGGTCATGCTCTCATGACTGCCATGGTGTCGCTGCGCTTCAGCTGACTCCAGGTTCACGTCTTCCCCGAGGGCAGGGTCAACCAGGAGGGCAAGAACCCCCTCGGCGGGATGCACCGGTTCAAGTGGGGCGTGGGCCGTATTCTGATGGACGCGAGTGTCGTCCCCCACATCATTCCCATCTGGATCTCTGGTGACCTGTCAAGGTTGACTACGCTGACATCAGGCTTCGACAAGATCGTGAAAGAGGACCGCGGGTTCCCGCGCTTCCTCCCGCGCGCAGGTGCGAACATCAGCATTACTATCGGCGAGTCGATCACGCCGCGGATAGAGCCACTACTCGCTGCGCATAAGGCTGCAGCGCACGCCGACCCGGACATGAGCAAACTCGCCGCGCGGGTTGATGGTGCAGCTGACGCGCGATCACGCGGCGACGACCCAGATCGCGAGACGCGCATAGCTGTCACGGCGGCGCTGCAGGCCGGCGTGAGGGAGATAGGCGAGGTAGTCGAGGCCGCAGAGGGGCGGTTCGAGCGCGGGGAGTGGGCGCAGAGCAGGCGGCGGGGCGTGGATGAGCCGCCGCTCGAGGAGGTGGTCCAGCGCCGAAAGGAGGCGCTGTAGCTACTGAGAAGAAGTCATACAGAGCAGCATTGCATTGCATCAGTGAGGGGACACATGGGTCAGTGCTTTACGTCTAGGGGTATATACATCGGGCTGTACAGTACAATTACTTGCCGTAGCGGTGGAGCTCCCACTGGCGGCTGGGCGTTAGTCATCGTTCGTGCGAGTGCGTACTTGTCCAGTGGGCAGACTGGGGTCAGCGACGTCGTGGGTCGGAGGCTCACCTTGTCTGGTCTTGAGCCAGCGGGAGATGCAGTGGAAGTGGAAGGCGTGCTGATGTCAGTGCGGGAAGTGGCTGTGCGCACGTTGCAGATTCCCCATGCGACGGTGCAGCCCTCGCTGTCTGCTCCTTGGTTGGCCTGGCACTCGATGCCTGTGGTCAGCGTGTGTCGATGGGTGTGGAGGAGGCAGCGCTGGGGAAGGTAGAGCTGTCACACCGCTGCAGGTGAACCACGGCCAAATATGACACCCGTCCAGGCTGTCGGCGAGACACGACGAGCCAGTCCCGCTCAGAGCAGACCAGGTCCCATATGTGTCTCGCAGAGCACGGCCAGAAGCCACCTGCCGACCTCCGCCCACTCCCATTTCGTCCGGCAGTTGGCCCGGCTACTGACACTCACACAGGTCCATGATGTGGTTACGGCAGATGGCGCAGTTGTCAACGACAATGTCTGGCATTAGCATCCACCCTCCGTTTCGGTTTCGTGAGAGGTAGCGTGGTCGAGGCTACCCGTGTCGCGCGAGGACAGGCTCAACCTCAGTCATCAAGCCAGGTGCGTCGACAGCGGCCGTTCCACAACTCGCACTGCGTTGATGCAAGTAACACCGCCCAGTAGAGCATGTTACATCGCAGACGTGGACGTCAACTCACCCCATGCCCAGAGGGCCACAGCGTTCCACTGCCATCAGCACAATCCAGAACTTCACGACACGACACAAGCGCCGCGCGCGCATGAGCACACTACCGCAGCACAGCTCGCGCAGCCCTGTCTGTCGCATCGCTCACGCTCCACCCACCTTCTTGACCTCGAAGCGCGGCTTCTTGTCCACTTCCATCTCTGACATGGTGGCGAGGCGATGGGGAACGAGTTGGACGTAGGTAGAACGAATGCAGAACGTAAGCTGACCGGTCGGGTGGAGGTCGAGCGCGTGAGTTTGTGTATTTGTGTGTACTTTTGTGTGTGGTGGCGAATGATGGAGTGGCAGACCCCCTCGATCACAACCATTCTCCCAGGTCTGTCAGTCGTCAACCTGAAGCTATGAGATGCTAAAGAATGCGTTGCAGCTAGTGATCAGGTCTGTCTACCTCTGGGAGCTCATGCGTCTTTATAGTCTATTATGTTCCATACCGTGAGCTCCGTAAGAGTCATAGAATCGCAGCAGGCTTAAGGACTAGCCCCCACCACCATAACTTCGCAGCTACCCATGATGATGCATACCAACCCCTACCCAATAAGCAACGGGCTATCAATCGACGAGATACCTGCTGTCAGCGCTGTCTCCACCCAAAACTCACCAATAGCCACCCCGCCCTCATCGCTCTCCCTCCCCTTCGTACGCAGCAGCGTCCCCGCCTCGCGGTTCACAGCTTTCACCTCCTCCCCATCCCCGCCAAACAACGCAACGCCATACACCCCCAGCTCGCTCACCACGTCCGCAAGGCGCGGCTTCCCCTCCCCACCCCGCACGAGGTAGTTATGCAACCCCGCCGGCGGCTCAATCAGCTCCATGAGAATATACGCCTCACGGAGGGGGCGGCCCCCGTCCGTCCCCTTGCCCTCCAGATCCTTCAGGAATGGCGGAATGTCCGCCCTGTAGATGTTGTTCCCCCCGCCCTCGCGTTGTGGCTTGAGCACAAACCGTTCAGGCTCGGTCACGGCCAGTTCGCGCGCACGCACGCCGAGCTCCGAGTCGTCCATGGGCCAGAGACCTGTCCACGTCTCGCGGAGAGCCTCGACGTCCTCGGTGGTGAGGCTGCCCGCACCGGGGCCGAGGCCGACGTCCGGGCGGTCAGAGTTGAGGAGGAAGTCGTCGAGGACGCCCGGGGCCGCGAGGACCTGCTGGACCTTCTTCGCGCCAGCGAGCTGGAGCGCCATGCTCGGGCACTTGATTGCGCGGGACCGCTCGAGGAGCACGCGGGTGTCCCATTCCTTCGAGGTTGGGTAGTCTGTCGGCGTGTACGCTGCGCGGTAGTACACCACAGCGACTTCAGACGGCGCACCGCCGAGCTCAGAGGGGATGGTGAGGCGCTTCTCAGCGTCGAGCGAGGCGCGGGCGGCGAGTTCGGAGAACGTAGCCCGCACAGTGCGGATGCCGTGCTTGCTCAGCAGCTCGTACTCCAGCGCGCGCTGGTCGAACACGTTCCTCTCCCCGTCCTGGACGACGAAGAGGACAACCGCGTCCTTGACGTGGTAGGCACGCCAGCCCTCTGCCAGGCCGTCGGCGATCTCCACGAGCGAGTGGTTGTCGACAAAGGCCTTGGGGTCGGCGAGGGGCTCGGCTGCGCCAAAGTAGCCAGTTGAGAGGGAGAGGTACTTGTGCATTTCGCCTGCCTTCTGGCTCAGCGCGCCGAACGACGCGGCGATGGTGTTGAACTCGACTTGCTTGATTGACGCGGTGGACTCGGTCGCGTGCAGGAGGTAGTCGGAGCGGAAGATGCCGAGTTGCAGGGGCTGGGGTTAGCGCGAACGAGCGAGCGAGCGAGCGAGCGACAGCGAGCTCGTGAGCTGCGAGCTCCAGCAGTATCCACTAGGCTCATGATCGTAGGCAGGTGCGCACTGTAGCAGGGTGCCCGACTGAGCCCCGGGCCACCACCGCCTGGCCAAAGCTGTAACCAGACCTTGCCAGAGTCACAGCCCATGCAGGCCAGACATCAGTCCAGCAGAAGTGGTGTGGAGAGCTCTCAGCCGACCACCAGCCGGCGTCAACCCCGCTCTGCACCACCACCACCACCACCACCTCCTCCTCCTCCTCCTCCTCCTCCTCCTCCTCCTCCTCCCCTTCCCCCC
>BCJH01000025.1:0-65212 GCA_001600275.1 Cutaneotrichosporon curvatum | reverse complement strand
CACCTGAATCCCCCCAATCTCCTCCCTAACCCCCCTCCACCGCCCCCACAACTCCCCCTGGAAACTATCCACCTCCCCAACCTCGCGCATAACCCCATCAATAAACCCCCAATCCAGCGCCACCCGCGCATACAGCGCATTATACGCCGTCTGGATCGCCCGCGCGCGCGTGTATTCACTCCGGGGGAAGGGCGTGGGGAGGAGCGACAGCGGCGCGGAGATGACCGTCGTGGGCGCGGAGCGGACTCTCGAGGGGGAGGGGGCGGGTGTTGAGCTCGCGTCGGCGGTGGTGGCCTGGGACTGGGATTGGGACTGGGGCTGGGAGGGAGCCGGAACCGAGACCGGAGCTGGGGGAGTAGGGGGGAGGAGGGTGAAGCCGTGCGCGAGGGCGTAAGTCGCTGACTGGGAGGTCAGCTCGTCCACCTGCTCTGGGGTGAGCTTTGGCGGCCAGGAGGGGAGGGCCATTGTGTAGATAGGAGTGAGTTGGACGAAGACGAAGTGAAAGTCAGACGCGAGGTCGAGAAGTCGATGAACGTCGGTCGCGGTATTGGCACTGATTTCGTCATGCGGCCAACTCCGGCGTGGCCGGTCGCGCCGTGGTTGGTAAGCCGACGAATTCAGAATCCAGAATCCAGAATCTAACCCAGCTGACAGTTAGCGAAGCGGCTGCACGGTTGTAGTGCCAGCTTCAGCAGAGCAACAGAACGAGCGCGTATGCAGTTTCGTCTACCTCGTAAACCATCGAACATACTCCGCACACGCCTATGCGATCTTCATACATCATGATTCCTATTTACTTTCATGGCGCTTGGCACTTGGACAACAGACAGGCTCTAGAGTGACAGAATGGGATGGGCGATGGGTGGTGGATGGTGGGTGGTGGATGAATGAATGGGGCGATGAGATGCGGCTGTGCAGGGTGGTGGGGATAACGGTTGGTGATGGGACGTGAAGGGGTGACGACCGTAAGAGCGGTGGACGAACGATGCCGCAGCACCCAATGCTGGCAGATGATGAATGAGAGGTGTTTAAACAAGGCTGTCGTGGGCCGGAAGGAAAAGTACGAGTGTACGAGTGTTCAGCGGGCTCAGCCCGGTGTGTTTATGTTGTGTTGTGTTGTCTGGTGCTAGATTCTACTTTCGAGCAGCCTCGATCTTGCGGCGCACGCCGTCGAGGCGGTCAGTGATCGAGTTGATGACTGCTGTCAGCTATGCCATGAAAGATAACTTACGGCGCTCAAAGCCCTGCCTGTCCTCGTCGGCGATCTTCGAGCCCTCGTGCATGACCTCGTCGAGGAGCGTGCTCAGAAGCCCTATGGACATCTCGTAGCCCTCCTCGGCCGCAGCGAGGTCGCCGAGCAGCTCGGCCTGGGCGGACTGGCGGGACTGCAGTTAGTATGATTTCTGCAGAGTGCCACTCACAATGTCCCTTGCGCGGTCGTGGACGAGGCGGTCGACAAAAGGTAACTCGTCGGCACAGCGGGCCTTGGCCCACTCGGCCTTTTCGTACACTTCGTTGAACCTCGCGCGGTACCACTGAACCACTACGAGTCAGCACACTTTCCACCTTGCTCTACTCACGTTCGTTCAGCTCCGCGCTCGTCTGGTAGTTGCCACGGCGCTCGCGCAGCTCCCAGTACCGCTTGACGCGCTCGTGGCCGGCGCAGATAAACGCCAGGGACTTGAAATACAGAGCGCACGCGTCTCCCGCTGCCTCTTCCTGCTGGCGCAGGGCCAGTATGTCACCTGTCGCCGACGAGGCGGATGACTTGCGACGACCAACGGGCGGGACTGAAAAGGGCGGGGCGTTTCCAGGCGGCGAGTTGTGCTGCGTGATGGTCGCGGAGGGGGCCGGGGACGGCGGCGGCATGCGCGACGACTGCGACCAGTGCACGAGGCGGGAGTCGGCGAGGTCAAAGAGCACAAACGCCTTGTGCGCCGTGTCCTCGAGAAAGTCGAGGAGCTCGCCCTCGTCGGGGTCTAGTTCGCCTGATCGCTCGACCTGCGGCCAGCGCTTGACGGATGTACCTGTAGCCCGTGCCAGTGCAGTCGCTGCGGTGCTTGCGGACGTGTTCAGCAACCGCACTGCAGTGTTGGTGAGCACGCGAGCAAGCGCATGCGACGCGGGCAGTGACGAGCGGCGGTCGGGCGAGATCGCGTATGCTCCGGGGGGCGGGAAAACGGTCGGCGTATGTGGGAGCGACGGCTGTCGCTGCCGCTGCACGGCTGTCTGCACGACTGGCGGAACGGCAAAGGGCGGGGTCGTTCCCATAGCAAAGGGCGGTGAGTACCCGAGTGCGACAACAGCAGCCCCCGGGGGACTGCCACCGGCCTTCAACTGTGACGTCTGCCGAGACACGACATTCCGAGTGCTCGGCTTGCGCACGACTGCACCGCTCGATGGCCGGCGTGCTGTCTGCTCGAGCTCGTCGGCCAACTCGTTGATCTCGACTGTGCGCTTCTCGACGACGACATACTCGCGCCCAACAGAGTCGCTGTTGCCTAGCGCATTCTCGTCGATCCCAGTCATGGTAATAGGGGGCGTTGCTGCCAAGGGAGACCCGCCGATCGAGTACCGAGGCGCAGGCGCGGGCGCAGTGGGAGTTACAACCGGTGCGTCATCCACGCTGACACTGCTGGGACCCCGCTCAGACGGGCGAGACGGCGGCAGGCGGCTGCGAACAACAGTTGATTCGCCTATTGGCTGGGGTCCCGATCCCGCGCGGGCTGTTGCTGGCACTGGCGCTATTGGAGACGTGGGGGAAACTGCCTGCGCCTCCGCAGGCTCGTCGCCAACGTAGTACTTTGGCTCCGAGCGTGGTGTGGACAGCGGCCGTGTCGAGTTGGGCACTGGCGTTGGGGCAGACGTGCTCGGGCGCGAAAACTCGCCAGACATGGCACGCTTCACAGCGGCGTGTACCGGTGAAGATGGCGATGGGCTCGCCAGAGGCGCAGTGCCGAAAGATTCGCTGCTGTCATTCCTGCGCCGCTGCAGATCGCCAGAAGGCGCTAGTGCCGAGCTGTCCGTAGAGACATCGATGCTCGTCGTCACGTCGCCTACCGACTCGGTCATGTACCCCTCCCAAATAGCGGACCCCGTCGCGAAGAACTCGTCAAAGCCCATTCGTTCTGCTGGCCGCTGCTTCAGGAGGCTGCGTATCAGCGCCTTGATATCTGGCGACACTGGGATCGGCGGTGCACTTTCGCCGTCGCCCGTGTTCGACTGGGCGCGTGATGACTCGTCAGGGAACTTGATCTTGTCGCCCCCCTTCTCGATGCGCCGCAGCAGCTCGACATGATTGGGGGCACGAAACGGCGAACGTCCGACCGACATCTCGTACAGCACGGCACCGACCGACCAGAGATCTGCCTTGGCGTCGTACTTTTCGTAGCGCAGGATCTCTGGAGCCATGTACAACGGGGACCCGCAGAGCGTCTCTGCCATTGCCGCAGCTGGCAGGATACGTGCAAACCCAAAGTCGGCGACTTTCAGTATTGGGATGCCTAGCGGGTGGCCGTCTGCGACCTCGCTCGGTGTGGCTGGCTGCAGAAGCAAGTTCTGAGACAAGGTCAGTGCTGCATCGGGTCTCCAAAGCGTACCTGTGGCTTGATGTCACGGTGTATGAGATCTTGTGTTCGAAGGAACTGGACAGCTTCCGCTATGACACTGTCAGCACACAGCGCACAGAGGTATGCGATGATTGACAGAAGCAGTATACTCACCGAGCTGTCCGAGGAAACACCGCGTTACTCGCTCGTCGAGACCCCCGTTCGGGGGGTGGGGCCAAAACACCTTGCCATCGCGGGAAGCGACCATTGCCGACTCGTATACCCGTGGCATAAAGTCGAGCGTGTCGATGCGACCCCTGTTGCGAAGGTAGATGGATAGGTCGTTACCCGAGCAGTACTCCATAACGAGGTAGATGTGCGTGTCGTTTTTCTGTGGAGCGCAGGGTGGAGTAGAGCGATGCACGAGTGGAGTAAGACGATGGACGAATGCAGTAAGACGATACGATGCACGACCAAGGTGGCAAACAAAGGAGGGATTGTCAGCACGACGTACGGGCATCTCTGTCTCGCGGCGATCTGGGGGCGATCTGGGGAAGCCCACAGAGACCGGAGACCGGCAGGACTGGACTCACGAAGCAATCTGTCAGAGCAACGACGTTACGGTGGCTGATGGCCTTGAGAATGTTGATCTCGCTCTCGAGGTTGTCGAGAAGCTTGCTGGTGAGCTTCTGCCTGGACACTGCCTTGATGGCTACTGGGACACGGGACTTCTGCTCTCGTCAGCATGTGGGTGTAGCTTGCTGCGCTGTGCTACTTACAGAACGGTGGCCCAGGTATACAGTCGCAAAGCTGCCTCGCCCAATCTCCTGGCCGACGACATAGTTGCCGATTCGCTCTCGATGTTCTCGATGTGCATGGGGCCGTGATTGTGCACGCCCGTCTTCGCGCTTGCGCGCAGACTCGAGATCAGCCATAGTAGTGGTGTTGGCAGTTGCCACTGCTACGCGATACGAGCTGTATAAGCAGCAGAGTACGCGATATGACGACTGATGAGTGTATCAGAGCGCGCAGTGCCTGCCGAGTGTGGTGAGCGCAGGGGGGTCGGTGATGCGACGTTGCGAGGTTGGAGTAGGGGCGTGCGGCGTGCTGGTAATGAGTGCGAGTGGTGGACCAGGCGCTGCGACGCGCGACAGTGGTGGTTCTTGCGGGGTCGAGGTGATTATTGATCCAGTAGATAGCCCTTGTCAAAGGGCCTGTATGGAGGGCATGCGCCGTAGGTGACAAGTGCGATAGTGGGTAAAGTCGAATGGGCGCAATGCTGTTGCTGCTGACCTGATAGCCGTGTTATAGGCGATGCAGTGGGGGGAAGCGATCTGGCTGTCCTTGTGTATGTGCGGGGAAGGTCGAGGTAAGGGGAGGGATCCTCCGCTGTGTGTGTGTGTGGTGGTGGCTGCGGGCTGGCTTGCGGGTGTGGCTTCGATCTCCGTGGTGGCTTCGAGTCGAGCAGATGAACAAACACGGATCAGAACAACGCACAGAGATAGAGAGAGACAGAGAGAGAGATGTAGAACACGAGTCAGAGTCACGGACGAGACTGAATGTGACTCGGGAAGCCGGGCTGGGTGGGGGACAAGGAAGGGGCGGTGGCGACAATGTTAGGCACTATCACCCCTGTAGTGCCGCCTAATGTGTCCACTGCGCGGGGAGTTCCAGTAGATCCTGCGTTTGTGTTGATGTTGTCTGCATGCACGAGCCCAAACTCATGCAGCGATGCAGTCGGGGAGAGAGAGAGATAGATGTAGACAGAAGCAAATAGACTGCCCGTGCTTGGTGTGGTTGTGTTTGGGGTCGGGTCGTCGTGTTGTTGTTGTGATGAGGGAAGGCAGGCAGCAGGAGGAGGGAAGGTGTGACGAACGGATGACGCGACCTGGCCTTACTGATAACGCGGGAGGTTTGTTGTATTAGAGGGGTGTATTGAGGGGTGTGACGGTTGTATTCAGATGATCAGGATTGTATATGTATGCACACCTTCCTAGTGCGGGAGGGAAGGAGGGAAGGCGAGGAAGGCAGGGAAGGTCCTGACTACCCAGAGTGTCTGTGGTGGAACAACGGGGTAAGACAAACGATGGCGTAACGCCTCCTTGCCTGTGCTAGAAAGTAGAGTAGAGACGGAGTCGTCGGTCGGTCGAAATGAGCCGGCGGGGGGCGGAGTGGGGCGATGGGCGATGGAGGCGTGCGTGCGTGCGTGCGTGCGGTGGGCGATGGCGATGGCGATGGCGATGGCGATGTGCAGATGTGATGTGCTTCTGCGACAGACTGATTACAAAGAAGACAGGTCGATAACGAAAGTGGGTCGTAGTAGTTGTAGTAGTAGTAGTTGTGTTCGAGATGTACGTGACAACGAGCAAGAGACAGACAAGAGAGCGGCCGAGCAGCAATAGTTGTGATGATGCGATAGACAAGGCTCAACTCAACACCGGCCGATGCTAGCCAGCGTGCCCCAGCCCAAGCCCAAGCGAGTCGATGATAAGTCGGTTGGTCGGTCGGCTGCTCTCGGATAGAGATGCGAATGGGCGATTGCGCTCCAGCTCGGCTTGCTCTTCTAGCGCACTACTGCACAACTACTGCGTATCGGGTGGCGGGTGGCGGCGGCGGAGAGTAGTAGTTAAGGGTCTTATGACTACGGCACGGCTAGCGACGCGAGGAACTGTGTCGACTAAACGGGCGGCTTTCTTATGAACGACGATTGACTACGCGAGGTGGGAAATGCAGTTCGCACGATGCGCAGGGGGGGTTGGGTCCCGCTGTGCAGTGTTAGTTCGAGAAGAGGACGACCCCGTCTATTCTGTGGCTCGACCATTGCTGAGAGCCTGGCTGCTGACTGTGGCAACTCGACTCGTCGCTCGAGCATGCAGGCAACATGGTACGATCGCGCTCCCCTGATGACTGGATGACTAGGACGATCTGGGTGTTACATGTTACAGTTCCAGCGTTGGAGCTTGGAGAGCACCAGCGGCAATGACCACTGACCCGGACCAGAGGTCACTCTGAGATGACCCTTCTAGCAAACCCTCGCTTGGAGCCGCGCGTCGCACTGCGATCGGCACAGAGCTGGCACCCACATGTGCTGGTCAGCTATCGACTCAGTGAGCAGTCAGTGTCATGCACGCCATCGCTCACTGGTATGTACTGCATGCATCGTCGAAAGCACGTATCTGACCTTACCGTTCTCAGCTTCGACTGTGGCAAGCTCACCTTCCTCCCCTCCTCTCATCCCCTGCTCCCCCTTCTTCCCACTACCACACACTCTCTCCCGCTCAATGACATCTTCGACCTGCCTGCGACTCACCCTGTGACCAGAATCTCATGCCCGGGATTCCGAGATCATACGACTCTATATCAGATAGCATGTGATCCGTCCACCCGCCCGCACTCTCTCGCTGACGTCCTGCCTGCACAGGAACAAGGGGGATCTCGTATCTGGACGCTTCCGGCGTGGCTGCAGTGGGTGGGTGGGTATTCAATCCACCACACAACCGGCCCACAAATCCAGTCGAGCCGACCGCACCAGTCCTCCTCCTCCTCTCTCCTCTTCTCAAGTTGTGAGACCCCGTGCTAGTCCCAAGCTGCGGCGGTGGTCTCGGGAATTATGGCTTGTAGGGGGGGTGGTTGAATGGGGCTGGACTGTCAGCTGCTGTCAGCTGTCAGTCGACTTGCTCGCTTCCGCCACCCGCTCCTACTCTCCCACCTGCTTCCTCCCCTCTCCCACCCAAGCCATGCCACCCGACGTCAATCGTCAACAATGTACGTAACTGCCCGCCGGAATCGTAATTCTCCTTCCGCAGAGAACCACGGCAGGACACGAGGGCCTGGGGAGAGAGTCTAGAGGTCTAGGCCAACCGGCCAACCCAACCAACATGACTCCAGGAGACGAGCTCGCGAGCAAGCACATGGCCCGGAAACCCGGTAAAGGGAGAACGTCGATACCAGCAGGGGCCGGCCATGTCCTCGAAAACCCACAACTAGCTAGCTATCAGCCGTCCACTATCATGGCGGCCAGCAACCAGACCAGGCTCTCAACGAGGGTACCCCAGCGGTGCATGGTCTAACGGTCCCCATCCCAGCCACACACTAGAGCACAGTCCGCTAGCTGTCCGGCTACACCACACTGGGTGAGACATGATGATGTCGATGACTACGGTGTCGAGGAATGTCCGACTCGCAAACTAATACCTGACCTGACCTGACCTCCGTCTGCACAGGGACACTTTCTGGTGGTGGTGATGGAGGATGGACATTAACCCCAGACAGCAGACATCATCAACAACTCGGTCATCACATCAACGTGCTAGCCTACACCACACCACACCGCGCCATGCCGCTATCAGCGTCGGAACATGCACCGACGACGACGTCACAGCGTTCCAACACTCATTCCACACCGACTTTCCCTCGACCATGCCCCATCGGTGACTAACCGCTCTGCCCATCGCGCCCACCCCAAGCCGCCTCACACATATCGACCATTACGTCGTGCGGGCAAGTCAAGTCACACCGTGCGAGTTGCTGCGTAGGCCATGGCGCATGTCGCACGCTTGCTCCGACGGCCTGCGACTGCTCATATGTAGGCACATTCAGCCGTGTCGCTACTCACCCGGTCTGCTGCACTGCTGTTTGACTAAACTGATAGCTGATGAACTGATGGCCGCCTCTACGAACGCAAACAACACCCGATGCTGACGACATACACACAACTCCATCACAACACACACACAACATATATACTCCAAACCCACACCCAAACACCCGACGAGGCGCAGTGGCGTTCGAGGCGGGCGCTCGAGGCGCGAGGCGTGCACTACATGGCACATCCAGGCCAGCGAACAATGCACAATGCGAGACTGATGCATGGCCCGGTGCATACCCGGGGTGCGGGTGCACGAGTCTCCGCCCAGCTGACATGCAAAGCCTCTCTCTCGTCAAGCCGAGCTGCGCATGGGCATTGTCACATCGACATCGAGCAGCTGACTGACTGACTGACTCTCACTCGCTATGGGAACAGCACTCTCGGGTCCAGTACAGCCACCCAGCGCTGGTAGTGAGCTCACCACCAACGACTCGACTATCCCTATGACCGCCGAAACGTCTGACAATCCCAAGATACGGGACACTGCGGCTGCAGAGACTCCAGCTCAGCCGGCAAACATGACAACAGGCAAGCCTGGTGCTATGCCTACTCAGGCAATCACACGAACAACCCCCACCGATATCCCCAGTAACGACCAAGCCAGCACACCAGAGTCTGAAGCCAACACCGCCGCTCATCTATCCGAAAACACCAGCCCGGAGACGCCAGCAGAGGCAAACGAAGCAGGAGGTAACATCTATACCTCCCCCTCAAGCGACACCCCCGCCAAGAGCGACCCCACTGCCACCCCTAAGTCCGCCCCCGACCACCGGGCAGCAAGCACAACCGCCCCGTCCTCTCCAGACCCCCAGCCCGACCGATCGAACGACCCCGACCCCGACCCCGCGGAGCCTGACATGCCCTCGCGCGACCTCGACCTCCACCCCCCCGCAAGCGAGGCCACTGCCACTGCCACTGCCACTGCCACTGCCGCAGACGATCGCGCACTAGCCCAACTACAACTACCCAAGAAGCCCGAGCCCGAGCCCGCGCACCCAACCGCAACCGAGGGGCCAAGCGATGCCGCAGCAAGTCCAGTCGGGGGCTCAGCGATCGGGCAAGCGACCACCACTAGGGCCAGTGGTACTACCCAGGTCGATCAGTCTGTGTCGGGTTCACTTGGGTCGGGGACAGCTGGACCCGTAACTGGAAGTTCTGATGCCTCGGTGTCTGCGGATGAAGGTAGCCGCCAAACAGGGGAGAACAGGGTGGCAGCGAGCACAGTTGGAGCAAGCACAGCAGAAGATATCACAGCACAAGCACACACAAAAACAAGCACAGTCCATACCAGCGCACAAGACAGCACAGCACCCGACCCAACCCCCACACCCCGCCCCCGCCTATCAGGCCGTGGCCGGCCCCCACCCTCGCGCGGGCCACGTGCCTCCCTCCCCTCCGCGCCCTCCGCACCCTCCGCGCCGGAGGGATGGACGTCCGCCCAAGTTCCAGCACGGAGCGTGAGCCACACCCTCGCCCGGGCTATAAGGGAGTCTGACCCGCTGGCGTGGATGGACGCGTATGATGCCAGTGCCAGTGCCAGTGCGGAGGCGGAGGCCGAGGAGGAAGAGGAGGAGTCTGCCAAGACTGAGGTTACTGGGCAGACGAAGCTCACTCGTTCTATGAGAAAATCAGACGCGCATGATGCGGCGCGGAATACGACTGGGGAGGAAGCTGCCCCGACTGAGAGCGCAGAATCCGACCACACTCGGGCTGGGCAGGATTCCGACCCGCTGGCATGGATGGACGCGTACGACGCCAGCGCAGAGTGTCCCAGCGAGGACACGACGGGGGCCGAGGCTGCTGAAAGCACAGTCACAGTCACAGCCGCCGAGGTCGTCCCGCCCGAGATTGACGACGAGTGGACCCTCTACGTGCGGGAACAGCTCGGTCGCATCTTCCCAGACATGTACGCCGCGCAGGGGGGCGATGTCGAGCTGCGCCACGGCCACTCAACCGGGGGGGAGGACCACGAACACGAACGCCAACACAGCCCAGGACCAGGAGATGAGGAAGCGACTCCCTCGTTCCGGGCTGATATCGCCAGCCTGCGGAGCGAGCTGACCTTCCTGCGGGGGTTGATAGCCGAGATGACCAGTGAAGCCAGGCGCGCGCAGGGACAGGGGCAGGGGCAGGTCGCGGCGCAGGGACGTGTGAATGAGCAGCCACAGGTTGAGGGAGGGGTGAACGAGCCGCCGTCGGTTGATACCTCGCCACGGGGTGAGGGTGGGTCTGAGGCCGTCCCTGTTGCTGTGGAGGCTCTCTCGCCAGCTGTGGTTGCGCTTGCGCTCGATGTTGTGCGGGCACTCGACGAGGCTCATAATGGGAAGAGAAGCGATGCCGTCGTGTTTGAGGAGGATAACCTCTCCGCCCTCAGGCGGGGGATCAGGCCAAACTTGTAGTCACCTCGACTGTCAGTAGGCATCAGTCATATCAAAACCCATAGCGCATGCATTACTTCCCACCAGCTCGCCCCTCGCCTCACGCCGCACTCGCTCTCGCTCGTGCGCCGTGCGCTCGCGCGCTCACTCCGCCCGCGCCGCCTCCCTCGCCTCGACCCTCTCCCGCTCCGCCTCCTTCTTCCGCTGCGCCGCCAGCCGCCGCTGCCTCTGCCTGTGCCCCTTGCCGCGCTTGCCCTCGGCGCCGAGGGCCACATCGACATACAGCTCCTTCCGCCTCTTCTCTGCCCCCTCGGCGCGCGCGCGCTCGCGCTTCTTGTCGCGCTTGCGCATGTGCGGGGTCATCGAGGTCTTGAGGAGCGCGCCGTACGCTGCGTGGAAGGTCGGGAGGGAGGACGCCGGGACCTGGGGTCAGCAAAGCACGGCACGGGGAGCTCAGAGCAAAGCAGAAAGGGAGATGAGCACTTACCCGGGTGGAGAACTTGGTCTCATCCTGCGTGCAGCGGAGGAGGACGTCGTGCTCTGCCTCGTCGTCGTCCATCGTCTCGTCGCCTTCGTCGTAGGTGTCTTTTGTCAGTCACGAAGAGGGGAGACGCTCACATCGCTTGTGGTTGAGCCATATGGTCGACTTGGATGGGCCGGCAAACGTCGCCGTCAGGCGGGTGAGGAACTGGCGTCAGCAATGATATGGGGGGAACTCACCTCCTCTGGCGAGACGAGCTCCTGCGGCATGGTGGAATGGATGTGTTGAACTCGCGGCGACGTTTTCGAGCCAAGACGGTGTTGCTCACGCGAACGCTGGAATGCGGATGATTAGAACAGTCTTGTATTGCATTAGAAACCCAACCCTAATGCCCCGCCTCCACTTCTTCCCTCGTCTGCGGCAGTTACCGTTGCGATTGCCACTTGTCCGCCATGTCGTCCGGCGTCGTCTCGAAGAAGCTCAAGTTCAAGGGCGACAAGCCGAAGAAGAAGAAGCGCTCGCACGCCTCGTCGAGGCAGGATGGCGACGAGCTGGAAGCCCTCGCAGCAGCTGACCCGACCGGTGCGCTCCTCCCCCCTCGTCATCACTGACTCCAGGCTGGATGTTCCCCGAGTCCCTCGACGAGGTGACTGGCCCATCGTTCATTCTCCTCCCGACTGAGCCACCAACTTGTCTTGCCGTACGTCTTAACCTCACCTCTTACTCTCCCCCCCCTCCCTCTCCTTCATCTCGTTGACATCAGTGGGACCCATCCCGGCAGAAAGTCTACGCCTGCCCCCTCGACCTCCCCCAGGCCCCCGAGGGCGCGAACGAGCTCTCCCCCAGCGAGGTGCTCAACACCATCGAGCCCAACGACATAAACCACGTCTGGGTCATCTCCCGCCTCTCAGGCAGCGACGGCATCGTCTCCCTCCGCACCAGCAAGTGCGTACCCTCCCCTCCCCTACCTCCCTAACAACAGCGGCACATTCCTGACCGCCACACCATCCGGCGTACTGACCGCAACGGCAGCCTCCCGCGGCCCACTGGAGGGCTTCGAGCCCACCCTAACCAAGGGGGGCATCTTCCCGTCCTTTGTGCTCAAAACCAGCTCGGACAAGTACATCTCCGTCCCCAGCGCCGACCGCGAGTCCGTCCTCGCGCGCAAGGCTGAGCTGCGCGCCGACGCAGAGTCAGCAGGCGAGGCGGAGGGTCTCCGCGTCAAGTGCCAGAGGGAGCATGTGCTCAAGGCGAGGATCGAGGCGCTAACGGGCAAGGACGGGGCGACGAAGCGCCGTTTCCTCGAGCGCGGTGGCCCCGCGGCGGGCAGTGTGGACGATGAGTTGCGGCGCAAGTGAGTTATGAAGTGGGCTAGCCAGCTGACAGAAGTACGGAGTACCAGGCGTGGGGGTCTGGGCGGCATCACGTCTCGACTGGGGACAGGCGCGAGCTCAAGAAGGCGGCGAGGGAGGGGCGTGTGGCGGAGGCGCTGCTCGACCGCCGGGCCAAGATGAAGAGCGACAAGTATGCGAGGTAGTTATAGATGTACTAGTAACACAGCTGTATCTGCTGCTGCTCCTGCCACCGTCACTGCTGGCACTCAGCCTCCCATCCATGCCTCCAGCTAAGCTTGAACTTTGTCCTCATTTGCAGCTCGGGCTCACCTGCAAAGGCGGACTCCAGCGTTGCACCGTGGGAAACCATTTCACCCTCATCAGGTGGCAAACATCCCTCCATCCAACAATTCCACACCTCTCCGCCCAACCCCCAATCCCACTCCCACCGATGGCATCCCACCACCCGACCCGCCTCTTCGTGGGCAACCTAGCCCCCCAAGTAGACGAGTACACCCTCGCCCACGTCTTCAGCAAGTTCGGCACGCTCGCCAAGCTAGACGTGATGTACCACAAGTCCGGGCCACAGCGCGGCCAGCCGCGGGGGTATGCCTTTGTCGAATACTCGCGGTCTGAGGTACGTTCTGGACAGCGGCGGGGKCGGGTGTAGCATCCCCCCCGCACTCTTGCGCGACGACGATGCTGACATAAGGACGCGTCTATGGCTCTAGGCAAACTGCACGATCGCGTCCTGAGGGGGAGGAGGATTGTTGTGACGCACGCTAACTCGTCGGGGGAGGGGTCGGGCCGGAGTGTGAAGGTGCCGAAGACGGCGTTGTCGTTGCTCAAGGCTAAGAAGGTTACGAGGTGAGTCAGCGTAGTGAGGGGTGAGGGAGAGAGGGAGGGGGAGAGAGGGAGTGAGGAGTTGGGTGAGCGATGAGTCGGCGACAGAGGGAGGGAGATAGCGGGGGAGGTCGGGGTGGTGAGACCGAGACGAGTGATGGAGATGGGCTGGGACCTCGATCATCTAGAATGGGAGAGAGTTGCCCTTGCGTAGCAGAGCTGACCTCAGCGCCGAGGCCCAGATCGCAGCAATGGAAGCCAAACTCGCAGCTATGAGCCAAAGACCAGACCGTTCGCCCACGCCGGAACGTGTCGCAGCCGACGCCCTCGAGGCAGAGGTGATGGGCATGGCAGCGGCTGCGGACGCCGAGGGTGGCGCTGAGGCGAAACTGGAGGTCAAAGCGGAAGCGGAGGTCAGCGGAAGTGGAAGTGGAAGTGGCAGCCGGTATGCAGTGGCCAAGCCCAGCCTGAGCCCGGGACGAACGAGTGTTAGCGCCAGTGCCAGCCCCAGACGAGACGACACTCCATCTCGCCGGGACTATGCCTCGCCCAGGCGCGATCGCGAGCGCGGGAACTCGACACCTCGCTCGCGGTCACGCTCCCCCGTTCGCCGAGACTCTCCCCGCCACCACGCACTCCCACCGCGACCAGACCTCCCTGCCCGGCCGACATCCCGTCCTCCGCCCGCACCCGCACCCACACCAGCATCAGCAGCGCCATCAGCCCTCCAACGCGGGCTTGCCGGCCTGCCCAAGAAACCCACATTCACCCCATCCCGATAACCCCCCCCCATAATCCGTACTTCGCACAGCCCGTGCATGCATTGCATTGGTAGATGAGATGCTATTATCCTGTTGTTTCCATTTCGGGTTTTATTCAAGGCAATACTTCCAGCCTTATCCCAGCATATCCAGCCCTAGCCACTAGAAGCGGCTCCCCTGGCGACTGACGATGGAGAGGATCGCCTCGCGCGCCTGCTCCACCGCCTCGGCATCACCCGTAATGGTGATCAGGTCGTCCTCCTTGCCGACATGGATGTCCGCACCCGTCTCGGCACGGAGGCGCGCAATCGTCGCGCCCTTGGAGCCGATGATGCGCGGGAACGCCGTGCGCGGAAGACCGGTCAGCAGACCGACGTGGCTCGCGGCCTCGGCAGAGGCAACAGCCTTGGTGAGGATCGCCTCGGCGGCGTCGAGATCCTCCTCCTTTGCCTTGACGACCCACTCGAGCTCGCCCTCGGGCGCGTCCGCATAGTTCTCGCGGACCTCCCACTGGCCCTCCTCGGAGTCGGCCTCCGCATCGAGGTCAATACGCGCCGTCTTGGCGGCAATGTCATCGCCCCGTGCGTGCGTCGGCTTGGGCGGCGCAGTGGGGAGGATGAGGTACGCGCCGATGCCGCGGAACTGGCGCAGCAGGTCCTGCTGGCCCGCGATGGCGTGGTAGTACTTCGTCGGGACGGAGACACTGCGCGTGGGCAGGTTGCCGGCACCGTTCGGGCCACGGCGCTGGACGCGCTCAGGGGCGGGAGTAGCAAGCTCCTCAGCCGCCTTGGCCACAGCCTCCTTCGTGCCCACGACCTTGACGATGTCGCCAGCGTCAGCATCACCAAGCTCGGACGCGTTCGACACCTCGCCGACGGCGTTGTACCGCCTCGAGCCGGGGAAGTGGATCTCCGCACCGCTGCGGCGCTGCAGGTCCTGGAGGGCCGAGCCACCGCGGCCAATCTTGGGCGCGTGCTGCGCCACAGGCACAACAACACCAATGGTCACAGTGTTCTTGAGCTGCTCGACCTCCTTCTCGAGCAGGTCCTTGATCTTCTGCACGAGCTTGGCGTCGCGGCCGCGCAGGCGAACCTGGTCGGCCTTGTCGTCACCGCGGCGCGGGAACTGCACCAGACCAGCCTGCTCGCTGGCCTCCTCGGGTCCACCGGCGGATGCGATAAGGTCGCGCAGCTTGCGGCCGCCCAGGCCGATAATGGAGCGGTGGTACTCGGGGTCGATGGTGAGCGAGACGTTCACCTCCTCGGCAATGCGCTCAGTCAGCTCAAGGATGGCAGCCTTGGCCGCCGTGATAGCCTTCTTGTCACCGCGGACAGTGACAGTCGCCTTGTCCTTGTCGCCGGTCTCACGGTCAATGTCGATCTCCGCGCCAGTCTCGTCCTTGATGCCCTTGATGGTGGCTCCAGACTTGCCAACAAGCTGGGCGATAGTCTTGGTCGGGATGGTGAACTTGGCCTCCTGGCGAGTTTCGGCCTCGTACGCAGCAGCCTCGAGCAGCTCCGACTTGGCAGACGCAACACCCTTCTTGCCACCACGGATGATCACCTCGTCAGGCTTCTGGTCCTTGCCCTCGCGCGGGAAGGAGAGGTGCACACCGTACTTCTCCTCAAGACGGATGGCATACTTGCCACCAGAGCCGATAAGGGCAGGCTGCAGCTCGCGCTTGATCTTGACAATCTCGGTAATCTCATCCTCGAGCTTCTCGACCTGCGCGAGGATGCGGCGCTTGGCCTCCTCGACAGCCTCTTTGCGCCCGACAATCGTGCACTTGGACATCGACTTCTTGCCCTTGGCGCCCTCGGCCTCGTCACCAAAGTCAACCTTGACACCAAGAGCGTCGCGGAGCTTGTTGATCGACGCGCCGCCCGAGCCAACGATATGGCCGAGGTGCTTGCGCTCAACGTCAAACTCGACAGTGTAGCCGTTGATGATGGCGTCGTTCTTGGCGTCCTCGACGATCTGCTTGATCGCCGCGACGACGCGGTCGACCTCGGTCGAGGGGCCACGGACGATAACAGCGTTCTCCTCGCCGTCACGCTTGCCGCCGACGCGGACATTGACGACCTCGTCCTCGCCAACGAGAGCGTTGACAGTCGCGCGGTTCAGAGCGCTGTGCCACTTCTTCTCAATGTCGAGGGTCTCGCTCTTGACGTCGGCGGCATTCTTGGCCAGCTCGTTGAGCGCGGCAGTCGCGGAAGCGAGCACCTCCTTGAGCTTGCCGTCGCGCGCCTTCTTCTCAGCGGGGAGGTCATTGCCGTTGTACACGAGGTGGACGTCGCTCGAGTCGTCGTCAGCCGAGGGGAAGACAGCGGTGACACGGTTGGCCTGCTCAAACTGCGCGATCTTGGCGCCCTTCTTGCCGATGAGGAAGGAGTGGACAGCCGGGTCGATCTGGACAGTGACGATAGCAGTAGGGGGAACAGCCTTGACCGCAGCGAGGACCTCGTCACGGGCCTTGACAACCTCGTCCTTGTTTTCGCCAACGACGTCGATGACAACCTTGCCAGTGGACTCGACAATAGCAGGAGCAGGGGCGTAGACGTTGACACCGTCGTGCTTGCTGCCGATAGCCTTGAGCTGTCCCGAGCGCTGGAGGTAGCGGGCGACCTTCTTGGCGTGGGGGAGCGCGTCAGAGGTGTGCACGCGAGCAAGAGCAACAACATCGACAGTCTCAACGGCAACCGCCTCGGCCTTGGACATGGCAAGCTCGATAGCCTTGAGGAGACCGGACTGGGGACCGCGCATCATGACCTGCTCGTTCGAGTCCGAAGCAGGGGGGAGGTCGATGATACAGCCGGTCTGCGAGAGAATGTCATCCGCAGCCTCGCCAGTGAGGTAGCGGTGCTGGCGCTTGGGGACGACAATGCCAAACTCCTTCAGGCTGCCGACGAGGTCCTCGAACTGACGGATGATCTCGGCCTTGACGGCCGCGACACCCTCCTTGTCACCCTTGATCTTGATCGACAGGTCACGCTCCTTGGGAGCGGCAGCGGTGGCGTCCTCCTCCTCGTCCGTGATGGACTTCCAGACAGCAGGGGGCGGGACGTGGATCTTGACCTCACCGTTGCCGATCTCCTCCTCGAGCTTCCGGGTGTTGGCACCGCGCGGGCCCGAGATGAAGGGGTAGTACTTGGACGGGATGTTCTTGATCGAAGCGGAGCCCTGGGAGACCTTGTGCGAGATGAGGCCGAGGACACGCTCGCGCGCATCCTTGGCCGCAGCGCCGGTGCCGGAGATAGTAATAGTGACCTGGGGCTCCTCGATCTCCTCGTCCGAGTCGTACTCGCCGCTGGCCTCAGCCTCAGCACGGGCAGCACGCGCGTCCCACTCGGGAAGCGTGTCGCGACGGGGGATGTCGATCTTGGTGCCAGTCTCGTCGGTGATAGTTTTGAGTGTAGCGCCCTTGGGGCCAATAACAGTGCCGATAGTAGTGATGGGGATCTCGACCTCGATAGTAACAGGCTTGCTCAGGCCGCGCTCGATGATCTGGCGAGCGAGGGTAACACGACGCTGGTCGGAAGCCTTGACGAGGAACTGCTTGAGGCCGGTGGACATCTGGGTAGACGACTCGACGATGGCGCCAGTCTGGTCCTGGACCTTCTTCATCGTCTCCTGGACGACCTTTCCGGTGGCGAGCTCATTGGCGGGAATCGAGAACTGCTCCGAGAACGGGTGCGAGGCGGCAGTAGCGTGGCCGGCGCGGCCGAGACCACCGGGGGCTGCGGGCTTCTTGCCCGCCTTGACGGTGGCAGGCTTGGACGCCCATGCGGAGATGGCAGGCTTGGTCTTGACGGGGGCAGGGGCGGACGACGAGCCGAGCGAGGGGAAAGCCTCCTCGGAGTTGTCGACACCGTTGCCGGCGGCAGGAGCGGGCGACTGCGAAGGCTTGGGGCGAGCAGGCGACGCACCGCCGAGCGACGGGAACGGGTCGGGGGCACCTTCAAGCTGGTGGCGCTGGGGTTAGCGCGAGCAGCGGCGCGCAGCGTCGCTGCGAGAGCGTTTGGGCAACAGCGTGTAGAGCAACACATGGGCTCGCCAGAGAGGAGTAGCAACAATGCGAGAGCATGCCAAGCCTGTGTTTGTTCTTCGCGTCCTCGGCACACTAGCCATGCGCGTCGAGCAGGAACAGCGACAGCCCTCAGACCAGAGGTCGATCTCCACTCCCATCTCCTCTGCCCAAGTTCTGCCCAGACTCCTGCCACTCCCACTCACCTTCTGAAGTTCAGCAGCAGACAGAGCCATGTCGAACAGCCGAGCGAGTAGCCGGGACGAGTAACGAGGACGGGGACGGGGACGAGGTACGAGGACCGAAGTGACGAGAGACCGACAAGAACCGTGTGCTGCGAGAAGCTAGCTGGGGTTCAGAGGAGTATGCCTGGTGATAAGACAAGGAGTTGTCGAAGACGGGTGTCGGGCGACGGGCGATGGGTGAGTGAGGTGCACGAGGTGCTGGCATCGTTCGTGCCGCGGGAGCAAAATGCGGCGCGTGGCGCCGGGTCGGTCGCGTGCGGTAGCGGCTCGTTCCGTGTTCCATGTTGTATGTTCCAGCGGGTCTAAGCTCGACACTGCATGTCAGACTCCTGGTCTTCCGGAAGGTCAGGCGCAATGGTCCGGGGATGATCTTGGGACTGCTAGACTGCTGTGCTCTGAAAAGAGAGGGAGGCGCAGACCAGGACCAGGCGCCTTGCTGCAGAGGCAACCACTCGCGTCTAAAGTACATGCATCATGCCGAGTACGCTAGAGTACAACCAGGTCATCTACGATCTATCAAACCTGCGCAACTGTTCTGTTCTGTCTGTTCTGGTCTATCGAGAAGAAGAAGTCGTAAGGTCACACTGGAGACTGGGGACGGTGGTACAGAAACAAAGGCGCTACACAGCGCGCCCGGGGTGGTCCAGCGCCTGGCCGAGACCATTGCCAGAGTAGTGGTCTTTCGCATAGCCAGCCTGCGTTTCGTCCATCGAGGGCCGGGAAAAGTCGTTGTCAATGTCAATCGAGGGCCGGGAGAAGTCGTTGGCGGGTTCGTTACTCGACAAGATGGGGTAGAGATTCGAGGGTGGGGGTGCGCTCGCTGTGGGGCCTCCTGTTGCAGCTGTTGCGCCTGGGTTGGCATAGTCCTGGGCATGCGCTGGGCCGAGATTCGAGTTCTGAATCGATGCCGGGCGGCTTGATGGCTCAGAGTCCTTCGGGAAGCTTGCGGACGCATACTCGTCCGCATGGGAGACCACGCGCGAGACACGGCTCTTGGGCCCGCTGCTGTGTGAGCTCGTGGCGGTGAGGAGGTTGTCCGGCTGCTCGAGCTCGGAGCCGTCCTCGACCGTCGTGGCGTGGCGGCGCCAGAGGAGGCCGTAGCCTGCGTTGTAGATTGTCGCGATGAGGAGGAGCACGGTTGGGATGCCAATCACGGCGATCTGCACGATACCGATGACAGTGCGAGGAATGGGCTTGACGCCCACGCTCTCGATGAAGGCGACGCACAGGCCAAAGTAGATCATGCGGAAGAGCGTGAGCCACACTGGGAGGCGTAGGCGCACACGGAAGAAGCGCCAGAAGGAGACGCAGCAGTTTTCCCGTCCAGTGTGTGGCGCGAGCTTGTATGGGTGAAGCACTATCTGGCAGCACAGGACGATGAACTCGACCACGAGGCTGCCAATGACCTGTGCCCAGTCGTTCCTGTGACCGAAGGCGATGAAGCCCGAGCGCGCGATCATGGCAAGCAGCACGGGAGCGAACCAGAAGAAGTGGTAGCGCTGCCGGTACTGGCGGTAGAGGGCGTCACCGACTGCGCGGTAGAAGTGGTGGTTGGTGTACAGCGGCGAGACGTCTTGCGTGGCGCGGGCACGTCGAGCGACGAGGAGTGAGATTACGAACACAGTGACGAGCGGAGCGAACACAAGCAGCATGGCAAAGATTGAGAAGAAGAGCGACAGCCCAGAGTCTCCCGTGCCGATGGTCCACTGGTAGAAGCCGAGGATGAAGAGCGGCGTGAAGAAGATAATGCAGGTGCGCAGCCCGTTCGCAGAGCAAAAGTCCCACCACACGTTGCGCATGCGGCTGGCCCAGCGCCACACCCTACCGCCTTTGTGGCCACGGGAAAGGACCCACACAAGTGCTCCGAGGATGACGTGAAAGGCGACCATGATGCCGAGGAACGCCAGGAAGACAAAGAAGACGGTGTCAAATGCGTTGGCGACGGCGATACCGCGCGAGTTGGTATACACTGGCAAGCCGGTCGTCAGCTCGTTTGCTCCAGTTTGCTGGTGCAGCGTCGGGATCTGCCCACGCCTCGCAAGATGCGTAGACAGTTCGCTCTCGTCCAGCCGCGGCAGTCTAGCCATGTAAGAGGTGAAGTTTGCAGGTGTCGCAACTGCGCTGGTGAGGTCGACGCCCCGAGACATGAACATGTTGCTAAACGCGCCCGTCGAGATGAACTCGTTGTAAGGCGACAGCTTGCGGTTGATGTACTGGACCTCGCTGAATGCGTCGCCGGGCATCTTGCCGCCGGTCTTGTTGCGCATCTTGGTGATGCTATGCTGCATGGGCGCCGAGTAGAACAAGCCCATCGCCCAGCCAAAGTTCTGCGCAAAGTTGGAGAACGCGAGCGGGTAGTTGAGGTGCATCATGCCACCCGCCGCAGCGGTCTGGTAGAGGTAAAGGATGTCGAACCAGCGGTAGATGGCCGGCGAGGCCGAGCGCAAGAAGACCGAGTGTATCAGGCCGATGACAGCGGCGCCCAAGGTAAAGAACCCAGACGCATACTTGACAGCGGAGCGCTGTGTTGTCCAGCCGTTGGCGAGCGTCGCCTGTAGACATGCGGCGATCTCGCCGTTGTCGACCCTCAGCAGCTCGATGCGGGCGTACGCCTCGATGTTGGGCACGGTCCATGCGATATTTGGGATCTTGTCCAATACATCAACAGCGTTGAGCGGGTATGTGCCGTAGCCTGAGGTCAGTCACTGCCCAGATAACGAACGCCACAACAAATAAAGGTCCGACTCACCAGTGAAGTTGACCTGCGGCAGCGGGCACAGGATGCCCGAAACCAAGTCGCACAGACTAATGTTCCTGTCGAAGAGCTCGATACCATACGCGTTGAGGTACAGACTCGCCGAGACGTTGAGATCGGGTTCCACGGATGCGAAGGAGAACGAGAATGTCACCGAGTTATTATGTCCCCAGTACGCAATGTCGAAGCTGTCAATGAGGACGGCCTTGGCCTCTGCGCAATAGGTGACTGCGTTGGTGTACAGCGCAGTGCCTGGGTACGGCGTGCCATCTGCTTGCGCTGGAACTTCATTGATTGGAGTGTCGAGAGAACTGACGCTGCCGTCGCCTATTCTTATGTCTATTGCGCTTGCAGGCGAGGCGAATAGTGCTGCGACTGCTGCTGCTGCCGTTGCCGCCAGGGCAAGGGCTGAGCGCATTCTGGGGGGCGGCGGGGGTGGCGGCGGCGAGGGTGTGTCCTGGTGGAGGACGGGGGCGAGAGATGTGGGGGGTGGCTGCTGTTCGGCCCGATTTCCAGGCGACAAGAAGGGGCGAGGAGCTGTAGAGGTGTAGTCGTGTCGTGTGCCGCCTTTATAGCGTTATCGTCGATACGTTTCTATGTTGTGGACGTTGGAGAGGACCGTGTGATCATTAACGTGAGCTCGGACGGTGTCGTGAACATCAGAGCCAGAGTGGTGGCTGACGAGATGGTGACCTGGGAATGCTGCTCAATCAATCACAGCAACATGGGCCATGGGCCTGAGCTCGAGCGAGGAGGCGCGAGCGCGCGCTTGCTTGCTGGCTGGCCTGCTGGCTTGCTTGACGAGACTGCGACGGCCGAAAGATCAGAATGCAGCGTGTGGTGATTGCGGGGTGTCACCGGTACCGACCGAGGCAGAGGTTGACGAGTGGACGACTTGGGTGTCTCTTGGCAGGAAGTCTAGAATCCCGCAAAATCTTGCTCCTCGTCGTACTCTTTGTCCTGCCCGGTATATGACAATGTGAGGTGGGATGAACGTTCCAATGTCACCACCGCAGTCCGATGTCACACTTGCAGTTGCAGTTGCCGTATAGCAAGCAGTGCACCGGAGCAATCAGTCAGCCCCGCAGCAATGTCGCAGTCGTAGCAGGTTTCCGGGGTGGCTGATTGCTCCTGGCAGCCCGTCTAGGTGAGGTGGATGAAAGGCCCGAGGCCGTAGCGGGGACACACAACAAGAGACCCGGCGAGCAGGCGAGCAGGCGAGCAGTCCAGACGAGACCGGCGCTGTACGAAGATGTGTATGTGAGTTGGTGTGAAGAGCTGAAGAGGAGACAGATGATCCAGCTGGTAGTAGTCTACGCATCATCGAGGAGCTAGACGAGCAAAGTCTCATCCGCCCGGCCCAAGGCACGCGCGGATTTCCTGGTCATGTACTCGCAACTTTGCTGCTCTACTATGACTAGCTGTGCAAGCGACATCCGCCAGCCAGCCGACCCACGTCGGCTCTTCGGGGGGTCGAGCGCGGCTCAGGCTAAGCGGAGGGCTACGTGCGCGGCGGAGAGTAGTATAGTAAGTAGTACATGAGCTTGCGTCCTCTTGGCATGCGAGTGTGCATGACTCAGTCATGTCTACTCTGCTTGACATTGACATATGCATCGGTCGTGGAGACGTGGATCGACCCATCTGCATCCATCTCTTCTGTCGTGAACATGAAAAACGAACGTTCTGTCAGGTGTTCGGTCTTCGATCGCTATGACGCACATTTTCCATCGACCGTTCGAAATGAGGGCAGTTACTGCGTGACAGATCTGGAGCGGAAGATGAGATTCGCTGCGAGATGGCGATGCCGCCGGCAGCAACGGCCGAGCAGTGATCACATGTCCAAGCCATGGCAAATGTTCTGAGCATGCATGCATGCAACTTAGGGGCTGAGACTGACTGCTGGCTGGCTGGTCATCGTGTGACACTCCAGTGTCTATCTAGGCTTTGCCGAGCTTATCCCCATCAAGCATCATGCTTAGGTGCTGCTTCTTGACAACATGAATGGTGCGGTGCATAGAGTATGTGATGTATTGGTGTCTTCTGTCCTACCAGTCTGCCCAAAACCCAACCTATGCCACCTCGGTCGCCCGCCCATCCTCCAGCCTCAGCACCTTGCCGTTCTTCCACGGCACCTCGTCCTCGTAGTGCGACACAGCGACAACAGCCTGCTCCTTGCCCTCGGCGCGCATCTCCTTCCACTCCTTCTCGAGCAGAGTCACGCACTTGGCCCACACCGCCTCGTCCACGCCCTGCGTCGGCTCATCCAGCACCAGCAATGGTGGGCGGCCGACGATAGCCCGCAGGAAGACCAGCAGCGCCTGTTGTGGTGCAGTAAAGTGTGCAAATGTCCGCTTGGCGACCTCCTCGGAGCTGTAGTCGGTCAATTGTCCAGTTTTGGAGGTTGCGAGGTAGTCGTGGAAGTAGTCGAGGAGGTAGAGCACGCGCTTGCGCTGCTCCTCGGTCAGAGGGCGGCGCGAGAACACACCCTCAAAGCCGGTACCAACCGCCTCGAGTGCGGTGAGCCCCATGTTGCGCGGGAAGGCCGCAAACACCTCGGGCGAGGTGTGTCCGATGAGCGCGCGCAGAACCTGCGTCGCGATCTTCCGCCGCGGCTGCGAGAAGAGCGTCAAACTCGCCGCCGGGAGCGAGTAGCTCTGTGGGTGGTGGCCCAGCAGAAGAGAGAGCAGCGTAGTCTTGCCCGATCCTGCTGTCAGCCGTGTTCTCCCCCAGTCACGCCTGTACCCACCGTTAGCCCCCTGGAGATGCCACTTGTCCCCCGGCCTGATCTCCCAGTCCACCTTGTCGAGGACCACCCTCTCCCCCTCCGCATACGACACAGACACCTCCTGCATCTGCACGACGGGCCTCTGCGCCGCGCGGCTGGGATTCGCCCCCTCCGGCACCTGCACGCTCGTCGCGCCCCTCTCCCCAACCCTTGCCCTCCACTCATCCACCCTCCCAATCCACACCTTGCCCTCCACCACCTCGCACACGTTCGAGATCCACTCATTGTCCTTGAGCGTGTCCAGCCCCTTATCCTTCAGCACATACACCACGCGCGCGTCCCCGTCCACGGCGTTCAGCTCGCCCAGCACCAGATCCACCAACGACCTAGAGGCCACATCCAGGCCGGCCATAGGGTCCTCGAGCATGAGCAAAGCCGGGCGGGTCATGAGCGCGCGCGCGATCCTCGCCCGCCGGCTCTGCCCCGAACTCAGTGAGATCGCAGGCATATCCGCCAGGTGCAGCATCTGCATCCGGTTCAGCGCAGAGTACACGTTCTTCGACGCCATGTCGCTCGGCCCGAACCACTTCTCCATCATCTGCCGCAGCGTCAACCTGTCCTCCTCCTGCAGTGCCCCATATCGCGCGGTATAGTCTGTAAACTCGCCAGTCGTCGACGGCTTCGAGAACGCCAAGTATCGTATCGGGCTCCACGTGTCCGCGTCCAGCGCACGTGTCGGCGGGGACAGCGCGTTGACAGGAAGAGCCCCAGGCGGCGGCGACGCCGGCGTGATCTTGAACCGGCCAAGCAGAGTCTATCATCAGCCCACCCCCACACCTTCAACTCACGTCGACAGCCAGTTTCCGCCCCTGCGCGTCGCCGACGACCGCCCAGCCCTCCTCCCCGCCGTCGTTGATCGTCCACCCCTGCGCCGGGAAGCTGAGGAGCGCCTCCCCGTCGCTGGCGTTGGACTTGACTCCGAGCGGGAAGACGCGCGCAGACGGCGGCAGGCGTACCAATGGTGTCGCTTTGATCGGGCTCATGTGCCCTACGCGGCCGCGCCTCTGGCCCGCTACATGGCGTACCCGGTGTGTGAGGAGCACGGGAGACCGGATCATGGTGGAGAGTTGTTGTGGGTCGGGACAGTTGCGGAGGCGCGCGACCTAACTTTTGAGAGATTTCGGATGGAGGGAGGAGTCTGGGGGTGGGCGGGGGCGGGTGGGTCCGTCGGGTGGGTGATGATCGGCGAGGAGGTAGCGGGGAGGGTGTTTGCGATGAGCTCGGCATGCACGATGGTCAGCTAATGAGGAGACTGTCGAGTCGAGTGCATGAGTCGAGGGTTCTGCCAGTTCTACGTAAGGCTGCAAGAGCATGCTTTGGCACATCGGCGTTGTCAGCTAGCTACGGACTCATCGCTCATCACCGATGTTCCAGAGTCTCGATGTCAACAACGTACTGATCAACGATGGCCTCGCAAGATGCTGCCTCGCCCGGCCAGGCATCACGCCCCCGCCTGGAGATCTGCATTGACTCCCTCGACGCTGCATTGACGTGCGCACCCGTTCCTCCCCGCTGACCCCAGAGCCGCAGAGCACATGCGCCCAGGCGACAGGTTTGAGGTTTGCTCTTCGCTCATCTACGGTGCGCGCTACGCTACTACCTCACCTCTAACTCCAGGCGGCGGGCTCACTCCCTCTCTAGGTCTCATCACATCCCTGCGGACGAGATTACCTCAGTTCCCGCTCATGGTGAGCTCGTCATACCCCAGCTCTGACCCAGGCGATGGTCCGCCCACGGTCTGGCGGGTTCACGTACACCGAGCCCGAGGTCGAAGTCATGCTCGCGGACATTGCTGGGTTCAAGGCCGCGGGAGTGGCTGGTGTGGTCTTCGGATGCCTCACGCCCGAGGGAGAGGTCGACGTTGCCACGACTAGGAGGTGAGGTGACGAGGAGCGAGCTCATGGTAGGCTGGTGCAGGCGGCAGCCCCATTAGACGTGACATTCCACCGCGCGTTCGACACCACATCCGACTGGGAGAGAGGTGCGTAACGGGTATTCAGACTAACAGCAGCCCTGCGGGATATTGAGAGCATAAGCGGTATAACGCGGATACTGACGAGGTGAGAGCCGGATAGGACACAGCTGATACCAGTGGCCACGCCATGACAGCCCTCGACGGCGTATACCAAATCGCGGCCATGAGCAAGGCATCGAAGCTCTCCATCCTCCCAGGCAGCGGTGTGAATGCGGCAACCCTCCCCCGCTTGCTAGATATGGCTCCAGTACCAGAAGTCCACCTCACCGCTGGCTCCCGGGTAGAGCCAGAACCATCACCCCTCCTCGATGAGGGGGAGGTCCTTGGCTTCGGGCGGGACGAATGGCGCCTCGACGGGGCCAAGCTTGCTGCTGTGCGGGAGGTCATCGACTCCATGTGATACAATGCATATATAGAGTACAACAGCTACGCCCATAACCCCCACTCACGCCTCACGCCCCCCTCGTTGGATAGCCACACCCGCCGGACGCGGCAGTTGGCATAGACGCGGAGGTAGGATACCAACCGCAGCCGCTGGCTTGGGAGGTCGTATCGTCTCCTCTTGTCTGCTTCTCCATCTGCTCCCTTCTCAGCTCGGAGGCGCTGGAAGAGCCCAAGTAATGGAGGGAGGGCGACCACAAACTCGTTCCACTCAGTCACACGACCCGTCTTGCCTGGTACCTCAAGAGGCAGGCAGATGAGCCCCCTCTCGGGCTTGAGGCTCGGTTCTGTCTTCCGTCAGCACATGCGAACGCACCCTCACCCACCCGCCAGCTCTCGAACCGGACTATGCCCTCTGCGCCTGCGTCGTCCACTAATCCGACCTCGACAGCGAGCGGCCGCCTGCCCAGCGGCTTGATCTGCATGCCCAGCCACGACGCCGTCGCCCCCAGCGGCGGGGAGGTCGAGTGCACCGACCCCCCGAGCTGCAAGTACGTATCACCCACCCTCGGCGACTGGATATGTACCACCTGATCAGGCAGACTGCCGACCTGGGGATGCCGCGGGACGTCGGGATACTCCCCATCCTGCACCACTGATATCCCGCACCGCTCCCCGCGCCCGACGTGTTCCGTCCACAACGGCGATATTGGCGGCCGCGACGCCGTGTTCAGTAGCACCAGAGCCGGCGGCTGGTGTCAGCTCCACACGCCCCTTGACCCACCTGCACCGTCCCGTCCAGTATTGCGCGCATGCCGATGCCCAACGCTGCATTGTTGACAAGCCCGGCGAAGTGGTCGTCCAAAGTGGAGGCCACGGACTGGGCCGGGACCATTTCTTTTTTCGCATTTCTCCCGCCAGCCCGTCGTCTCCGCCGAATACATCGACCACCGACGAAGTGAAGGGACTTCGAGCTCACCTCGACCAGCCTTGACCTCGTCCATCGCACACCATGTCCCGCCTCGTGCTCCGCAGCGTGCACACGACCGCGGCCCTCGCCAACACCGGCGTCGCCAGCGCAGCCAGCGCGCTCGGCGCCGGCTCGGCCCTCACCGAGCAGTCGACCGCCACCTCCGACATCACCCCCGCGCGCAAGTTCACGCCCAAGGGCCGCCTGATCCCCTCGCGCCCGCCGCGCACCACGCGCGTGACCATGCCGAGCGGATACCCCGAGCCGCCGAGTTACCCGCCCCCGACGGCGTACTTTGAGGAGCTGGCGCAGATCAAGAAGGATCTCGCGGCCAAGGGGCAGAACGCGCCGAAGAAGCACCCGCTGTGGGCGTTCTTCCACGTCCCGAGGGCGGCGACGATCGAGCTGTCGCAGGATGCAGAGTACCCGCCTGATATGGGGAGTGTGGAGAGGCTGGATGACGAGCAGGTGTTGCTTGAGAGTGGTGAGTGAGCCAAGCGCGCGAGTGCGCGCAGCGCACGAGCGGGCGCGGAAATCGGGCAGACAGCGAGCAGGAGAGGAAATTAAGCCGCGAAGCAGGCCTGGACAGTGTGGATGAGCATGTGCGCGGAAAAGACACAGGCAGCTCTGCGCTGCGCTTGCCCTTGCATCCTCTCCTGCCCGCCTGGCCTGTTTTCCTGCCACCATACCCCGGCTCGGTAGCTAACGCCAGGCCGCTCCTGGTCCGCCAAGGAGCTCCGCCTCAAGTCCTTCGAGGACCTCCACACGCTGTGGTACATCCTCCTGCGGGAGCGCAACGTCCTCGCCACGCAGCGCGAGGAGCGCCGGAGGCTGAGCATCTCCCCGGGTTACGGTGGTGATGTCGTCACGAAGCGGATGTTCCGGGTGAGTCTGGTTCGGCTTAGAGCAAGGCGGATGGCTCCTATCCTTCCATTGCGTCGTGCATGAGCCACTGTGATATCTCTGCTCTCCACTACAGATGCTATCGCCTATCTACGAGGGCCGCGATCCCCTCGCCAACCTCCATCCCGTCATCTCCCCTTCTGTTTTCATCCTACCTTGTGCGTCGCTAACCCCAGTGCCGCAAGTCAATGGCGCGCATCAAGTACGTCCTCAACGAGCGCCGCCTCGCCCTCCTCTCCGCCGGCGTGCCCTCCCTCAACGCGGCCGACGAGACCTTTGCACCAAGCACCCTCCCCGGCCTGAACGACCCCATGGCCCAGATCGAGGCCCTGCACGGCACCGCGCCCATGCCCTCGCTCACCAAGCTCACTGGCGCGTACGTCAAGCGTGCACCGCGGTCGCAGAGTGAGGCGGCGCAGGCGGAGATGGAGAGCGACATGTTCGAGGGCGAGGATGGGCTGGAGAAGGAGATGGCCGAGGTCGAGGCTGAGGAGAGGGCTGAGCGGGAGAAGGAGGCCAAGGAGAAGGAGGCGAAGTAGAGACATTGCATGCACACAGATCATCGCGCGCACACGGCTGCCGCTAGGCAGGCGTGTGGGTTTGGTCAAAAGAGCGAGATGTGGAGAAAGCTGTCAGTTGTCATTAAAGCTCTGTCCGGAGTCAGTTGCTCCTCGGTGATTTCAGTTGGTTGGAGGCATTGGTTGCCCACGCACACATTGTCAGTCAGCCACTTGGCCACGTCGCAAGACACGCTGCATGCAACCCGCCCTCGGGCGCGCGGCTACTCTACGCATGGCCTTGCTCCTGCTCGCCTGCCTGCCTGGGTGGCCGTGCCGTGCCGTATGGCAGCCAGCCGGCCGGCCAGCAAGCGATACGACACCAGCTCAGGCATCGTCAACCTTGATCTCCTCGGCCGCGGTGGGCTCCGGCGCCGCCGGGGTGGACTCCTTCGCTGGCTCGGCGGCAGCATCCGTACCATCCGCAGCAGGAGCGTCATCTGCCGCATCCGCATTGGCCGCCGGCTCAGAGGTGGCCGCCTTGTCCTCGGCGGCGTCGGCGTCGGGCTTGCCGTTCGCGGGCTCGCCCTCGCGCGTGATGAACTCGGACCAGTCGTTCATCAGCTTCTCGGCACGCGAGGTGATCTTGAGCTCGTCATCGCGCGGGACACCAGTCAGCGCGGCGATCTTCTTCATGACTGGGGTCAGAGAGCTCTACCAGACAACCCACCCTTGCCGATCTTGGAGAACTGGAGGTACTCGATCTTCATGTTCGGGTAGCTCTCGATCGTCTTGAAGAGCTCGTCAAAGTGGTCCATCTCGCCCGCTGATGGCACGCCCTTGCCAGTGAGGAACGCGCGCTGCAGCTTGTGGCGCCAGTCCTTGACCTTGACTGCCTCGGCATCGGGAGGGGTGCCGTCCTCGTCAGCGGCCGCAGACGACGCCGCTGCGCCGGCCTTGCTGTCCTTGTCCGACTTGGGCGCGGCCTTGGACTTTGGCTTGTCGTCGGCCTGGCGTCAGCTAACAGCTCTTTCACGCTTCACCCACCTTCTTTGTTGTCTTGGACTTCTTTGCGTCCTTCTTGGGTGCTGGTGCGGCGCGCTTCCGCTTGCCGCCCTTGGCGACAGGGCCCTCCTCGTCCTCGAGCTCGTCCACATCCTCGTCTGCCTCGGCCTCGGCCTGCTCCAGTGCCCTCCGCTTGGCCTGCTGGGCCTCGTCCCAGTCGGTGGGGTCGGATGCGGTCTGGTACGCGTCGCGCAGGGCTCCCTGGTTCTTGCGGTGCGACTCGCCGAGGAAGGCCTGGATCTGGTGGTCCTTCAGGGGGGTGATCTCCTTGGGCGGGAGCCACGAGCTGCTGTCAGCGAAAGAGTTCGGATGCGTGGGTGGCTCACAAGTCGCCGACGGGGAAGAACTGGGCACAGTAGAACGCTGGGTTCTTGGGCCTCTGGGCCAGAACGTTGGCTGGCAATGAGTCGGGGTCCGTGATCTGGCATTAGCGGGGTCGGGGGGTCAAAAGCCGGCAGCGATAACTGCCAGCAACGGGCGGGCAGCTTGTACGCGCAGATATCAATACGCACGCGTGCAGCTGTAGGGTCAGCTTTAGGCATATGAGGAAGGCGGAGGAAGCGCGCGACTCACGCCAAGGGGGGTATCCACGCAGACGTGCAAGCACAATATCGCCGTACTCAAACTTTGCATTCTCGTTCGCGCTGCTGCTCTTCTTGGCAGCGCCGCCGACGGCCTTGCGCGGCTTGGACGCGGACACTGGCTTGTCGGCAGAGACTGGCACTTCGGCGACTGCTGGGGAGGCAGCCCTATCGGCGTCTTCGGACATGGCTGGGGTCAGCCGCGTGACAGGGGGGCGTTGGTCCTGTCGCACTAGTCGAGTACGCACGAGTGAGAAGGTTGGGGGAGGCAGGGGATGGCACAGATTAGGTGGGAGGAGGACAAGGAAACCGCGTGCTCCCAAGACTGCCAGACGCGTTTAGACTGGCCTGCCTGTCTGGGTTCGACGCGCGCGTGTGGAGGGGGATGGGGTGAGTGCGCGAGTGTTGCTGCAGCTGGCTCTGGACGTTAGTGCATGCAAGAGTTGGGTCAGGTGGGGGTTAGGCTGCGAAAGACGCGTGAGGAGCGATGTGGAGGGAAGGAAGGAAGGTAGGAAGGGATGTAGGATTGGCCTGATGCGTACACAGCTGGGCTCCTTGTTTGTTGACTCGAGGTTGTTTTGCGGAGTGAGAGAGAGAGCCGGGATGTAGTGATGGATGGAGTGGATGGATGGATGAGTGGATGGATGGATGGATGGATAGAGACAGAGTTGATTGGATTGGTGTTGAAGAGCAAGAGACGGGTGGTGATGATGATGGTGGGGTGGGGTAGGGGGAAGGGAAGGAAGGTTGTTAAATGACGCCGAGGAAGGCGAGCAGGGAAGGAAGGAAGCAAGGTCGGACACGCTCAACCTCGCGGCGGGCAAGCAAGGTGGCAGGTGACATTCTCCCTCTTCCCTACTCCGCTCGCTGCGAATGTCGGCGTTTCTTTGGCTTTCCAGGCGCTCGTCACCGCTCGCTCGCTCGCTCGGTGTATCTCTCCGGGCGACAGGCTGGACTGACGGCACTGCTTGCCCAGTAGGGAGGGAGACAAGGCGACGGCCCTCCACTCTCCGCTCCCCCGCGCCAATGCTCCGCCGCCGCATGCATGCTGCATTGGGACGGATGCTTGCCTTGCTTGCTCCTGCTCTGCTCTTCGCTGCTGCTCGTCTGCATCGATTGCTCGGTCTCGCCTGCTTGCTTGTTTTGGCCTGTCAACAACAGCCTAGCCCATTCAGCCGAGGAAGGGGGAGAAGGAAGGCGTCCCTGAGAGCAGTAGATTGGGTTTGCCACACGGGAAATAACGCCGGTGAGTGGAGCGGCGTTTACCCATCCAGGCGTTGAAGGAGCGGGTTAGGCACGCAGCTGTCACTTACTGTTAATGGCTGCGTTAGGCGCACGGTGCCGTCACTGCCCGCCAGACACCCTGTCACGACCACCAGGGGGAACTCATCGCAACGACGTCTTGAACGATTAGCCCAACAGCAACCAGCAACAGCAAACAATGCGCGTCCTAGCAGTGAGCGCGTCCTCTGCCCTGCTCCTCGCATCTGCGGTGAGCGCGTTCCGTGACTCATCCCCGCTCCTGATCTGGTCGTCCACACCGTAAGTATACCACCTTCCTCGTTGCCGCCTACCTCCCTCCCTCGCTGACATGCAGGAATGCCGCTCTCTCCGAGGCCCAGGATGTCCTCACTTCTGGCGTGATTGGTGCGGATGCGATTTATGGAACACTGGAGAGTGTAGGATGTGACTGGGACACGGCAGTGGTTATCAGCCAGGACGAGGTGAGTCAACCGGGGAAGGCGAGGAAGGCAACCTGGGAAGGCGAGGAAGGTGCAGTGGCATCGACTCAGTACACAGTGCAGACCTGACAGCCCTCCTGTCTCGAGTCTACAAGCCTCTTGCTGACACGCAGCTCCACAACAACCACCTTGACCAAGTGTCCATCGCGTCCGAGTTCGGCAAGGCCGACCTGCATGTCCCATACCTCATCAAGCCGACAGCCGAGGCGCTCGAGGCTGCTGTCAAGTCGTGGGCAGCGAGCTGTGGCGTCGATGTGGTCGATGAGGAGCACACTCAGGGCGCGGAGGACAAGCGCTCAGTCATGTACTACTACCGCTCAGAGCAGGGTGGCAGTGAGTGGACAAAGTAGATAGCCGCCTGACCCCAGACCCCGCCCTTCCTCGTGGCCTGTCGAGCCGCAACATCGTCGTCCTCACCGGCACCCGGGATCTTGACCTCGCCAAGAACCGCGCTTCTGCCGAGAAGCCATTCGAGGAGCCAGTGGAGGAGCAGTCTGAGGAGCTCGAGGTAGAGCAGCCCGACCTTGCATCGGAAGTCGAGACCATCAAGGACGACGACGTCAAGGGTAACAAGACCGGACACAACGGCACCGCCCTCCTCGACCGCTACGAGCTCTTCTCCACCCCAGTGATCCTCTCCGTGCTCATCAGCTTTGGCATCATCCTCCCCGTCCTGCTGCTCGGTATCTCCTCCCTGGCCGGCGTCCAGGTCCCACCGCGCATGCTCGAGATTAGCAAGACCCTCTCTGTCAAGCAGGACAGGAAGGACCAGTAGAGGCGACTGTCGTAGGCCGTGTAACGATGCAATGTAGACTCTAGAGGGGTCCAGGACGAGGGGTACTACCAGCTGCTGGTGCCATTACGTAACACCGGTAGACATGACATCAGGGACCGATCGAAGCTCGGTGTCTCTCTCGTGTCTAACTCTGGACATCACTTGTCTCTAGCCATTTCTGACCACCGCTCGCCATCTCGACACATGCAATGGCAACCCCGGCCCGTCTGCGCGGCGGGCCATCGCCTGACAGCACCCCCACGCGCTCTCGACTGGGCTCCTCATCACCCCTAGCAGAGGACTCGGCAGACATCGCCCTCTCCCTCCCGGCTTCAGACACGCCATTAGCCGCCCCACGCTTGCGCAACCGCGACGTGTCTTCGCCTACGCCTCAGAGACTACTAGGCAAAGGTCTATGGCCCCAGGCTCAGCAGTATCAGCGCTCAGCGTCGGCGCAGCCCCCACCCCCGGGGGAGAGCGACATGGGCGAGCGTGGGCCCATTGGCGGGTCAGGCTGGCGCCCGCCGTCCCCGACTCCATCGCCACCAGTCGAGCGGCCGCCAGATATCTCGTCTCACGGGTCGAGCGCGAGCACGCCGACGCTCGCGAGCAGGAGGCAGATGACCCGCTCTATGAGTTTGGGGGTACAGATCCCGGATACGCAGCATCCCGAGGACCCGCGGGAGAGCGCCTCGGCTACGGCCACGACTGCGCCGCATACGTTCCCGTATCCTGTCGAGAATGGCACCCAAAAGCACTCGCCACGCCCTCCGCCCCTGGTCGACGACGACACGGCAACACGCATGAGCCGGTGGGTGCAGGATATCATTGTGTGCAACTTCGACCTCGACCGCGGGCCGGTGGTGGAGCGCCGCGCCGGCGGAAAGCGGTGGGGCGCGGGCGTGAAGGAGAATGTGTGAGTATACTCATCTGTTGCATTCACTGACAGTAGCGCATTCTCCAGCTTCCCAGATACATCTCTCTTCACCGAGGGCGACATCCAGTTCTCCTTCAAGATCAGGCATATGCCCGCCGAGGCTGCTGCGCTGGCGTACCCCGAGCCACCGAGCCCCACCGCAGAGCGGCACGAGCCCGTCGTGCGGAAACACACACGCGGGCAGAGCCTATCACGAGACAAGGCGGCCGAGTACCGCGCGTGGAACGAGCGCGGCCGCGAGTGGCTGTATGGCTTTGTGTGGTTCCACCAGCGAAGGGACAGGGGCATCGCCAGGGGATACATGCAGGTGGGTGGTGGTGGTCTGTGCGATCCACATGTGGCACGACTCGGGCTGATGGCAGAAATCGGTCGTCATCCTCACGCAGCTGCCGCTGCCGGCGTTGTGGAGTGCGGTGCTGCGGCGCCTGGCGCCTTCGTACTTCCGGCACGGGTACAGCGCCATCGAGGTGGCGTGTCATGGGATAGCGTCTTGGCCTGATCCGACGCCGGATGCGTTGCTCGAGCTGCCGCTTCTGAGTCATGTTATCAGAGTGAAGTTGCCGGATACGACGGACAACCCGCAGCTCGGGCAGACGCCGAAAGCAGTGAGCAGCCGGTTCCGGACCGCATGCTAACGATGTGCAGATACTCGCCTCTCTTCCGCCCTCGACGCCATTACGCGCCTTTGCGTCGTTTTTGCCGTCACTGTGGTCGCTGTGGGAGTGCCTCGTCCTTGCAGAGCCTGTGCTCGTCATAGCGCCAGACCCGCGCACCTGCTCTGAGATCGTGTGGTGGCTGCGCGAGCTGGTCCGTCCAATTCCACTGGCTGGCGACTTCCGTCCCTACCTCCACATCCACGACCACGACTTCAGCCTGCTCGTGAACGCGAACAAGCCCCAGGCCGGCGTTGTCGTCGGCGTCACCGTAAGCCGCTTCAGCTGTCTGCTCTGACACCAGAACCCCTTCTTCCGCAACGCTGCGTCCCACTGGCCCAACGTCATCTCCATAGCTGGGCCAAAGTCCAAAGGCACCAAGAGCAACATGCCAGATGCGCCAGAGGGCTTCTTGACCCGCCGGCATCGAGGCATTCAGAAAGACCGCGTGCTCCTCAAGCGGCTGGAAGCTCTCGTCGCCGAGGGCAAGCTCGACGACCCGGAGGGCAATGCTGCATTGCGAACTCACTTCCAGCAGTTGACGGAGAAGTTTCTGGTCCCGCTGAACCGGTACTTCCAGACACTGGTACCGCCGCGCTCGTCGACCCCGAGTCGAACAGGCACACCCATTCCCGGCAGCCGGGACCCAAGCCAACCAGGCCACCGGCCAAGCGTCGCCCCCGTCCCTCCCCCTCCACCAGCGCTCTCCCTGTCCGCTCTGCGCCCATTCTCCCTCCCCACCTTCCTGGCGCACCTGAAGACACACGGTCCCAACCCCCTCAACTTCAAGAATCGCGGCCTGCAAACCAAGTCACGAGTCGAGAGCGACTTCTATGCCAGTTTCTGCATGGGCGGGTGCTTTGCCGGCTGGCTCGCGGCCCGGGTCGAGAGCCTGGGCATAGCCGTCGCCTCCATGGCGGATGAGAGGATAACCGGCGGCCTCGGGACGGCCAGCTGCTCCCTCCCCGCGGCTGGGCTCGAGCCCGAGTCAGCGAGCGAGGCAAGCTGCGCCAGCGGTGCGAGCGCATTCAGCACAAGCACGAGGAGCAGCTTGTCCAGCGCCGCGCTCGACGCCGAGACCCCCCGCCCAGGCGGGGAGCGCACGTTCCCATCAGCACCTGATGTGCCCCCGACCCCCGCACCTGACGTGCACGCACTTAAGAAGATGTCGATGTAGCCAGCCTCGAGGGGAGACGTCTACCCTCTCCCCCTTCCTCTGCATGCCTGTTGTACTCCATACCCGCTATATTGCAAATGCATGAGCACCGAGACATACTCGGCACAAGTCACCGCCGCTTGGCTGGGTGCCAGCATTCCGCGTTCCTGTGCTACCTCCGCATATCCGCTATCTATTGACGATTTCGGCGCTCCGTCATCGCTGCCGGGGTACGACAGTCACCTATCCCCCTAAGCGTCGCATTGGCGGGCGGTAGATCTCACCACCACCCACTCCACGATGCCGACGAAGCAGGAGATCGACTACTCGGTGTACCTCGTCACTGGGAGGGAGCTCCTTCCCGAGGGCAAGGTGGGTGTGTGAGCGAGCTGGCTGACGCGCAGGACTACTACCAGAGCCTTGAGGAGGTGAGGATGTTTTGGGCTGTCGGGGCTGACAGTAGGCGCTGCAGGGCGGAGTGACGGTCGTGCAGGTCCGTGAGAAGGATGCGGAGACTGGCGAGTTTGTCGAGATCGCCCGCAGGACAAAGGAGATCTGCGACAAGGTGGGTTGGGTTGGTCCGTGGCCCAGCTGACGGCAGTACTCCGTCCCGCTGCTCATCAACGACCGGATCGACGTCTATCTCGCCATCCAGTGTGCGGGCGTGCACATCGGTCAGACGGACATGGACCTGGCCGGCGCGCGCGCCCTCGTTGGCGAGGAGGCTATCGTCGGTGTGTCTGTCTCCTCGGTGGAGGAGGCAGAGGCAGCTGCAGCCGGAGGGGCGGACTATGTCGGCATCGGAGCTGTCTGGCCAACGGAGAGTAAGGACGTACGCAAGAAGCGCAAGCTCGGCCCCGAGGGTGTGGGCAAGGTCCTGGACGTGCTGCCTGATGAGATCCGCTCGGTCGCCATCGGCGGCATCAGCCTCCAGAACACGGCGCACCTCCTCCACGGGAGTATCAGCCCCGAGCGGAGGCGGCACCTTGACGGTGTGGCTGTCATCTCTGCTATCGTGGGTAGCCAGGACCCCAAGGCCAGGGCGCAGGAGCTCGCGGCCGTTGTGGGCGACTTCATCTCCGCCCGGAGCTGGACGGAGCGCGGCTTCTTCCGCGGCGGGACGGAGGACGAAATCGACTTTACTGAAGACGACGAAGGGGACGTGCTCATCCAGCGGGCTGCGGCCCTCCTCGACGTGGTGAAGGCGAACACGCCCCTCATTCACCAGATGACGAACAACGTCGTCATCAACGACAGCGCGAATGCCACCCTCGCAGTCGGGGCTTCGCCTATCATGGCGACGAACCCGCGCGACGTGGCTGACCTCTCCCCGGCAATCGGCGCGCTCCTCGTCAACTTTGGCACTATCCAAGACAAGGACGGGATGCTCGTCGGCGGCCGGTGCGCCAACCTCAACGGCAAGCCTGTCGTCTTTGACCCCGTTGCGGTAGGGGCCACCGCCTTCCGCAAGGAGACCTCCAAGGGTGAGCCCGGCTCGCGCTACTCAGCTGACAGTAGAACTCCTCTCGCACTGGCAGCCGACGGTGATCAAGGGCAACCCCGCGGAGATCGGCTACCTCGCCCAGAGTGAGGAGGTAGCCGCACGCGGCGTGGACAGCACCGGGTCATTCAAGGACCCAGCGGGGATTGTGCGCAGTCTCGCGCGCGCGTCGGCCGCTATCGTGGTCATGACCGGGCCAGTGGACTACATCTCGGACGGGGACCTCGTTCTCTCCGTTAACAATGGGGACGACTATGTGCGTGAGAGTGGGTGCGTGGCTGACATCAGCTCGAGGCGATCACTGGGTCGGGATGTATGACCGGCACGCTTGTGGCTACGTTCTGCGCGGCGGCGCGGCTCGCCTCGATCAAGGACGGCGTGCAGGCTGGCAAGTCGTCGCTCGCGCAGGGCGACATGCTTGTCGGCGCACTTGCTGGGTGGGTATGGCGGGCTTCAATGCTGACTCCAGATGCCTGGCGTTCACCATCGCTGCGGAGATCGCAGCCGCGCGCGAGGACGTCCGTGGGCCGGGCACATTCCGCGCTGCGCTCATTGACGAGCTGTACAACCTCAAGCGGAATGACATTGAGGAGCACGCGCGCGTCAAGATCGTGGGCGGTGTGAGGTTTGGTTAGTGGTAACTCGCGAGAGTTGTAGAGCCGAGCGAAGTAGAGACAGTCGCCCTTGTGAGATGCCCTATGGATGCATAATGAGGTGCTAGAGCAGCTTGGTGAACGGCTCCTCTGTCTGCAGCCAATTCTTCTCGTCGTAGCGGCACGCCCCGTCGATCATGTGGAACGTGTAGATGATGCGTGTCTTGTCGCTCGTATTCGGCGGCGAGCGGTGCATCACGCTCCCTGTGGTTAGTGGGGTCGGTCGCACTGCACAACTCACCGTGGATGAGGACCATTGTCCCCGCCGTGCAGGGCAGCTCGACCCACCAGTCCATGTTGTCCCAGTCCTCTGTGTTCTTCTCCACCCCCGGCACGGGCTCGAACGTCGTCCCTCCGCCTGCAGCCCTCACAAACCTCTCCGAGATGCGTGCGGTCTTGTGCGACCCGGGCAGGAAGGACTTGCATCAGCTTGGCGTCTCCTCCGACTTACCAAACACCCGTTCGAGCTCGTGCACTCTTCCAGCGCGACCCAGCAGCCCACCGCACTCGGCGGGTCAGTGTACAGAAACGTCGAGTCGTTATGGCACGGCACTGCCGTCAGCCCACTCTTTCTCCAGTACCCACCTTGCCCGCCTATCCTTGGCTGCTTGCAGATCACCATGCTTTGCAACACCCGCGGGTCCGCAAGCCCCAGCCCGCCGGCCACGCCGCGCACCTTGTCTGAAAGCGTGTGCTCGCCAAACACCGGGTCCTTCAACAGCCCATGGCCGATCTTATTCACGCTCCGGTCGGCGGGGACGTTCAGCTTTGCTGGCGAATCCGCAGTTGCAGGGGTAACTGCCCCCGGCTCGAGGAAGTAGCGGATCTCCGACCCCGAGGTGAGGAAGTACTCGTCGCCGACGTGGTCGCCGTCCGCGGCGGTTGTGAACTGCGTCAAGGGGTGGGAGGTGGGGTCGAAGGTGGTTAGGAGCTCGTGCGCCCGGCCGAGGAGGGCGGATGTCTCCTCGGGCGTGTAGAAATCGGGCAGGACGAGGTAGCTTGTATGCGTGAGCTGTGCTGCATGCTTCTCACTCACCCGTCCTCGTTGAACTTGGCCAGCTGGGCGGGCGAGAGCATGTTGTGAGGTGGGTTGGGCGTTGTGCACATTGTCGCACATCCCTTCGGCGGCAACAACATCGCTTCGGACGTTGCCGACACCACGCGGGGCTGTGTGGGAGGTGGGAGATATATACATACATTGTCCGTCTGTCTACAACGTCCATGCTATGGGTACAGGCCTTTTCCTAGCCGCAGAGCGCAAGCACAAGCAGCGCAACGCCAGCGACGATGACCATGTTAGTCCGCAGGCTGCGTGCGCTGCTGTGGGGGACGGAGCCACCGCCGCCGGGGTTCTGAGCCGCTGCCTGCGAGTACTCAGCCCGAGAGGCCGAGTTGAACGTCGTATACGGGAGGCCGGCGACGTCTGTGCGTGTGATCCACTTGGTGCCGCCGGTAGGCGTACCGGGGAGGGTCTTGCTGCCTACTCCGGGCACTGGAGCGTCTGTTGTGCTCGTCCTTCGTGTCGTTGTGTCCACAGCAGGCAGCACGGCCGGTGGGGTGCTTGTTGTTGTTGGCACGACTGGAGTGACAGAGGTGGAAGTGAGGATGTCGTCGAGGAGGCTCGAGGTCGTCGATGTGCGCGTGCTGGTCTGTGCAAGGTCCTCATCTACGAACACGCTCGTACTCGTCGACGTAAGGGGGTCGAGTGTCTCGGTATCGATGGCGCCTGGGAGACCAGGGGTGGGCGTTGTGCTTGTGCTGAAGCTCGTGCTCGTGAGGATGTCGGACACGCCGGGGACATCTGACACCCCGGGAAAGCTCGGCGAGAGGGTGGGGAGCTCGTCGGCCATGGCGAAGGAGAAGTCGTGTAGAGAGGAGTAGTAAAGAGTAGGATCTGGCTGAAGTCTGAGGCGAGGTATGCCGCCGATGGGTTTATGCTCTCGCTGAGAATTGTCCCTCGGCAGCCTCCGACCGCCGCCACAGCCGTCGCCAAGGGCAGCTTGGCAGGCAAAAGATGGCACGGCTCGTCGTACCTCCGTTGCGTCTATCTGCTTAGCTCGGCGGTCAGCCATTCATCAAGGCATGCTTAAGGACTGCGCCGCGCATAGCGTCAGTTGGACAGCCGATATGCATACAGCCGGCGTCGCTGCAGTGCGGACCGGCAGACGGGTTGTAGCGGCCAGTTGTTGTGATGATGTCAGTCCGGCGCTACATGGTTTGCTCGGTGACCAGCGACTGCCCTGAGCGGCAATAAACAACGCCATCTCCACGGGGCCGTCCGACGGTGTCCACTTACCCCGGGGTAACAGCCATCTGTCGCGCCGAATGAGAACCGACTGAGAACGACAAAGCATGCATACGGAATCTCGTGAGATGGAAGGGCACACGCGCGTCTATGGCTTGGGCGCCTCGCACACAGTGCACTTGTCCGTCGCGCTGGCCGGGTTCTTGAGCATACACAGGCCGCAGGTCCACTCGCCCTCTCCGCCTGTGGGCTTGCTTATCGGCTGCGGCTTTGAAGATTGCGTGACGAACGAGAAACCACCAGAGGGCGCGCCAACGCCGATCGTGAAGCCGCCAGACGGCGGAGCAATGCTCGGCTTGAAGCCTCCCGATGCAGCAGGCGCGCCGAAGCTGAAGCCTCCGGATGGGGCAGGGGGCATGCTAGACGACTTTGCAGCAGGTGCGCCGAAGGTGAAGCCCCCGGACGGAGCAGAGGGCATGGCGGCGGCTGGAGCTGCCCGAGTGGCAGACGGAGCCGCGCCAGGCTTGGGCGCGTCGCATATCTTGCACTTGTCCGTTGCAGTTGCGGGGTTCTTCAGCATGCAGGTGTCACATTCCCACTCGCCAGCAGTAGAAGCGGCAACGGGCATGGAGAAGCCGAACGCAGGAGCGGATGCAGGTGCGGCAGGCGGAGCAGCTAGTGCAGCTCCTGGCTTCTTCGCGTCGCAAATCGTGCACTTCTCCGTGGCGGATGCTGGGTTCTTCAACATGCAGGTGTCGCACTCCCACTCGCCAGCGGCGGAGGCGGGCACGGGGATAGAGAAGCCGAACGCAGGGGCCGAGGAAGACGCAGCGGGCGGCGCGGCAGGCGCAGCTGGCGCAGCTCCGGGCTTCTTCGCGTCGCAGATTGTGCACTTCTCCTTGGCAGATGGTGGGTTCTTCAGCATGCAAGTGTCACACTCCCATTCTCCGTCCGCGGCAGCTGGGGTCGGGAGACTGAAGCCGGATGCTGGTGCTGCTGGGGCAGGGGCAGCCACTTCCTTCTCCGGCTCCGCACGCGCCGTGTGCGGCGGAGAGCAGTAGTCGCCCTCCAGGCTTGGCTGCTGCAATGAGAAGGAGAAAGAGGACGCCGAAGCCGATGCCGAGGCTGAAGCATTGCGCACGGCTTCCATAACGGCGTTGCTAGGGGTGACCAGGTTCGAGGGCATAGTGAAAGTGAAGAACGGGAGAGCTGCTCGGTCCACGCTGAGCGCAGTGTCCTTCGCAGACAGGTAGATTGCTGATGGGTCGCGGCGCCTGGAGACAGGCCTGCTTGCCAGGGTTTGTGACGATGAAGACGTAGGTGGGGGGGCGCCGAGGCCTAGTGGGGTGGCACTTGACTCTGGCTTCTTCGCAGGGGGCGCAGGCGAAGAGAAAGCGGGAGTCGCAGACTTGGACTTCTCAGACGCTTCCTTGATGGAGTTGAATGTTGCCGACACCTCGGGCTGCACCGGCTGGGGCGCAGGGCTTGACACCGCCGGCCTAGAGGTCGATTGTGACAGGCTAGATGGCTTGAAGGGCTGGAACGGCTCCGGCTCGTCAATCCTAGCAGGCGCGAAGGAGCGAACCGGAGTTGGGGCTTGCACCGTAGGAGGCTGCGCAGCCTTGATCGGGGACGCGTTGATAAGCTCGTCAACAAAGTCGTCCTCATCCTCGTCGTCCTCGTCTCCGGCATCCACTTCCATGATCTTTGCAGAGGAGGACGAAGGCGTAGCCGAGTTGGACTTGTACCCGCCAACAAGTTCAAGAGTTGTCAACTTCCGCCCCGAGCCCTTGAGCTGCTCAAGCTTCTGTGCAGCACCGCGGCTTGCGGTCATCGAGCTGCGGAGAGACTTCCTCAAGGACGCGTTCGAGCGACGGAACGACTCCTCCGTTCCCATCTTCTCTGGACGTGCGATCTTCTCGTACGGGTTGACCTGGATTGTGCGCTGTGGTGGCTCGCTGGGGCCGACGACCTCGTCGTAAATGTCCTCCAGCACATTGTTAGCCCGCTTCTTGGCTGCCCGCATGGCGTCGTCTTTGTCGGGTGAGGATGTTGATTTGCCCAGAGGAGACGGGCGCCGCACCTGAGAGTGGCCACTGACGGAGAGCCTAGAGCGGGTGTTGAACTCGTGAGCTGCAGACTCTGCGGCAGCGATGGGTCCCGACAGGGTGGAGCCGCGGTCCGAGGTGGAAGCAACAGGCTGCTCCTCCAGGACCTCGACATCGAGGTCGACCCAGCCGTTTGCCTTTCGCTTCTTGCCAGTCATGGTGTCGTCTGCGAACAATGGCCGGGCTGCAATGCGCGATCGTGGCAGACGGCGAGGGGACATGCCAGGTCCAAGGTAGGTCACTTTGCGGGAAGAGCTGGCGGCAGGCGAGGCGCCCAGGGAGAATGTTGATCCGGGCGTGCCAGGAGTGCCGGGCATGCCGGGGAAGACAGTCGTCGGCTTGAGAGGGGTCGATGATCTGCCCGGGGTAGCTAGTCCAGCGCTCCAACCTCCAGTCTGTGGTGGTTGAGTGTTCTCGGTCCGCAACTCGCGTGTCAAACTCTCGATGATTTTCAGGTCGTGACCATTGCTGTCGAGGTACGCGCGCAGGGCATTGTACGAGGGCGAAGCAACTTCTGTTGCCTTGGACGACTGGCCAGCCGGGGTGGCAAACATCTGCGGCGGACGACCCTTGCTGCTTTGCGGGGCGGGGGTGTTCTGAAAGTTTGGCATGACAGGCATGGATGGTGATGGGCGAACCTTCTTCTCTTCGGAAAGATCTAACAATTCCCAGGCCGACTTGGATGACTGTCTGTCAGCTAGCTCAAAGTATTCACACCCACAGAAAGACCGTTGCGGGATGTCGAGGCCAGCAATGGCTTCGCCTGGCGCCAGGTTTGGGCGCGCTGTTCAAAGTCGTCGCCGGAGCGGCCCCCTGCTGCAGCTAGGGAGAACATGTCCTGGCCCCTCATAACGGCTGGCGGCTCGCCGTTCCACTCGTCCTCAGATCCAGACACGGACATGTCATCGTTGTTGATATCATTACGGGAGATCGTTCGCCTCAAAGACGAGGAAACATAGCTAAAGATGGATGACAGCGTCTGAGGTTAGCTCTGCAGCAGCCAAAGTGACTGAGAATACTACTCACAGATTTGCTCTCCTGCTTCTTGACTGAGCGTTCCCGGCGGGAGTATGGGCTGCTCGCGAGGCGCTCGTTGCGGAGATCCTTGCGAGACGAAGTGCGGTTCATGTTGCGTTCGATCGGCAATGATGAAAGTGGGGCCAGTCGAAAATGTGGTCGTCCACGTCAGTCGGGTGTCCTCTTAAGCGCTGAAGAACGTAGCCCCGACCTGTGCTTGTGCCCTGACAGATGCTCGTTAAAGAAAGGGATGTGTGTCGGACGAGCAAGGTTAGCGACCTCGATACAATTATTGATGATTCTGACGAGTGATGGCCGTACAAAGGAGAAAGAACAGGAAGAACCATCATCGGCAGCCACATGCCGATTACGTAAACCAGTGACACCGTCAACCTCCACTTCATGTTTGTACGCGTCTGGCTGCGAAGTCGGACGCGACGGCGACATTACATTACGAGCAACCGACCTACTCCAACAGGAGGTATCATGTCTGGTGAGTCCCGCGATGAGCATGCTGTTGGGAAGATAGTGGCGTACAGTACTGACATGGCATAGATATGGATAGCCCCGTTAAGCAGCGCGCACCATCCAGGAGGGTGAAGCGCGTCATCGAGTCGGATGATGAAGAGGACGGCGGCTCACCAGGCGGCACCCATAATGCACCGCAAGCGTCGACCAGCTCCTCATCAGGCAAGTACCTGAGTTGCACATGTCTGATGTCAGTCGACCCCGACGCTGTCCCAGCAAAGAAGCCAAAGCTCGAGGCGCCCGTTGCGCCCATCTTCAAGGCGTCGCCCAAAAAGGAGGCTGCACCGGCGGCGTCCTCTAGCTCGCTGAAGGCTCCTGCCTCGCCCTCAACAAAGAGGAAATCATCAGCACCGCAAACGAACGGCAAGCCTATCCATCCGATGTTTGTCAAGGCCCCACCCAAGAAAGTGGAGGACGACGGCGATCATGTGCCCGCCGGAGATGAGGAGGGCGAGGATGAGTTATCAGACGAGGAGGAAGAGGAGCAGGAAGGAGAGGCCGCCAAGAAGCTGTGAGAGATGATATTGGCACAACTGATAGACAGTGCAAGCATCTTTACCAAGAAGAGCGACAAGCCTGCAGCAGGCTTGGACTGGAAAGCCGGTGAACCGTGAGTTGCTTCGGCACCTGCCTGCTGATCTTAGTGTGCCATACGCCGCCTTGGTAGCCACCTTCGAGCAGATTGAGGCAACACCGAAGCGACTGATAATCCTCAACCTTCTGACAGAGTTCCTACTCTCAGTCGCAAAGCGCGATACTGCAACAGACGCCAAGGGCTCGAATCTGCTGAAGACGGTATACTTGAGCAACAACCGCGTTAGTGGCGCATGCATGCCTCGGCTTACCCCAGCTCTGCCCCGACTATGAAGGTCTCGAACTCGGTATCGGCGAGTCCCTGCTCATCAAGGCTATCGCTAGCAGTACCGGACGATCCCCAGCCAAGATCAAGGAGGATCTGAAGAGAGAGGGTGATCTGGGCAAGGTGGCAATGGTGGGTATTTGCACGATCCGAGCTGACGCACAGTTGTCAAGGAACAACCAGCCGACAATGTTCAAGCCTAAGCCTCTCACCGTACCCTATGTGTTCCAAAGCCTGACGGAGATTGCCAAGGCATCAGGCAACGCTGTAGGTCCCGTGCCAGTGCTGAACGTGGCTGACCCGACAGTCGCAAGCGAAGAAAGTCGGCATCATCAACAAGCTTCTATCCGCATGTCAAGGAAATGAAGCCAAGTATATTATTCGCAGTCTGGAGGGCAAGCTGCGCATCGGCATGTCTGACAAGTCCATTGTCGTCGCCCTTGCGCACGCTATGGTGTTGAAGGAGTTTGGTATGTTGTGGACCCGCAGCTGTACTGACGACTAGGGGAGAAGAAGATCAAATCGAGCGACCTGTCCGAGAAGCTCGAGGAGGGTGCAGAGATCGTCAAGGCGGTCTACAGGTAAGGCCAGAGCCGGGCCACCGCTCACGCCCAGCGAACTGCCAAACTACGACATCATCATCCCTGCCCTGATGGAGGGAGGTGTCAAGCACCTGCGCGAAAACTGCAAGCTCACGCCTGGTGCGCCTGTTAGCCCAGCAATGCTGACCACCAGGTGTCCCTCTGAAGCCTATGCTTGCCAAGCCAACCAAGGCTATCACCGAGGTGCTCGACCGTTTCGAGGGTAAGGAGTTCACCTGCGAATACAAGTACGACGGGGAGCGTGCCCAGGTCCACCTTCTCGACACCGGCAAGCTCGCCGTCTTTAGCCGCAACTCCGAGGACATGAGCGCAAAGTACCCCGACTTGGTGGAGCAGATCCCAAGGGTGAGGTGCAACTCTTCTTCGCTGACCGCAGTGTATCAAGCCGGGAGTGACATCGTTTGTAATCGACACCGAGGCAGTTGCATTCGACCTCGACACGAAGAAGCTCCTCCCCTTCCAGGACCTCAGCCGACGCAAGCGCAAAGACGTGCGCACAGAGGATATCACTGTCCGCGTCCACCTCTTCGCCTTCGACATCCTCTACATCAACGGCGAGGTGAGCACCATCTCAGTCCCCGCTGACAGCCAGAGCCTCCTGCACAAGCCGTTGACTGAGCGCCGCAACATCATGCGCGAGCACTTCCAGCCCGTGGAGAGCGAGTTTGACTTTGCCAAGTCATCCGACGGCACGACGACGGAGGAGATCCAGACATTCCTCGAGGAGAGCGTCAAGGACGGCTGCGAGGGCCTAATGGTGAAGATGCTCACGACCGAGGCGTCAACATACGAGCCCAGTCGGAGGAGTATCAACTGGCTCAAGGTGAGCATCAGGCAGTGCACGACTAACGCCCAGCTGAAGAAGGACTATCTCTCGGGCGTGGGCGACTCTCTCGACCTGGTAGTCGTCGGCGCATACTACGGCAAGGGCAAGCGCACGAACTGGTACGGCGCGTTCCTGCTTGCCTGCTACGACCCGGACTCGGAGAACTTCCAGACCATCTGCAAGATTGGAACAGGCTTCTCCGAGGAGATCCTGCAGCAGTTCTACGACGAGCTGCACCCCCTCGAGCTGACGGGCGGACCGAGAGGCGACATCGAGGTCGGCGGTGCCAAGCCTGATGTTTGGTTCGAGCCCAAGGTCGTGTGGGAGGTGCTCACGGCTGATCTGTCCCTCAGTCCTGTTTACACTGCCGCTCATGGTATCGTGAGTGAAGTCAAAGGCCATGCTGACCCCAGGTCGAGAGCCGCGGCATCTCACTCCGCTTCCCCCGCTTCCTCAAGGTGCGGGACGACAAGTCTGCCGACGAGGCGACCACAGCAGAGCAAGTGGCGGAGTTCTACCAGCGCCAAGCAACAGCAGGGGGTAAGCGGGGTGGCGGTGACGGTGACGACTTCTGGTAACCATGTATCGAGGGCAGACATGCAGACATGCAGACATGAGAGTACATCAACCCAGAAAGCTACAGATAACCCTTGATTCTAGCCAAGACGTATTGAAATCGTATCCTCGTGTTACACAGTGTCAGAGTTGGGCGGTGCGCGCCCCTCAGAGTTATCGCCCGGCCGTCTGCTCTCGTACTCGCGCTGGTCGGCGTGACCTCTCGCACCGACGTTAAGTGCATCCGGGCCACGACCGGACGCAGAGTTTCCAATAACGCGCGACTTGAACTTCTGCAGTCTGTGCACAATTGTGAACGGCAGGCCGCCGTGAATCTTCGCAAGCTTGGTCTTGACGGTCTCGCGTGATTTGGTGCGGTCGAGCTCGTCGTCGCTGTCGGGTTCGCGGACGGCGTAGGGTAACGGGATTTCTCGGGTGACGCGGTACGCATCAGCGTTACCAAGGTGTTCGGTCTCCACACGGACTGGGGTCAGCTGCGATGTTGGGCGGACTTACAAAAGTTCCACTGCCATCGGCGGCCCATCTCGCACAGGGCGAAGATGAAGGAACGGAGGCGCGAGTGGCTCTTGATGGCGGGGATGTACCACACCCAGATGAAGCGGATGACTATGTTCGACACAGACGCCCAGTAGTAGACCCAGACATTTGCGTATCCTAAGTCCTTGCGGAGGAGATTGCTGCGCGGGCGGAGGAGCGACCAGTCGACAACGAGATCCCAGGTCGAGGTGTATACGCTGCTAAAGGTGGCGAAGATGACCCAGACGACGAATGACGAGTGATTGTATTTGCTCCCCTTCGAGCGCCAGAAGACGAATAAGCATTGCGTCAGGATGGACGAGCAGTATTTTCCGGCGTTGATTAGGTGGATCTCGAGCTTCGAGTCGTGGTAACGCTTGAGACATTGGATCAGACGGGACAGCGGGGGGAGACACGCCAGCAAGGCATATGGCCATGACGCGCCCTGCTTGCAGTGGACGTCGGGGTAGTCCCAGTCGTTGTTGTACACGCAGCCGATGAAGAAGATGTTCTGGATCGTGTAAACGAGACTGTTGAGCTCATCGGCCATGAAGAAAGCAATGAATTCGACGCGAGAGTAGCCTGGCGTACAGACTCGGGCGAGAACCCGGAGGAACCAGTATCTTGACCGACGGCGGAAGATGGGGAGGGGGTTGATGAAGAATGCACAGATGAAGACCATCCAGGCCAGCGGCCACGTTGTAGGCGCCACATTGTTTGGCGATACTCGGTAGAAGGAAAAGAAGAAGCAGTAGCTCAGCGTCATGAAGAAGAACGCCGGCATCTGGCGTCAGCTGGGACAATGACAATGGCTCACCTCCAAGAAGGAGCGATAATCCAGCACCGGTCGCGAAAGTTCCATCACGAACTCGTAATTGATTCGCGCCCGGACCCAAGCGATGAGGTTCAGCTCGAAGAGCATGCCGAAGATCACCGGAATGTACAGCGTGCCGTAGATCTGCAGGAGTGCCTCATAGCCAGGGAGAGCTTCGCGCGTCTCAGACTCAAAGGCTGCGTGTTAGCGAGCACAGAATCTAGCGCCTACATTTCACGATAGCCAGCACCGCTGGAGGGAGAGCCAGGCCGATCATCAGGCCGGACCGCATCACAGTCGTATAATGGGTGACGGGCTGGTCACCGGCGCGCAGCTTGCCGCGTGCACGCTTGACATCACCATGCTCGAAATGCTCGGTAAAGAGGTCCTCCGTCTTCTTCAGCAGCGTGTCAATCGCCTCGCCGCGCGAGAATGAGCAGGGAGCAATACGGTCGTCCGTATAGAGGTCTAAACAGGTGATCTGATGTAAGCCGAGAATGACTCAGAACCCACGTTCGTCGCCTTTTCGAATTTCTTCAATGCTTTGCGGAACCCAGTGAGGTTCAGAATCTGCACGTCAGCTGGCTCCTGGACACCGACTTACTCGGTAGTTCTTGATCAGCTCGAGATGGCGGTAAAACTCGAGTGTGGCTGTGCGCAGGTCCTTCTTGTACTTCTGGTATCTCTCTGGGTCATACTGGCGCTCTGCTTCGCCATTCTGTGCCGCGCCGGACACACGACCCCCCGACCGCGAGCTGGTCCCGCTGCCGACGTTGGAAGGCGCCCCGCTCCCTTCTAACTTGTTGCCGTCGGACACGCCCTCACCATCCGACTGTGTAAACGGATTACGCATATGCAGCTTCTTCGCAGCTGCGTGGAACATGGGCACGTTCACTTGGCCACCAGGCAGCACGCGGCTGACTTTGGCTTCCCACTCCGGCACGCCCTCAGGGTACTGCTCATGGAAGATACGGCGGTGATTCGCGAGCTCTTGCAGCTGCATATTGAGGTTGCGGTACGTCTTCATGGCCTCGTCCTCGCGTGCAGAGTAGAACTTCTCGACCTTGTCCAGCTGCTCGTCGAGGATGTCGAAGAACTTTTGCTCATCCGGCTCCAGGTCCTCGTAGAGCTCATCGAAGGTACGAGCCGTGTTGTGCGGTTTCAACGTGGGAGAGGGAAGCTTGAACGAGCCTGGGGTCAGTAATCGTTCAGGTTCGCTTGCTCACGGATGCTACGCTTGCTGGACGGAGCGTCAACGGCGTCGTTCGTGGACACGCCAACGGCAGGCGGGGCTCGCGGCGACATGCCGAACAATTTCGGCGGCGTTCCAGTAATGGAGGGCGAGCGCTTCGGCAACCGCGGCTTGGGTGGAGACAGTGGTGTGATACCAATAGACGGCCGTGTCTGATCACCATCGCGATCCTTGACCGAGCCGGTTTTGCTCTTGCCACCCGCACTCGCGCCGTCATCGTCCACATCGTCCTTGGTCAAGTCCACGCTCTCCGCGGCCGTGTCTCCACTCAGATCCTCAGTCTCGCCCTCGCCCTCCTCGTCGGCTTCCTCTCCCCTGTCGGCGTCGGGAATAGACTCGACCATGGGGCTGAACTCGACGCCGCGAGCTTCTCTCACTCGGCGTGGCAGCTTGTCACGCTCGCGCTCGGGTGGGGTAGGGAGCGCAGGTCCGCCCAAGTCAAGGGGCGGCAGGCCCCGCGCATCACCTTCAGTCAGTCGTGGGTTCGGACTCGTACCCATCGCACCATACTGCCCAGACGGCGGGGACTGGAGTCAGCCACATGTTGCTCCACTTTGCGTGTCAAGCAGATACCCACCTTCAGACTCCCAGGTGTAGCGCTGAGCGGGCTCTTTGCACCCTTGGTGCTGCGTCGCGATCGTAAAGCGGAGCCAGTAGGAGGCCCCGTGCTGGGCCCGACACCGGGACTGGGGTCGGTGCCGGTGGTGGCGGGCGTGGCGACCGCCGAAGACGTAGCAGCTGGGCTCTTGGCGCTCTGAGCAGTACCTATCCGGACGGTGCTGGTCTTGGACTGGGAGCGAGCAGGGCCATGGTCCTCGTCGTTGGACGAGCTTCGCACATCGTCGTCATACTCTTCATGGTGCTGGCGCGCGGTGACCCGCTTAATCTGCTTCTTGAGAGCCCGGTAGTCGATGTACGCGCGCTTCCATTCCGGAGTGGCGTTGTCGATCAGGTATCTGCGGTCAGCAGGGCAAGGGAGAGGGCGAGAGTGATGAAAGTTTTGTGAACAAAACGCTGGCAGGCTGGACGGACTGCCGCGATCGATCACATCACGGCGAACGTGGGTGTCGACTCACCTCCCGAATTTCATGGTGCCCGGCGCTCACTCGGCATACAGATACCCTAGCAGAGACGGGAACTGTCAAGAGCGACGAGCTATATACTGCAAGCGGCGGCGGCGACAATGAGCAGCAAGTGGAGCGGGTATCACAAGAAGAGAGAAGCAGTAGTGGGGGTGAGGAATGGGAAGACGGAGATGGAGATGGAGACGCGGAGATCGACCTGATTTTGTTGTGAGCGACAGGACGTGCGATGGACACGTGCCTGAGCCAGGCGGGGCGGCGGGCAGACCTCATGTCCGAGTCCGGGGACGTCATTGCTATTCATATACCGCGGGGTTTCTGGTACAGATCTTCAGACAACCGCCGACGCTTGCTCGCTTTCCCAAGAGCTGTGGGAGGGTATGCTGATCTCCAGCAAAACACCGGACGGTACGCGAGCAGAACAAGAGTTTGGATAAGCGCTACGCGCTGCATACATGCAATCTACAGGGCGGTATGTCACACGAGCCAGGACCGTCTCATGCCTTGGCCGCGATCGGCTGTGGGCTGTCCCAGCTCCACATGCCCCAGCTGAGCGCACCGTCAGGCTTCACAAAGATCTCGTTGAGCTTGTCGCCGGTGTTAGTCGCCGCGGCGGCGACGACAAGAGGGAGGAGGTGCTCCGGCGTGGGGTGGGCCTGGCGGAACATCGGGTGGCGGAAGAGGTTGATGCTCTCTGCAGTCGGGTCGGACGACTTGAGCGCCGAACGAGTTGCGTCGAGGAAGACGTTCCCATATGGGCGCTGGAAGCCGCCTGGCTGGAACGCATCGCGCAGATTGTGCACGACCTGCCCGGTGCCCATGATGCTGTACCCCTGCTCGCGGAGGGAGGATAGCGCGCGGCCGAGCTTGGCTGCTGAGACGGGGCTCGAGTCGCCCGGCAGCGACACCTGAATGATAGGGATGTCCGTCTTGCCCTCGAAGGCGACAAGGAATGGCACTGTGGTCAGCCCGAGCCGAGTCGCTAGACTCACCCCACACGCCGTGGTCCAGCCCGCGTTTCTGGGTGCTGTAGTTCACCCCTGCAGACCTGAGCGAGCTCTTGATGCTGGACAGCAGCTCCGCGTTGCCTCGGGACTCAAACTTCTGCTCATAGTAGTTCTTGGGGAAGCCGTAGAAGTCGTACACCAGAGGGTTGGAGGCGTCCTCATTGACTGCCGATTAGCTACCTCCAGCACGGGACTCACTAATCACGTCCGGCCCGTTACGGTCCGCCTCCCAGTGTGCACTGACAACAACCAGGCCACGCGGCTTTGCGTCCTCCACGAGCCGGCCGTACTTCTGCCAGGCCTTGTATGCCGGGTGGTTCACGTCGAACATGGTCGGTGGTCCCTGCCGTCAGCACACGCCATGCCAACGCCACGGGTTGTGAGCTAGTAGTCTTACTCACACCATGAGAGAGGAAGTACACGTGCCCCGGGGTCGATGACGCCCCATTAGTGGCAGTAGCAGTCGCAGCAGCGGAAGCCATCATGCGCGAACGAATGGAAGGGTTGGATCCTACGCGGGGGACACGAGTCGCGGTCTGAAGCGGCACTGGACGGGAGCCGAACCCGAACGTCGGAAAGGAAGAGGAGAAGCGAGGGATAGTGACGAATGCGATGGAGATGGCGAGGACTCCGAGGGCAGCAAATATAAGCGACGAGGTCGAGCGCATGAGAGAGTGGGTGGGGAGTAGCGACGACGTTCAGCGGCGATGAGCATATATATCGTCTTCGTCTTGCTTAGCGATGGCCATGATAACGGGGTCGGCGCGGGGTTCAGGCACGGGAAGGTGAACGGCAGTTCCGACGGAAAGCTGAAAGCCGCGCCAACCAGTCAGACCGATGGGATTGCTGAGTGATCTTCCCGAAGACGCCGCATTGGGAGATGTGGCCGGTGGCCATCGACTGGCGATGGTGGTTGAGATGGTTCATGCTCATGCAGTAGAGTTACAAATTAGATAGATTATACAATTCAATGATGCCCGATGGCCTGGGTCATTGCTGTTGCCCTTGAGGCGCCTCGGTCACGGTTGCGGTAGCGACGTCCTTGCCCTCGAGCATGTCCTTCACGTTCCTGTTGCAGTACGGGCAGACGTTCGAGTGCTCCAAGAGCCACTTGTCCACACACTCGAGGTGGAAGTAGTGCTTGCACGGGAGCTCGCGCACTTGGGTAACCTCGTACATCACTCGGCCGGGAATATCGCGGGGAGCGACGAATGACGACTGGCAGATCGCACAGGTCGACTGGTGGGACCGGAGCTCGACCGATGGACAGCTGAGGCGCAAAGCGTCCGCTTCCCCGGGTGAAACCAGTGTTCCTTCTGCCTCTTCAGTTGGTCCGGCGCCGCTCCGTATGCTCTGGCCATCCCCGTATACCGATGGGACGGGGGCAGGCTCCTCGGGATGGGGCAGGTAGCACTTGACTGGCAGCTTGGCGAGGTTGTCACTCGACAGCTTCTGAGCTGGCCCAGCGATGATAGGCATGTGGAAGCGGTTCTCCCATCCCATAAGGCGGCATATGGTCTGGCATCAGCGACGCAAGGTGGACGTGGACTCACGGCCCAGATGTGGAAGAACAGTAGTAAGAAGACGAAGCAGACCACGACGACAGCTACGCCAGCCACGTACATCCATCCTGGAACGGCCACCACGAGGACTGCCCCCCAGAGAAGTGGGGAGCCCTTGAGGGGTGAGTGGTCCTGGTCAATTCCCCAGAATAGGAGAGGCTGGGCCCATACGAAGAGCACCCAGCCGCCTCGCGTTAGCCACCACTTCGTACTGCTGTTAGCTCAAGACGCTTTCGTTGTCCCGCCACCTACCGTTCCGCAAGCTGGTCGACGATCTTTGCCACCGCCGACAGGCGGCGCGAGCGACGGTCGCTCTTGCGCACGTAAGGCTCGGGGTAAGGGTTCGCTCTGCCGGCTTCCGGGATGGTAGTCATCGAGGTGTCAGGGAAAGTGCGCGGAGGAGGCGGACATGATGATGGGCGTGATGACGATCGGGTGTGGTTCGAATGAGCGAGAGAAGCGGTGCTCCGAGATGTGGGAAGGGCAAGGGACGCCGTGCTGCGTGCGGCAGCAGGTGCAGGGAACGCGACTGCTGTGTCCCGGGAGGATTGTGGCCTGTCGCCGGTCTGTGGTAGTGAGTGTGTACTTGCAGCTGCTGCAGGAGACAACAAGGTTGGGAGACTAGGGGTGCGCGCTCTGGTAGTGAGTGCTGTGGGTGTCGGTGTGGTAGGTGCTGCGAGAGTTGGCGTTCCCGAGCCAGTGTTGCTGCCTGGCATTATGGATGCCAGTGAGGCAAGTGTCGAGGCAGCATCTGGAATGGCGTACAGATGCGCTGCAGGTGACACGCTCCCACCCTCACCTCGATCCGGGGCGGGCGACACACTGCGAGGCGAAGCAGGTGCGACCCATGAAGTTGCGGATGACGCCGCACCGGGGGTCGTGTATACCTGATGCGGGTTCAAGGTTGCTGCTGAGCGGTTAATGCTGCTGGTGGCCGAACGATAGGGGTGGTGAGCAGGAGCGCTGGCACCGGCACTGGTAGGAGCGGCGGCAGGCACACTGGCACTAGCTGTCGAGGTATTCCTGGTCGACTGAGCAGCAATGCTTGGAGGTCGAGTTCCCGGAACCGGCGCCTGGACCATGAGCTGTATGCCGCCCTCCTCGGCGTCCGCGTCCGCTGCAGCGGCCATCGCCCTCCGCCGCTCCCGGAACGCGATCCACATGCCCGCCAGCATTTGGAAGAACAGCCGGACGACTGCAAGGCTGAGAAAGACCACATACTGCTCCGGGTCCTTTGTGTCTTCTGTCTTCGCGGTCTGCTTGAAGCCCGGGTGACGCGGCGAGTCTGTCTTTGATGCAAGGACGAGCAGCACGACGATGGCTACGATCTGACATCCTTTCGTTTCCCAACGAAGCACACGCTTGCTGCCAATGCGCCACGGTTGAGGCTGCTCGCCATCACCGACAGCGACGGCCGCCCCAGCCGCACCGGGCATGGCTCGTTGCTAGGGCTAGGGTGGCGAGTTCGCTGTGTCCGATTGAAGCGTGGTGTGGGCTGCGTTACAGCGAGGATGTCTTCAGCGAGTGCAGGTAGCGTACCGAGACAGGAGTAGAGCTGCAAAGTCGAAGCAATGGGAAGACAACAAGAGGATGGTGTGTCGTGTCGTGTCGGTCGAGCCAAATCGTCGTTGCGATGCTGTGTAGGGCCGTTGTGAGGGTGATTGAACTGTGTGCCGAGAAATATGCCGCGTGTGCGAGTAAGCGCGGAAGAGTGAAGCGTCGGAGCAGCGAAGCGACGATAAGATAAGTGCTGAAGAGTAGAGGCGATGGCGACGATGGTGGCAAGGGCGTGCGTACGACTGCCGATTGAAGATTACAGAGTTATCATCATCAAGATGGACGATGCTCTACGCTGTCGTGTCGATCTCTTGTCCTCTGTTGCTGGGTCGTGCTCGGCGGCGGAGGCGGCGGCGAGGAAGGCGAGGAAGGGACAGGAGGGAAGGAAGGAAGGCGAGGAAGGTCGTCAAGGCGCGAGGGCCCCGCGTTCACACACCCAGGGTTCAAAGAGGTTTCACCATCCGTACCTGGGGTCGTGCCTGAAACGCATTGCCTTGAGTATTGCTACCTGAGAGGGATGGATTATTGAGCGGATTGTCTGTGGATTATTTTGTTGCGACGTCGAGTCTGTGCATCGAGCTTCGTGGATTGTGCTTCTTTGACAACGTCGTGCGGCTGGTTCTGCACCGGCTCTCACTGCATCAGCTCTGTGGCAGGCCAAACCCAATGTGAGGCATGCGCGAATGTCGGAAGCGACAGCGCCTCGAGGAACGTGATGTTATTCCAGTGCATTATTTGCGAGAGAGCAGTGCACGCGCGAACGACTAGCTGAATTCCGTCAGCGGGGCCCTTGTTGTGTGGTCTATGAGCTCGGATATGAGAACTCACTTTCACGTGCGAGATTCGACACGAGCTTGTGACCTCGAAGAGCCATTGTCCTACACGCGAAGGCAGGAGATTAATGTCCAAAGGCTGTCCTGAAATAAGACGTACCCGGGATTGTCCTGCCCACTCGCAGTTATGCCAAGTAGAAGAAAGCTCTCACACCTCTTGGGAACGATAGTCCGTTGTCTCTGTTAGGATTTCAACAAGATTCACTCTTCGAAGAGAAATCTGAGGAGAAAAGATCCTGGAGACAGATAAGGCGGATGGGCTGTGATAAAGAATAGTTCGATGAAAGACAACAGCAGTAGCTCAGCTCACATGTAGGAGTCATAGCGTCAAGCAGGTTTCACAAGAGGCAATCCTTCTCGAGACCCAGAAGAGCATGACCGGGTCTCAAACCTTCTTCCCGCAATCGTCTACCTGCCACTGGTGCCACAACCTACGTACCAAACGGTCTGCATCGTTCAGACAGTCATGAGCAGCAGTACCCAGTCTACAGGCATACTTGTCAACAGACCAACCTAGCAGAGAATTACACAGCAGCGGCAGCTAGCGACGCTGGCAATGGCTCCTCGCGCTCACCTGCCACACCCACTCAGTACGCCACCCGTCGGACCAGCTTCGCTCCGACAGCCCCCACGCACATCTCACGTGGCATTTTACCCCCGCCCTTGCTCACCTTGCTATCCTCCTCCAAAAGTCGAAGTCGAACTCATCCAACCCGACCACAACCACCACAGAACCCACCATGTTCGGCGCCTTCCGCCCCTCCTCGATCTGCAGCGGCGGTCTCCTCTGGAAGACGCCATACCGCCTCAGCGCTACGCGGAAAGCAAACCTCCGCCAGCGCCTCAAGAACGTCGACAGCGTGATCGCCGCGGTGGCCGAGTCGGGCGTGCAGTGCAGGAATCTGGACCGCGCCCTCGCGCTGCCGAAGGAGAGCGAGATGTTGCCAAAGGGTGGGTACTTGCTCTGTAGCAGACTTTGGCAGAAGATGAGGGCGTGGCGCTGACAACACAGACAAGTACACCATCTTCGACTCGAGGTCTCGGGGATACCGTAAGGGGTTGCACAAGGTCCCCAAGTGGACTAAGGTGTGTACTGGGGAGGACCCGCTGACGACCAGTTGACGCTCCGTGAGAACCCCAAGGGTTTCTGATTTCACTATCACTGCATACATGTACAACTATTCTGGCTCGGATCCGTAACGGGGACTGACGTCGTGACAACATCTCTCGGAAGGGTATGGGACTGATCTGGGTCATTCTGGAACGCGGGAATACTGGTCTGGGTGGTGGGGAGAGGGTCGTCGTTCGGGAGAGGAAGGGGGTGTCGGGTGAGATGGTCTGGGTATGGTGAGGGGAGGGTTGATGGAACGCCGTGAGAGCTATCCTGTCCCAAACGACTAAGCATAGCCCGGCACCCACCCGCCGTTCATGTACGTGGTGTACACCGGCTCGACGGGGTACACACCGGGGTACGCCTGCTGCATGGCTGGGGAGACTCCCAGTGGAGAAGGGTAGTACGACATCGGTTGAGGGACCGGCGCAGGCATAGACGGGGCCGGCTGGTACATCGGCTGCTGCTGATACTGTGGCTGGTACTGCGGCTGCAGCGGCGGCGTCGGCTGGTATTGCGGCTGGTACTGTGACTGGTACTGCTGCTGTTGGAACTGCTGCTGCTGCTGATACTGTTGTTGCTGCTGCTGCTGCTGGTACTCCATCTGCTGCTGATATTCCATCTGCTGCTGCTGCTGTTGTTGTTGTTGTTGTTGCTGCTGCTGCTGCTGCTGCAAATGCAAAGTCGCACTCTCCTTCTTCTCCCTTCTGCGCGGCTTGTCCTTCGGATTCTCCGACACAACCGCCTCGGTACTGCTCGTCTTCCTGGCCCGGACGTACTCCGTCGACTCCCCCCTCGCATGGCTGCGGATCTCTGCATCCGCCAAACGGATCGCAGGACGCTGGCGTCGGCTGCTGCTACACCCCTCGTGGCAACTTACACTGTCATACGCCTGTACGACCCACCCAACGAGCATCTGCATTATGTTCGGGCTCGCGCTCCCCACCTCAAATACGGGGGACGTGCTGCACAGAGTGTACTTGTCGTTCTGGGGTCAGCCTCACCCAGACAAACACACTCACAAACTTGCCAAACACCCAGTACTTTGTGTTCGTGAGTACAAAATGGCACACCTTGCTCTGGACGCATTCGTCGTACATCTGCCGCTGTCAGCTTTGAATCACGCCACAACCCACCTGAGCCTGGAGGAGCGCGGCTGTGCCCTCCCTCTCTGTCCAGTGCGCGCCTGCTGTCTTCGAAAACTCGCGGAACACGTCGTGGCTGTATGACGGGGGCCGGACGGCGACGAGCATCGCACGGTCGGCAGTAGTCTGCCCGTTGACGAGGAGGACAGAGCCGTACCCCTCAGCCATGGCGTGGCCTGAACGTCCACCCCGCACCCCGTGGAACGAGAAGGGCAGCGATGTGGGCCGAAGCGCGTGCAGCACAGTAGTGGCTGTGCTGAGGATCTGCCGTCAGCTACGACGCGGGAATCAACCTACAGTGGCGGTAAACCATCCCTGCAGGCCGTTGTCCTCTGGGTCAGAGTATGCAAACGTATGATGGTCGGTGGTGGAGAAGCCCGCCGAGGGGATGGAGAACGTCCTGCCTATCAGCTGGGCACGAATAGCAACTCACTTGACAGGGGAGGTCGAGAGATCGACAGCCGTGCTGGGGATTTTCGCCCTCACATCTGATTGTTAGCATGCTTCATGTGCCACATCCGCCACCACTCACAGCCAAGCATGTCCCTCGCCCACCGTCCATCCTCCACCCATTCATTGAGCGCCCTCGTCCCGCGCATTGCGTGCGCCACCTCAGCTCTGCGCGCCTCCTCTGCACCGAGGTAGGCTGGGAACTCGGCCCAGCGCTTGAGCATCGTGTTCTCGAGGTAGCGGAACAGATTTTCCTCCGGCATGGCGTCGTAGGGCCGTGGTGGCGACGTCGTAGCAGTGTACACCGGAACCGGCGAGGCCGACGGCTGCGGCGTGCGCAGCTGCTGTGACAGGGTACTCATATTCGCCTGCGTCAGCGGGACGGACGGAGGCGACTGCGAGTGGTGGAGGTAGGTCTTGTCCAGCTCGAGGCTGGTGGGTGTGGTGGGCTCGGGGCGGGGGCGTTGCCGCCGCACGGCTTTGAGGATCCCCCGCAGGGGGACGGCAAATCTGTGGTTCGGGACATGGACGGGGGCGCCGTCGACTGAGACTTCGACCATCTCTCCTCCGGCTGCGACGATGTGGGTGTGCGTCGCGCAGGGGCGGGTGATCTTCGCGCAGGGGCGGGGGACGTCGAATCGGGTGTGTAGATTTTTGGGTTTGGGAATGGGTGGCGATAGTGATTGGGGGGTACGAAGACTGCTGTTCACGTCGAGGGCGGAGGTGGATGAGCGTTGTCTGGAGGAGGAGGAGCGGGGGATGGGGATGGGGATGGGCGCACTGCCTACACGTGAGTCGCTGTTGCTCCGTGTGTGTGTCGACCTTGAGGTGTCTGCATTGCGAGAGCTCTCGTGCCTGCTTGGCTTGGGGTCGCTCGGGTGTCTGTCAGTCCTGGGTGAGGGCTGCGATGAGGATTGTGACGGGCTGATTCGCCCACTGGCGGTTGTGTGTGTGGTTTGTGGGACGGCCAGGTGCTGGTGCTGAGGAGCTGGCGTCCGGGGAGTTGAAGTCTCCTTGTAGATCATGGTCGGCTGTCCAGTGCCACTGTAGTGGACCTCACGGACCTCGCGGTGGATGACCCTGGACATTGTGGGTGAGTGTGGTGTGGACCGATCTGCCGAGTCTTGTGTGGCTCAGATCGGTGCAGGTGAAGCGGCGATGGTGTCTCGGGGGATGTGAAAGTCGGCCTCGCCGTCGAAGGAGTTGTTGAAAGCGTTGCTAAGCCCTGCGATGTGAAGGGCTGGTTGGTCGTGGCGGCAGGAGCCGCCCCTGAGTGATGGCGAGGATTGGAGTGAAGGTGGGTGTCTGTTGAAGCCGTAAAAAAGCTACGGGGGGACGACGAGTCTGTGCTCCCCCTCCGCCTATATAGAGCGTAGCCGAGACAGATTGTGATGAGGTTTGCAGGATTTCATCGCTTCCCTGCTGCTGCTGTCCGAGGTTCGATAGGAGGCAGAATAGTAGTACACAGGCCCGAGCTACTTGCACGGCCGGGTCAGACATTATGATGACATGCACACACACGTTGGTGATTGTCCTGGTCAGAGAAGCATCCTGATACGCTGGAAGTGGTATGCTCCAGAGCACATGCTGTCCGTGCCAGTGTATGTGTATGTGCGAGTGTCTCGGGCGGGCGCGTCAGGAAGGAGTGCAGCTTCGTCGGTCAAGAGGTTGAGGAGGGTGACGCGCGTCCCAGCATGGCAATGCAGTCAGACAGTGGAACGGTATCGGTGAGAGCGGTGCACCCGATCTGCGTTGGGCATCGGAGATGAGTTTTATAGGAATGAGTTACTACCAGTCATGGAAGGTTAGTGATCAGTGTTTCAGCACAATCAGTGATGCATCTCCTCGGAAGCTCGGTGACCCAGGAAAAGTGTACCTGCTTCTTGAAAGTCTGCTGGCGCAAGATCCTGGTGACCTGCTTGGCGACAAACGTGCTGGAGCCAGCGAGTCACCGTCTGGATGCCGTTATGCTTGATACTATACACACGCGACCTGCGCGCAAGCGTGGCGAAGGACGAGATGCGGATGATAGACAACGAAGGAGTGATGGCCATGCGGTGAGGTGTATGCACAGACTCAAGCTCCGGCCTTGCCCTTGGAGGGCGTCGCTTCGGCATCGGTCGGGAGGCGCTTCAGATGAACACCGGCACCAGGGGTGCCCTTGGCCCGGGTGGTGGCCTGGTACGGGTGGGGTGACGAGGCGGAGCGGGTCTTGGTGTGGGTCGAGGCGGTACGACCCTTCTTCTTGCCGGACGAGGGCTGCTTATCGGTGGAGATAACGTTGACACGGCGGCCAGTGCTCTCGCCAAGGGCTTTGGACTGAGGCTGGGGCTTGATAGAGACAGTGGACTGCTCGGGCACCTCAGTAGTAGTTCCCGTGGACGTCGGGGGGGCGTTCTCGCCGGCGCCTTGGTTCTATCTGTCAGCGGGTGTCTAGAGCACAGCCTTACCTTCTTGTTGGCAAACCTCTCGTAGAGGCTGTCGACAGTGAGGACGTCAGCAGGTAGGCTCTGCTTAGAGGGTGTCTTGGCCATGGGCGTCGGGTGAGGTGCCGCAGGGACGGGTGTCTCGTCGAGTGTGGCGTAGGGCAAAACGCCAGCGGACTTGGAGCGCCAGTTCTTGCTAGCATCGGCTTTGCTGCCTGCGCCGGGCGGGTTGATCTTGGTGCCGAGGGGGATGATTTCACAGGAGACGCCACCCAGACCGCCTGCCGATGACGACCTGGGAACACGCACGTTGTAGACAGAGTTGGTGACTGGGTCGACTAGGGCGAGGGAGGTGAACGCGTGGCTGAGTTGGTCCTCGCCAGCCCAGGCGGCACTGCTGGCAGAGTGGATGGCCTCGTCAATGACGGGAGGAAGGTCGGTCTTGTGAGGAGAGCCTGCGGCAGCCATGACAGGCTTGCCGTGGCCGAGCTGAGAGCGGAGGTCCCCGTGGGACTTGGAGCGGGGCTGGCGTGAGTCTGAGCAGACAGCATCACTCACGTTCGCAGTATCAGCGGGAACCTCGAGGTGACTGTTCTTAATGCCAATGACTTGGTTGTAGTCGCGCACGGCGACAGGGCGGATGTGGTCGCTAAGAGACGTCGAGCGCTGTGCAGGAGCTTCTACGCCGCTCGCACCAGGAGTAGTACGGGTATCAGTAGGGTCAGACACAATCCGAGCCCCAGGAACAGCCAGCCTGGCGTGCTTGCTACCACCGTCGGCAGATTCGGTGCTGCGCATGCCGAATACATGGGACATGTGCGAGTACTGGTCGGCAACAGTTGCATCGACGCCGCTTAACATTAGCAAGGAAGGAAGGCAGTCTTACCTAGGATTGCGCGCATAAGGAAGGGAGTTGGGTCCGTGGAGAAGAGGAATGGGCCTCTCGCGAGAGCCAGAGACTGGGCGGCTGGGCTTGAACTTCTTCATCTGCTCCTGGCGCCAGCGGGAGAGGGGGGCTGGGTGGCACTTGTCATCACCTTCTTCGGCGTGCTGGTGCTGATTGATGGGAGCGATTGTGATGCCCTTGGACATGACACCCGCAGGATAGTTGGGGAAGGAAGCAGGATTACCGGGCGAGCGGTCAAAGTCGTCTGCCAGGACGCGCTGACGGCGATGAATGTATGGTACGGGCTGGGGGCCGAGGAAGATCTCCATGGATGTCGAGCTGGTGCTGTGAGGTGTGGGGAAGGATCTGTCGCCGGATGAGTCTGTGTGAGAAGGTGTGTCCAGGATGTCTTCCCCGGCCTTCCCTTTGAGGTACTTGAACGTGTAAGGAGTGGAGCCAGCAGCCGAAGACGCTAGAAGGGGGACATGGTCTGAGAACTCGTCGCCGCTGTCAGGGAGGAGAACATCAGCGTTAGAGGAGGTCTTGCGAGAGGGAGTGGATTCGGTGCTGAACGTGGTTAGTCGGGACCTTCCTTCCTTTGCTTGAGAAGGCGACTTACAACGGGTTGCCGGCGACAGTGGACTGATGGGCGGCAGACACGCCGGGGTTGTCAGTGGTGGAGACTGGAGAAGAGGACTGGGGTGACGCCATGATGGCTCTACACGCTATCAGATCAGTAACAGGTCAGAGGAGAAAGGTGTGAATAGGAAAGAGAACGATGGAGAGAACGAAGAAGGAGGAGAGTATATATGTAGGAATGGTCGAGGAAGGCGAGGAAGGTCAAGGATCGAGGAAGGCGGGTCGCGACTTGGTGTTGTGGAGGGCACTCGACAGGCACGGTCAACGTTGGGTGGCAACGGGACCAGACTGGAAAGAATTTTGATAAGATCAGTTAGTCTTCCGCGGCTTATTTCGAACACACGACCAGACTTTATTGCAGCAACCTTACGGATTCGCTGCCAAAGATGGTCAAGTCACGCGCCTCGAGGGGCATGCTCCTCACGAACAATCTGCCCCAGCTGCAGAACCTCATCAAGGTAGGCGGCGGCGTGTGTGAGCTAGCTGACAGCAGCGCGACCCAGTTGCGTACAAGGAGGAGTTCATAGTCCAGTACAACCACTACCTCTCCCTCCTGCGCCTGCAGACTGTCGCCCCTGCTACGGGCGCCCCATCCTCGTCGACCGACAAGTCGACTGAGCAGTTTGCCGAGCTCATCACCTTTGTGAGCCAGTGTGCCCAGTGCTACACCAAGACGACGAAGGACCTGCCCGCGCAGCTGAGCGCTATGCTCCTTGGCACGGGCGGTGTGATGATGGTCAAGGGCGATGTGCGCGAGACCGCTGTGCGATGCCTCGTCATGCTGCGCAACAAGGATGTCATCGACTCTATCCAGCTGCTGCAGACGCTGCTGCCGCTTCTGCCGCATGTGCCGAGGGAGCTGCGGTCGACGATCAGGAAGACCATCCTCACCGACCTCAAGACGTCCAACCAGAGGACAAAGAACCACCGCCTGAACCGAGTTGTCCAGGGACTGCTGTTCGGCATGATCGAGGCAGGCATGGGTGGCGAGGTGGTTGGCAACAAGGGCAAGGGCAAGGGCAAGGAGCAGGGCGGCGAGGCGATGTGGGCTGTTATGATGGTACGCGAGCTGTGGCGCAAGGGAGTCTGGTAAGTCTGCGGTTCTGATCAAACTGACCCGCAGGACGGACGCGAAGACTGTCTCGATCGCTGCTCTGGGCACATTCCACCCCAACACAAAGGTGCAGTCCGCTGCTATCCACTTCTTCCTGGGTTCCGAGGCCGACGCCGACCGCGACGAGGAGGACAGCGACGACCCCGATCTCGTCGCCGAGAGCCGCAGGAGCGTCAAGTCTGCGTTGCATAGAGCCGAGGTCAACAAATCCGGTCGCAAGCGCCAACGCAACCTTGACAAGCTGCACAAGAACCTCAAGCAGTCGAGAAAGGACCGCGCGCTGCAGGTCAAGGTCAACTTCCCTGCCCTGGAGCTGCTCAACGACCCCCAGACGTTCGGCGAGAAGATGTACGACAACCTCAGCCGCTACGACAAGCAGTACAGCCTGGAGCACAAGGTGCTCATCATGCAGCTGCTGTCGCGTGTCATGGGCGTGCACAAGCTCTGCGTGCTCGGCTTCTACACCTACATCATCAAGTACCTGACGTACCACCAGCTCCAGGTTACGCTTATCCTCGTGGCCCTCGCGCAGTCTGTGCACGAGCTCACCCCGCCGGATGTGCTCACGCCCGTGCTGCGCAAGCTGGCGCAGGAGTTTGTCCACCCCGGTGTGGGTGCCGAGGTCATCGCGGCGGGTATCAACGCTATTCGCGAGGTGTGTCGCCGCCAGCCGTGGTGTATGGAGGAGGATCTGCTGCACGACCTTATCGAGTACAAAAAGTCCAAGGACAAGGGTGTCGCTACTGCAGCTGGTGGCCTCCTGCAGCTGTTCCGCGAGGTCAACCCGGGAATGCTCCGGCGCCGCGACAGGGTGAGTCAAAACATGTGCGAGGAAGTGTGCTAACGGAACCAGGGCAAGGCAGCTACTATGGGCCTCATCGATGGGCAGGTGGCGTCGTACGGACACTCGAGGGACGCAGCGGACGGTATCGACGGCCTCGAGCTGCTCGAGGAGCACTTTGCCGCGATGCGCAAGGAGGCGAACGGAGGTGTCAGCGAGGAGGAGCTGGAGCTGGACGAGAATGAAGAGGGCGGCTGGGAGGGCTTTGACGTCGAGTCTGAGTCTGACTCTGACTCGAGTGGCGGATGGATGTCGGTCGAGTCTGACGGCGAGGACCTTGTTCTCAGCGACTCTGACGACGAGGGCAAGCCCAAGCCCAAGGCGAAGAAGCTGGGCCGCAGGGCGAAGCAAGCTGCCGCGGACGCGGAGAGTGCCGACGAGGCGGACGACGACGTCAAGTCTACCGTCTCGACTGCGACCACTGCCACATCCGAGGCGAAGAAGCTCTCCCTCCTGGCGCAGCAGAAGATTCTCACCCCCGCCGACTTTGCGCTGCTGCACGAGCTGCGCCTCAAGGCCGCGCAGGACGCGGTGGAGAAGGGCGGCGGCACTGCCGCGAAGCGCAAGCTTGCTGCCCTCGAGTCTGCGAAGAAGGATGTCTCGACGGACGAGCAGTCGCGTTTCCTCAGCGACGCGGATATCCTCGGCCCGAGGAAGAAGGCCAAGGCCGACTACGAGGAGCGCATGGAGAGCATCAGGCGTGGTCGCGAGGGACGTGAGAAGTTCGGCTCTGCCAAGGGCAAGAAGACGAGCGTGAGCAGTACGACGAACCGCGAGAAGGCGCGCAACAAGCCGCTCATGATGGCTGTGCACTCGAACAAGGTTGTGCAGAAGAAGAAGGCGTCGCTGCGGCAGAAGCAGATCCGCCTGCGTGCCGCGATCGACAAGCAGAAGAAGTCGCAGTACTAGAGGGGTTAGAGGGGGGGTGGGGGTGGGGGTGTGTGCTGGTGTATGCATGTATCGTATGTTCGTGTCCTGCCACTTGTGTTCGTCTGGGTAGCCATACTTGCTCACGCCGTGCTAGTGCTCATCTGCTCAGGTGGTTGAACGCGTCGATGCTCGTTGCCAGTCGTCGCTTGCAGTAGTAGTCACGCGTTTGACCCGTTGGACGGGTAAATCTCGGCATCGGGTTCCTCTCCCCTCCAGTGATTGGCGACTCGGGCCATATTGCCGGAAGAGGCGCCGGAGGATGTCAGGGGGGGAAGGGAAGGGAGGAAGGTCAGGCTAAAGGGGGTAGGGAAGGGAACAGGGCGAGGGGGAAGGTGAGGAAGGAAGGTGAGGAAGGTGAGAAGGACTGCATGCTGCATAGAACGTGGGATCAGTCACTCACTGACATATAGAACTGTGAGATGAAGAGGACATGGTGTAGTCGATGCGGTGGCAGTTGAGCAGCTTAGCCTTGCATGTGACATTGGTGGACAGACTAGCAGTTGACGGCCGCTACGCGGCCGTTTAGAGTAGCTACACGGAATCAAAGACGTGCGGGTGATTCTATGCATCTCTACGCACCTACTGAGCTATTTTATGCAGGTTCTACGGTGCATGCAGGCTCGAAAACAGCCAAAGTATGCTCAAAAAGCAGTTGAGATTGGCTTTTTTTGATTTAAATTAGCGCAATATTCAAA
>BCJH01000024.1:304121-328028 GCA_001600275.1 Cutaneotrichosporon curvatum | reverse complement strand
GTCCCCCACATGCATGCATGGTATGGAAAGATAGAGCTTAGGGTCTGGGTCACGATGCGCGTTAGATCAAGGCTCTAGCTGCATTTCTGGTTGAGAACGATGGAAGTGCGTGAAAACCATGGACAAATATAATAGTTAAAGAAGATACCACCAAGTGGCGATCCGACTCGTAATACCATTACCCGCAGCAACGGACGGGTGGATCCGCTATGATGTGACCACTTATACACGTCATATTATATCTTATCAAAGGTTACACCCGTGTGGGGTCTCCGCAGCCCTCGGTGTCCAGACAGACGGCAAGGCACGACATTGAATTCACGTGCGGGCCACGTGGGACGGGACAAATTTCGACAATTGTCCAAAAAGTAATAATTTTGTACCATTTCGAGGTTTCTGAGAAGCTTCGACCTCGAGCTGCAACCAGCATTGAGCAGACAACTCTATCACCCAGCTCCCTTGCACAACTTCGAGGACACTCGCAGCAACTCTCTTCGGACACTCAGCTTCAAGACAGTCCGCTGCTCGACCTCTTTCCCCTACACCTACAGTTCGACCACCAGACATGTCGGGCTCCCTCACCCACGTCCTCCTCGAGGGCGCCTCGGGCTATGCCCTCTTCACTGTGTCTATGCAGGAGGAGATCGCCGCGCGCACCCAGCAGATGCAGGACACTGTCAACGACTGGAACACCTTCAACCGCATGGTCCAGCTTGCATCGTTTGTCCCCTTCACCAGCGCCGCCCAGGCTCTCGAGAACGCCAACGATGTTTCCGAGGGTATCCTCAACCCTGTCCTCAAGAGCCTCCTCTCGCTTGTTGTTCCCGCCGAGGGCTCCAAGGGCAACAAGAAGCAGAGCGCCGTTCTCCTCGGTGTGTCTGAGCGTGGTCTTGCCGGTGCCATCCAGGGAGAGATGGGCATCCCCTGTGACACCAGCGAGCGTGCTCTCGAGCTCATCCGTGGGTGCCGTCAGCACGCGGAGAAGTTCCTCACCAAGGAGGGTCTTGAGAAGGGAGACCTCCAGGTCGCCCAGCTTGGTCTTGGCCACTCGTACTCCCGTGGCAAGGTGAAGGTAAGTTGATGTAGTGGCTACGCTTGGACGAGGACAGAAATTTACGTTCAGTTCAACGTCAACCGTTCCGACAACATGATCATCCAGGCCATCTCGCTTTCGGACCAGCTCGACAAGGACCTCAACACCTTTGCCATGCGCTGCCGCGAGTGGTACGGCTGGCACTTCCCCGAGCTTTACAAGCTCGTTCCCGACGCACACCAGTACGCCCGCTTGGCCGTCCTTATCGGCGACCGCACCACTCTCACCGAGGACGCCATTGAGGACATGCAGGAGATCCTTGACGACGACGAGACCCGCGCCAGGAACGTCCTTGATGCCTCGCGTGCGTCTATGGGCTCTGACATTGGCGAGGTCGACCTCATCAACATCTCCAACTTCGCCGAGCGTGTCGTCAAGCTTGCCGACTACCGTGCCAGCCTGCGCCGCTACCTTGTCGAGAAGATGAGCATTGTCGCCCCCAACCTCTCGGCCCTCATCGGCGAGACCATTGCCGCGCGTCTCATCTCGCACGCCGGTTCGCTCACCAACCTCGCCAAGTACCCCGCCTCCACTGTCCAGATTCTCGGTGCTGAGAAGGCGCTTTTCCGCGCCCTCAAGACCAAGGGCAACACCCCCAAGTACGGTCTCATCTACCACTCGACCTTTATTGGCCGCGCAGGATCCAAGCACAAGGGACGTATTTCGCGTTTCCTCGCCAACAAGTGCTCCATTGCATGCCGTATCGACTGCTTCTCCGACGTCCCGACCAACAAATTCGGCGAGGCCCTCCGGGCACAAGTCGAGGAGCGTCTGGAGTTCTTCGAGACTGGCGCACCGGTGTCCAAGAACGCGGACGCTATCCAGAAGGCTGTTGCCGCGATCGCCGCCGAGCTGGGCGACGACGAGGATGACGACGATGACGAGGACGGAGACGTGAACGCTGAGGACATTGCCTCAGCAGCCAAGCAGGTCGAGAAGGACCAGGCCGAGGCAGCAAAGACCCGCGGACCCCTTGACCCCGAGCTTGCCAAGCTGGCCGGTGGCGCCGACACCCCTTCCAAGTCCAAGAAGGAGAAGAAGGACAAGAAGGAGAAGAAGGACAAGAAGGACAAGAAGGAGAAGCGCAAGCGCGACTCTGACGCCGAGGAGTCCGAGGACGAGGAGGAGCGCAAGCGGAGGAAAAAGGAGAAGAAGGAGAAGAAGGAGAAGAAGGAGAAGAAGGAGAAGAAGAGCAAGAAGTAAAGACTCGATGTCTGAACTTTTGAACTTTTGAACTCTGTCTGAACTCTGCTTCGGAGGAAGGGGCTGGGGGGCTGGAGGGGATGGGGGATGATAGATCTCTCGCTTGCGCGCAGCGCTTGTCCATGGTGTACTACTGCTTCACTTTAACTTCGTTACCCGTCTACATGCATTCGCATCGGATTGACTTGCTGTGTGTTTGTGTGGGGGGAAGACGGCGACATGAGTCTGTGATTATCGCCGTGTTTCGGCAGGATTACTGAGGAACATGGAGCGCATTGGTACGGCTGACACCGGTCTCCCCAGGGTCGTTCGCGTCTCCCGTGCAAGAGCTGTGAGACGTGAGACGTCGTAGCAGGCAAGAAGTCGCCTGAACTTGTCCGTGCTCTGCCCATGACATCAAACGCACAGGGGAAGGGGTTTTCCCAAAAGCTCGCAGTGCAGTGTCAGTAGTAGGATTCCATCGTGAGTCGGCAGAAGAAACATGTCAAAGAACACGCCATCAACCACACCGCTCGTGGAGTCAAACGCAATGTTCTCTCAGGTGCTTGTACAGTTGCTCAGTGTGCTCTATCCGTGTAGTCGGTAAGTCTATGGGAACAGCGAACGGGCAGGTTGCATGTGACACGATATACGGCAGGTGATAATGACAGGCCGTTGACGACACCCGGATTTCTGAGAGAGTAGCACACCATTGACATCAGATACACGCCCTGTAGCGCGTAGTACTGTACTGACAGAACAGTGCAAGCGTCGAGGTGTGCCAAAGTTAGAGACGTGGCGTAGTGTCACATAGCGACGACAGCAGCAGCAGGCGATGAGATTCGGCTGGCCCCGTCCGCCGGTCTGGACACGGCAAGTGCGCAACGTGCCGGGTCGGTCGACAAGCACAGTGAGGAGGGACAAGCTTGTACACTGTCGATCTTGGCAGCGCTTATCAGATAACACTCGCGTCCACATGTCGGCCGACAGCAGCGATCTCACTCACTTGTAGCTCGGCCATGTTCGGCTGTTTCTGATACGAGTATGTTCCCATCAATTGGCGCAGGGTGGGACGAACGGAAGCGGCATGCCTAGCATGGAACGATCACGCTGTAGCCAAATCTACCATGACTTGCGACTGCTGCAGGAAGTAAAAGATGTTGTCGGCCGACAACTACAGCGAAGCAGCGATGGCGTCTCGCCATGTTAGATGCCGCTTGGGTTGACAACACCATCACGAACAGGGTCGCTCGAGACTCGTTGAGCGGGCATTGGCAGCGGCTTGAGCTCTGCCGCTAAGGGGCCTGGATGATATCAGTGACGCCATGATAGCATGGGACATGACCGGGCCGGACGCGAACACGACAGCTGGGCGGGCAACGACGCGCGCGTTGGGCTGGAAGATGGATCTCATATCACATGTGAAGCTTGGGTAATGAATGCGCGTTGCGCGCAAATGAATCAGGCGCGTCGCGTCCAGGGCGCGGATCACTAGGATCACGCGTTACATTGGACAGGAGCCGGGCTTATCAGACAAACATAAACAAACAAACATCGGTACACGTCATTTCTACCAACCCAGGGGCTGACTGGACGCGTCTTGAGGTTTATAATCCTCGCCTGCCCTACTTTTCTTCCACAACTGTCGAGATCAACAACGGCCACCTCAATTCTCTGTCACTCATTTGCACAGCACCAGTGTAGACAAGTAGCTAGTCTGCGTGATTTCCTAGCTCCCGACTTACCAAGCAAGTGCTCCCGGCTTGACTATCTATCGTGAGTCCATCATTCGCCACTGGTGCGCGACAGAGCCAACGCGCTGACCCTCGAAGACGCGACACGTAGAAACGTCCTCTTAACTAGCTTCTCCTACTCCAGACCCACTCTCTGCCCAACATGGTTATGTGGATCTACAAGCGCGACGGGCGCAAGGAGCCTGGTGAGTAACGCGTCGACTAAATTTTATGTCGCCCCACTCGTGTGATAGTTGCTGACGCCTCCACAGTCGCGTTCGACAAGGTCACTGCGCGTGTATCCAAGCTCAGCTGGGGTCTCGATGCCGCATTCATCGAGCCTGCTGAGATCACACAAAAGGTCGTCTCGGGTATCCACCCGTATGTCACGACTGTCGAACTCGACAACCTCGCTGCCGAGACTGCAGCCTACCTCACCACCAAGGTAAGTGACCGAAAGCACCCAGACGCGCGGCTGACGTGATCAGCACCCGGATTATGCTATTCTCGCCGCTCGTATTGCCATCTCCAACCTCCACAAGGAGACCAAGAAGGTCTTCTCGCAGGTCGTCGCCGACCTGTACAACTGGGTCAACCCCAAGACAGGAAAGCGTGCCCCTATGATCTCGGACGAGGTGTACGAGGTTGTCATGAAGCACAAGGATGAGCTCGACTCGGCCATTATCTACGACCGCGACTTTGCCTACAACTACTTTGGCTTCAAGACTCTGGAGCGCTCGTACCTCCTGCGCATCAACGGCAAGATCGCTGAGCGTCCCCAGCACATGATCATGCGTGTCGCTGTTGGTATCCACGGTGACAACATCGAGCGCGTCCTCGAGACCTACAACCTCATGTCGGAGCGCTATTTCACCCACGCTTCGCCTACCCTCTTCAACGCTGGCACTCCCAATGCGCAGATGTCTTCTTGCTTCCTCGTCGCCATGAAGGACGACTCGATTGACGGTATCTACGACACCCTCAAGACCTGCGCGCAGATCTCTAAGACTGCCGGAGGTATCGGTCTCCACATCCACAACATCCGTGCCAAGGGCTCGTACATTTCGGGAACCAACGGTTACTCCAACGGTATCGTCCCCATGCTCCGTGCCTACGACGCGACTGCGCGTTACGTCGACCAGGGTGGTAACAAGCGCCCCGGTGCGTTTGCCATCTATCTCGAGCCATGGCACGCCGACGTCTTTGACTTCCTTGACCTGAGGAAGAACCACGGCAAGGAGGAGGTCCGTGCCCGTGACCTCTTCTACGCTCTCTGGATCCCCGACCTCTTCATGAAGCGTGTCGAGCAGGACGGTGACTGGACACTCATGTGCCCCGCCGAGTGCCCCGGCCTCGCCGACGTCCACTCTGAGGAGTTTGAGAAGCTGTACGAGAGCTACGAGAAGGCTGGCAAGGGTCGCAAGACCATCAAGGCGCAGAAGCTGTGGTTCTCCATCCTCGAGGCCCAGACCGAGACTGGTGGTCCCTTCATCCTCTACAAGGATGCCGCCAACTCCAAGTCCAACCAGCAGCACCTCGGCACCATCAAGTCGTCCAACCTGTGCACTGAGATTATCGAGTACTCGTCGCCCGACGAGGTCGCCGTCTGCAACCTTGCGTCGGTCGCTCTCCCCGCGTTCGTCGACTTTGAGAACAAGGTCTACGACTTTAAGAAGCTCCATGCCATCACCAAGGTCATGACCAAGAACTTGGACCAGGTCATCACCAAGAACTACTACCCCGTCATCGAGGCCCGCAACTCGAACATGCGCCACCGCCCCGTTGGTCTCGGTGTCCAGGGTCTTGCCGATGCCTTCATGGCTCTCCGCATGCCCTTTGACTCGCCCGAGGCTCGCGAGCTCAACCTCAAGATCTTCGAGACCATCTACCACGGTGCCCTCGAGGCCTCGTGTGAGCTTGCCCAGGAGCTTGGCAAGTACGAGTCGTACGAGGGCTCGCCCATCTCGCAGGGCAAGCTCCAGTTCGACTTGTGGGGCCGCACCCCTACCGACCTCTGGGACTGGACTGAGCTCCGCGCCAACATCGCCAAGCACGGTGTCCGCAACTCGCTCCTCGTCGCCCCCATGCCCACTGCCTCCACGTCGCAGATCCTTGGCTGGAACGAGTGCTTCGAGCCCTACACGTCAATGCTCTACGCCCGTCGTGTGCTCTCTGGTGACTTCCAGGTTGTCTGCCCCTGGCTCCTGCGCGACCTGATCAACCTTGGTCTCTGGGACGACAACATGAAGAACCTGATCATCGCCAATGGTGGCTCGATCCAGAACATCCCCGGAATCCCCGATGACATCAAGGCGATCTACAAGACTGTGTGGGAGATCTCCCAAAAGGCCGTCATCGACCTCGCCGCCGACCGTGGTGCCTTTATCGACCAGTCGCAGTCGCTCAACATCCACCTGGCCAACCCGTCATTCTCCCAGCTCACCTCCATGCACTTCTACGGCTGGAAGAAGGGACTCAAGACCGGTGCCTACTACCTCCGTACGCGCCCAGCTGCCCAGGCTATCCAGTTCACCGTCGACGCCGCAACCCAGGCCAAGGCCAAGGGCCTGCAGACCGGTGCCGCCGCCGCTGCTGCGCTCAAGGCTCCCGCCGCCAGGCCGGCACCTGTCGAGTCGATCGTCGAGCCCATGCGCAAGGTCAAGATCCAGACCACTGCCGCCGCCCCCGTGCCGCCTCCTGTCGCGGCCGCGTCGCAGCGTCGCGAGTCCGAGTCCCCGCAACCCTCCGAGTCCGAGGAGGTTTCGTACGAGGAGGCCAAGCGTCGTGCCGAGGAGCGCGCCGAGGCTGCCCTCCAGTGCTCTATCGAGAACAAGGATGCTTGCCTCATGTGCTCGGGATAGGTGCTGCCTTGAGCAGGTGTGCGGTCCGGTAGTCGGGGGAGCCTAACTGTGTTGTACATATTTTCGATAACCTTTTCATATGATATGAATTGCATAGATTTGAGCGAGCCGTGGGTGGGGCAGCGTGAGTGTGGAGAGCGACAAGACTTTGAGATGAGCATTCATAGATGTGGGTTAGATAGTACAGAGATCGGCGAGGGCATGGAGGTGCCCAGTGGCATGGTGAGCGAGCTGACGGCACGGTGGCAGGGCGGCTTAGACCTGTATCGCCGGCGCCGGCGCCGGAGGAGCACGCTGCAGCTTCGCCTTCATCCCCTCCAACTGCACCTTCATAGCCAGCAGCTGCGCCTTGGCCTCGTCGACAGTCGGCTGCTTCAGCGCCTTCGCATCCCCGCGCCACATCCTCTCCTGCTCCCTGGCAGCGGCAGCATTCGACTCCTGCTGGATCGCCGCCACGTTGATAGCCCATGCGAGAATACGGACCCGCTTCTGCCCCTCCTGCACACTTCTAGTTATCTCCATCTGCCGCCGCCGAGCCCGGTCAGCCTGGATACGCAGCTGCTTCTCCCGCTGTCGCTCGGCGTCTTGCCTCTGCATCGCGGCGTGGACGTCGGCCTCTTTCCCTGTCGTTAGAGAACCCTTCGGCTCCGGCTCACTCCTCCTCTCTTCTAGGAACTCGTTCACGCGCCGCAGGCCGCGGGGTGATTTGTCGGGGTTGGCGGACGTGCCCAGAGGTGGGAGGTCGCGGGGGGGTGAGGATGAGGCCTCCTTTGCTTTGGTGCGCGAGCTGCGGCTCGCGTGCCGGACTAGGATGGCTTGTGGGGGCGATTTGGGGAACTTGTACACGAGGCCAGAGGGGGGCGGCTGGGTGCGCATGGTGTAGTTCTTGGAGAAGAGGGAGAGGAGGGAGTCGCTGTACACGTCTGAGGTGGTTAGGAGCTCGCGGTCGGCGATGCTGGTTGGGTTGGGGGATGACCATGGTGCCACGCGGGTGGTGGGTGGTGTTGAGGCAGCGGTGACTGCTGTGGCTGGTGGCGAGGTCATTGCTCGAGTTGAGGAGCGAGCTGATGCTCGGGTTGAGACTCGAGCTTGAGCTGGAGCTGGGGCTGGGGCTGGGGCTGGGGCTGGAGCTGGGGCTGGAGCTGGAGCTGGAGCCGGAGCTGGAGCCGGAGCTGGAGCCGGAGCTGGAGCTGGAGCTGGGGTCGGGGCCAGGACGTTGGCCGGGGTAACGGCTGGAGGAGCGGGTACGCTGAGTTTCACTTCTACCATGATTGCTGGCGGGTTTGGGGTTTGGCTAAAGGCGGGGAGGTCAGCGGGCGTGTCTGGCGAGGAGGACGAGCGCAAGCGCCGGAGGTAGCTCTGTAGACGGGTTATGGTGGTGATGTCGTTGGGGTTAGGCTGGGAGCGAGGGGTGGTCTTGGACCGGGATGGGAAGAGGTGCGTATATGTCCTCTGTGGGTTGGTGGGAAGATGAGAGGCGATGTCTGTAAAATATTGATGGGCCGCGCGAGGTTGATGGATGGGGGTTGGGGTTTATGATCGCGTCGGCTGGTGCTGGGTATTTATTTATGCGGGGTGGGTGTTTGAGGTAATACTCGTAGCAGTGGTCGGGTGTCTGATGCAATGTCTCAGCGTGGAGAGCGAGTCACTCTGTGCTGCCCCTTGTAGGCTGTTGGCGTTGCGCTGGGTACTGCATGCAATAGTAGTGTGTGTTGGGGCTGTTGGAGACCCGATGAGAACGGTGGCCAGCTGGAAATGTTGTTGTCTACACACGCCACATCGCCACCTACAGCTGTCACTATGCCACTCGGGTCACGCGTGCGCCGAGTGTGAAGCGCCTCATACATTCCGCAAACTGTGCTTCTCGACACGACTATCATGGCTGTCATGCATGCGCGTCCGTGGACTCCAGACTGCATGTCAGTAGAACGACGCCAAAAACAGAGTCTATGCACACGCGGAAGACAAAAAGATTGGACGACAAAGGAATCGAACCATTGACCTCTTCAAATATCGCAATATGCGAATGAAGCGCTCTACCAACTGAGCTAGACGCCCTCGGATGATATCCAGTGATTGGGCAGCGTCATAAGCAGCGCGGAGCGTTTCCATTTTCGATCCGCTGCATGTTGATGTGCTTGGGATCAGGCGTGGGCACAGTAGTCGCTGTCTTATCTGCTGTCAAGACTCCGTTGCAAGGCCATGCAGGTGCCAATGCTGGGTCGTAGTCGATCGACCGGATTTGTGTAAATGCCAACAATTCATCGAAAATGACCGGATCTTCCTTTTCGAAGCTGATCGCTCTTTCGATTCCAGTGCCCACAGATATGGAGGCTGGGGGACACTGCGGAACATGCGCTGATATGTGTGGGATTGAGTGGAACACGGCGGCTGTCGGTTCATCCGATCTCAAACCTGTTACTATCGTGAGACCAGCTGCTCGGCGGGATGGATGTAGATGCCACCGAATGCAGTCAGAATGAGGATAAATTCACCTGCGGCTGACTGCTTTCACTGACATCCCCTGCCCAAACGCCCTAGCAATAGTCAGCTGCAACCGAGCATGTGACAGAAGCCCAAAGTATATGCATTGCCATGTAATATGAGAGGGGAAGATGTACTATATCTAGTAGGGTATTAAACACGTCTGCAAGCCACTGCTCCTACCTGCAGTCATCCTGCCCCTTGCCATGACCTACGCCACCATGCCAGCCTGCACGCCGAGTTTGATCATATTGTGATTGCGAACAAACAGGCCGCCAAGGACAGTGAGAGGGAGGGCAACGAGAATCGGGATGTACGACTTGGAGATGGCCAGGAGGTACGCATGGATCACGCCCGGCTGCAGCTCCTTTGGCAGCTCGTAGATCGCCTTGGTGGAGTGGCGAACGAGTGCGAACGGCGCCTCGGGGGCGAACTCGACCAGGTATTTGTTGAGGTAGACGCTTTGCACCGTGTTGACGATACCGATGCCCAAGGCCGCACCGGTGAGCTGGAAGAAAGAGGCGACACCGGTTGCTTGGGGGATAAGGGGGGCTTGCTTTGCGTACTCTGCCTGTACGGCCAGGATGAAATTCTGGAAGGCAAGACCGATGCCGAATCCGGCCAGGATCTGGTACCCGATGATCTTGGCGTTGGAGGTATGTTCGCGGATGGTGTACATCAGGCCGAAGCCGACCGCGGCGATGGGAGGGCCAATGATAAGGAAGATCCAGTAGTGGCCAGTCTTTGTCACGCAGCCACCGGAGACAAAGATACCGACGCACGTCATGACCATGAACGGAATGATGTCGATACCTGACTGCTGGGGGCTGCTCTGTCGCCCGGCCTGATAATACAGTGGAAGTCCCTGCGGTTAGTGGGTTGTATTTGATGCAAACGCACGTAGGTAGCACCCAGCATGGCGGTGAACAGCATGAATAGACCCAAACTGACACCTTGGACAGTGCGGTTGGTCATGAGGACGCGGGGGATGAGCGCCTTCTCGTCGTAGTACCACTCCCAAGAGAAAAAGGCGATGGTGAGAAGGCCACCGAGGACGAAAAGGAGGATAATGCGCCAGCTGTCCCAACGGTAGTCATTGCCGCCCCACTGGAGGGCAAGGAGCAGGCAGGTGACGAAGAGGAAGACGAGAGCGCAGCCGAGCCAGTCCATCTGCTTGACAGCTTTCCACCCCCTGGGCTGGTTGGGACGTCGTTGTTCCGGGTCGCGGGCGGGCAGGAGGAATACGATGGCGATGGCGGCGACACCGCCGACGGGGAGGTTGATCCAGAAGCACCAGCGCCATGAGAGCTTGTCGGTGAAGACGCCGCCGAGGAGGGGGCCGACGACGGACGCGATGACGAAGACAAAGCCAAAGCCGGCCATGAAGGCTGCGCGCTTCTCGACTGCTGTCACGACCGAGATGACGGCGATGATGGAGACGAACATGCCGCTTGCGCCGATGCCCTGCACTGCTCGAGCGCCGATGAGCATGTCCATGTTGGTGGCGACGGCGCATAGGAGTGATCCGAGTTCGAAGAAGAAGACAGAGGCGAGGAGGAGCCACTTTGCCTTGATGATCGTCAGGGTCTGTCCCACTAGGAGGATCAAGCCACACTGTGTCAACTGGAGGTCAGCGCGATGTTCGCGGTGCCACAGTCAGACTGTACGTACGAAGTAGGAGGTGATAAGCCATGCCACCTTTGTAAACCTGACGTGTCAGTCTGTGGTTCTGAAAGAAGTGTGGAGAGTGGATCCTCTACTCACGCCTGGAATTCAGACACGATAACGGGAATAGCGGGAGATACGATGGACTGGTCTGCGGAAGGTCAGTGAGGGCGCTCGATGATGAACAGAGGACGCACCCAAAGCGAACATCTGGCCGTCAGCAATGTCGGTACTCATCACTCACAAAGACAGACAGCATCAGTGACAGGAAGACAAGGTAGAGACGCATGCCGGTGAGAACGCCACTCGGTGGTGCAGTCGGCTGCTCGCCATCGCCGCTGGCTTCGACGGCGACTTTCTCGTCGATATCGCCCGCCTTGCCATCGTCGGTGAAGGCAGCATCGACCTGTCTCTCATCGGTCTTGGAGTGGATGCTGGTCGTGGGTGTGCGCAATTTCGAAGGGGTGCCATTGAGCGTCGCCTCCTCACCACGCTGGGAGTTGGCATTGCTGTAGTCGAGCGTAGCACTCGCCATAGTGCACGGAAGAAGTTAAGGAGAGTGAGTGAGCAGGGGGCCAAATGCACAGAGTCGACGGCGGAGGCGAGCTCTATATAGCACCCAGAGGGGGCAGTAGTGATGGAGCTGGAAACCTTCGGCCTCGACCTGTAGATGGGACGAGTATGGGCTTATGACGCCTCGCATCGCGTGTGTGCACGGAGATCTACACCTCGCACACAATCTTGAAAGGGGTCTCCTGCCGCACACATGCGGCCGCCGGCCTTTGCATCTGCCTTGAATCTCTCGCCGCTGTACCATTACAGTCACCCCCTGTCAGCCGGAAAGGTGCGGAGCCGAGAGAGTTTGGTGGGACTCCAGCTCGAGATCTCTCTCGAGGCGCGGGTGGAGGGCGTGGTGCGGGTCCGATCGCGAAACCGACCCCGCAATAGCAAATGTGCCGCATTCCGCGTATGCGGGTCATAAATATCGTCAAAACAAGTCGTAATACGGTGGATAGAGCGCAGGTGCCTCGGACTGGGCACATGGTCTCGGAATGCCGCAGAGGTGAGTCAAGCACCATCAGCCTGGCCGTCAGTCAAGTGGCCGTCGGCCACATCTCCTCCCAGTCGGGCAGGAGTGCACACAACCATGGCCTGTGCGTTGCCGTCGGGCAAGTAGATGGGGCGATCGTGGGTAGTTATGGTGTGCAAGTGAGCGAATCGTGATGCCATATACTCCCAACTCATCGTGAACAACGCTCTTGATCGTTGACAGTGGATGCGAGATCAGAACAGTGCTCCCCGTCTTTCTGATCCGTTCGGTATTCCCGTGTCAGTTCTCAAGACGCGAGATGCTCGCATGAATCTGTGCGAGACGCCCGGCGAGAACGGCGTTGCTCAGATGCTGTGACTCGTTCGCCGGGCTCGGCAGGCCGCAGGCCCATTCAAGTCGGCCGCGGGCCGTTGTGTCTCTAATATCCTATCACTTGGAAATGGCCCGCGCCAAGAATATATTCCGTGCCTGAACGCGTCTGGATACGACCCAAGATAGTCATCTAGGACGGAAGCTAATACTCCCGCATATACCGTGCCGCCGATCCGTCTCCGGGTTCCCCTTCCTCGCACTCACTACTCATCATCCGCGCCACCCACTCCTGCATCGGGCCCGGTACACATAAACATACCTGCAATCATGTCTGCCGAACCGCAGCAGCCACCAACCAACCTCAAGCTGTTGCTCATCGGCAACTCGAGTGTAGGTTAGTCTCTGAGAGTGTGGGCAGACCGTCGCGCGGTTAGCATGAACCGGTCGTGCCAGTCCGGCGAGATTGTCACCGCCACCGAGGACCCGCTCTCCTTTCTGCCCAACAATGGCACTGACACCGCAGGCAAGTCATCACTCTTGTTACGATTCACCGACGACGACTTCCTGTCCGAAGATGAGACGTCCGCGACTATTGGCGTAGACTTCAAAGTGAAGAGCATAGAGCTTAACGGCAAGAGGTATAAGCTGTCCATCTGGGTGCGTAGGGTTCGGCCTGATAGGAAGGGAACGGCGCCGCATCGAACGAGCAGCTAATGCTTCCACAGGACACAGCAGGGCAGGAGCGTTTCCGCACGCTTACGTCGAGCTACTACCGAGGGGCACAGGGCGTCATTCTCGGTGAGTGCAGAACGAGGTGGACTTGAGCCGAGCCAAAGCTTGGCATTTTGTGTGTGTACTTATTGACATCAGTGTATGACGTGACGTCCAGAGCAACGTTTGATGAGCTCATGCGATGGGTACGTGAGATAGAGACATATTGTTCAGAGGACGTGGTCAAGATTCTGGTCGGCAACAAGGTAGACAAGGTGCGTAGCTCTCGCCGCTGTGGACATCCACTGACGGTGCTAGGAGTTCTCACGACAAGTATCCACCGAGGAGGGTCAGAAGTTCGCGGACCGCATGGGGACACTGTTTGTCGGTGAGTGCTGCGCCGCGGCGAGGGAGTCGCGCTGACGCCCTCAGAGTGCTCTGCGAAGACCAATGTTGGGGTATCAGATGCTTTCAAGGAGCTTGTTCGACAGGTGAGTGGGATTGGAGGTGGACGGCGAGACTAACTCGCAGATACTGGACACTCCCTCCTTGTGGCAGCGCGCACCGCAGACCAATAGGTCTGATGCCGTGCAACTGGGCGAGGAGAGCAGCGGATATCTCGGTGGCTGTTCTTGCTGAGCGCGCACCGCAGATAGAGCATCGTCATAACCATTGACATGTGCTGGCTCACACCCCGGACGGAAGAGAGCAGCGGCTCCACCAGAGGCTGGCTCGTTCTTTGCTTGCCCTTCCTCAACACATCCTCAACACACTAAGTCTTGTCAGCGATACCCATCCGCGTTGTATCGATCACTGCTGTGAACAGAGAAAGCTGTACTTGGGTCGGCCCGCTATAGTCTAGATATTACATACCAGGAATCATTCATTAGGTCCACCGCACCCGTGCCCATTACAGACTCAGACCTGACTGGCGCGACATTGCACATGTGCGACATGATGCCTGAGACGCGAGACGCGACATCGCGAAGACACGATGATCAGCTGACGTCACCACACGTGGGTATCACGCGAACATCCGGCTATATGCTCGTATATTCTGGTGTGGCGCGGACGGAAGCAGATTGTTTGGTGCTCGCTCAGCGGTGGAAGCGGACGGAAGGCTGGTCCGGCTGGAAGTGTCCAGTGGAACTTTCTGGCACCGGGCAGGTCGCCTCCACCACTCGCATTCTCGTCATCTTAAAAGAACTTGATCGTCTCTTCCTCATCGCGTTTGGCTTTTTCAATCCAGTTAATAACGCTACAACTATAGACACTTGGTGAGTACTGATACGGGGGCGGTATCGCACTGCTAGGTCTGGGTTTGCTGTTGTCGTCGCTCGTGGCCAGCTACGTGGCAAGCGCTACCTCAAATACCCAGGCCGGATTGTTGTGAAACCGCACCTCGAAGAGTGCGAACTCATGCTGACGCGTCACCAGTATTTCTCTTCCTCCCACTCGTAATCAATAGCAAAAATGTCCAACCCCCAGCCCGAGGTGTACGGCTTCCAGGCTGAGATCTCTCAGCTTATGGACCTGATCGTCAACACTTTCTACTCGAACAAGGAGATTGTGAGTGTCTCGCGTACGGGTGGTTCCTTTCTCATGGAATCACGCCCTCCCTCATCCTTGCGTGGTCCCGTGCTAATGCCCAGTTCCTGCGTGAACTCATCTCCAACTCTTCGGACGCTCTTGACAAGATCCGCTATGCCGCTCTCACCGACCCCAAGCAGCTCGACACCGAGAAGGAGCTTTTCATCCGCATCACCCCTAACAAGGAGGAGGGCACCCTCACCATCCGTGACACTGGTATCGGTATGACCAAGGCCGACCTTGTCAACAACCTTGGAACAATCGCCAAGTCGGGCACCAAGGCCTTCATGGAGGCTCTCTCTTCCGGAGCTGACATTTCCATGATTGGTCAGTTCGGTGTCGGTTTCTACTCGTCGTACCTCGTTGCCGACAAGGTGCAGGTCACCACCAAGCACAACGACGACGAGCAGTACATCTGGGAGTCGGCCGCTGGCGGCACTTTCACCATCACTGAGGACACCGAGGGCCCCCGTCTCGGCCGTGGAACCTCGATGAAGCTCTTCATCAAGGACGACCTCAAGGAGTTCCTCGAGGACAAGCGCATCCGCGAGATTGTCAAGAAGCACTCCGAGTTCATCTCGTACCCCATCCAGCTTGTTGTCCACAAGGAGGTCGAGAAGGAGGTCCCCGTTGACGAGGAGACCGAGGCCAAGGACGGTGACGCCAAGATCGAGGAGGTCGAGGACGAGGACGCCGCCGGCAAGAAGAAGACCAAGACCATCAAGGAGAACGTCACTGAGAACGAGGAGCTCAACAAGCAGAAGCCCATCTGGACTCGCAACCCCCAGGATGTCACCAAGGAGGAGTACTCTGCCTTCTACAAGGCCATCTCCAACGACTGGGAGGACGACCTTGCCTGCAAGCACTTCTCCGTTGAGGGCCAGCTCGAGTTCAAGGCCATCCTCTTCATCCCCAAGCGTGCTCCCTTCGACCTCTTCGAGACCAAGAAGAAGCGTCACAACATCAAGCTCTACGTTCGTCGCGTCTTCATCTCCGAGGACAACGAGGACCTCATGCCCGAGTACCTCAACTTTGTTGTCGGTGTCGTCGACTCTGAGGACCTTCCCCTCAACATCTCGCGTGAGACCCTCCAGCAGAACAAGATTCTCAAGGTCATCCGCAAGAACCTCGTCAAGAAGACCCTTGACCTCATCACCGAGATCTCTGAGAACAAGGAGGAGTTTGACAAGTTCTACTCTGCCTTCTCCAAGAACATCAAGCTTGGTATCCACGAGGACGCCCAGAACCGCAACAAGCTTGCCGAGTTCCTCCGCTTCCACTCGACCAAGTCGGTTGACGAGATGACCTCGTTCAAGGACTACATCACCCGCATGCCCGAGGTCCAGAAGTCGATCTACTACCTCACCGGCGAGTCCCTCGAGGCCGTCCGCGAGTCTCCCTTCCTTGAGGCCCTCAAGAAGAAGGGCTTCGAGGTTCTTCTCCTCGTTGACCCCATTGACGAGTACGCCGTTACCCAGCTCAAGGAGTTCGACGGCAAGAAGCTCGTTTCCGTCTCCAAGGAGGGCCTCGACCTCGAGGCTACCCCCGAGGAGAAGGAGGCCTTCGAGAAGGAGGAGAAGGAGTTCAAGGACCTCTGCGACAACATCAAGGAGACCCTCGGCGACAAGGTTGAGAAGGTCATGATCTCGAACCGTATCACCGACTCCCCATGTGTTCTCGTCACTGGCCAGTTCGGCTGGAGCTCCAACATGGAGCGCATCATGAAGGCCCAGGCCCTCCGTGACTCTTCCATGTCGTCCTACATGGCGTCCAAGAAGACCCTCGAGCTCAACCCCCACAACCCCATCATCAAGGAGCTCAGGGCCAAGGTCGCCGCCGACGGATCCGACAAGACCGTCCGCGACCTCACCGTCCTCCTTTACGAGACTGCCCTCCTCACCTCGGGCTTCACCCTCACCCAGCCTCAGGACTTTGCCAACCGCATCAACCGCATGATCTCGCTGGGTCTCTCCATCGACGACACTGCCGACGCACCCGCACCTGCCGCCGAGGAGGCCACCCCCGCCCTCGAGGAGGCCGGTGGCTCCATGGAGGAGGTCGACTAAGTGTTGTGGTCTATCTGAGACGAAGAAAACAAGTAGAGGCGGGTGCCAGCGCGGTTCCGTCTATCCTGCATGATTAGTTCCGGTGTGAATGCATATTGTCATTACGAGAAGAGTTGTTGCACCGATTGAGGAAGTTACTGATGTTCCCGTTTTCCCAAGTCCTACTTATCGCAAGTGTTCCCAGTCTCATACGCCGTCTGTCCCATATACGTACTGACATAGTCCCACATACATACCCGACTCTCAATCTCCTGGCTCCTCCCTACCGAGCACATCACTCTCCTGCCCCTCCCCTCTCTCCTCCCACCCCTCCGAGTTGCGAATAACGCCCTCCTCGATCTCACTCGAATGCAACAACCTCTTCCCCATGGCCATCATCCCCTCCGGCTCATCCTCAGGCACATCCTCCTGCTCGTCCCTCTCCATAACAGACGGGAGGCGATACCGCCCCTCCCTCAGCGCATCAGCATACGCCTCATGCTCGTCCTCGTCCTCCTCATCGTCCTCGAACGGCGTATCCCTCGGAATGAAGAGCGGCGTCCTCCCCCGCGGCATACCCGCTCCACCGGGGGTACTCGACCTACCCCCAGGTGCAGGCGTACTCGAAGTAGTGGCAACACTGACACTGCGCGTCGCGTTGCGCATATTCCTAGCGGCAACCTGTGGCCGTGGGGTGGGGTTGTCAAGCGCAAGCGAGGTAGAGGAGTATCGCGTCCCGCGGCCGCCGGTCGGGCCCATTGTTCTACTCCGTGATCTGGAGGCTGCGATGGACGCGCTCCTGCTCGAGAGACGGGATGAGGGCGGGGCGTACTCGCTCGGCGGGAGGGGCGGGTATGGCTCCACGATGAGCACGAGCTGGACGGAGGACGTGCCGAAGCCTTGGTAGGTTAGTGAGACGTCTGGCTTCCAGTCCTTTATTGAGGTTTCGTCCTCCTCCCCGTCGGCTGGGGGTGGCGGTGCGTCAGGGTCTGGCTTTATTTGAAAGTCGTCGTCGTCGCTGTCGCCGTCGTTGTACTCGTCGTCATCGGCGTTGCGGCCTTGTGAGGCGGCGAGGGAGACTGAGCGCGTTCGGCTGCGTGTGGCTCGTTTCCGCTTGCGTGGGGTTGGGGCTGGGGGCGGTGGTGGTGGTGGCGACGGTCGGCGGAGAGAGAAGGTCTTATTCTGAGGTCAGCGGAGTAAGGGCAGGCGCCACCTTCAGGAGGACGACCTCAGTGCGAGTGGTCTTGCGCAGGAAGTAGCAGTACTGGAAACCATCTGGTGTTAGTGAGGTCGGCGAACAACGCACCTCCTCTCTCGACATGGACGCGATGCTTCTTAGCATGCCTCTCAACCATGAGCAGGTCTTGTACTCTTGACCTGTCAGTTTCATCGTCGCTCGAGACCCACCTCCGGTGCAGCTCAGCGATGACCTGCTGAAGGACGACCTCGGACATCCAGTCGACGTGCCGCTCGTCGAGGTAGAGGAAGAGCGGGACGACGCGGTAGTTCGATGCCCGGAGGTAGAACGCATTGCGTGTCGAGAAGTGCATGTTGCTGATGACTAGCCTCAGGCTCGGACAGCAAGGAGTGGGACAACAAGATCGTTGGCGCTGAAGTCCACTCAACTGCTTGACTTCCGACTTCGAGGACGCTGATCGCGATGTCGTCAGGCCACGTGACGATAACAGAGAGTATTGATGATTAGGAGAGCGAATAGGAGGCATGCCTAATACGGGCTGAACTGATTAGGATGGCGAGGGTAATGCGAACCCATGCCAGGCGCGCTCGCTGACGAGTCGCGCTTTGCTTCCGTCATTGCCGCTCACTGACACTCGTTCGCTCGTAATCCATAGCAGCTATCCAACTCTACTAGCACTACCACACCACCGCAATGTCCGAGGCATCAGGAGACCCTCCCGTGCCACCTCCCGCCGCCCCTTCGGCCACCGACAACAAGGGCGAGAGCTCCAGCGCCGCGGCCGAGGCAGCCGCCGCGACCGGTAGCGACGACGTCAAGATGGAGGAGGCCAAGCCAGCCGAGGAGACGTGGGAGGATATCCCCGCACATGTGCTGAAGGTATGATTGGTGGAGTGCGCAGTGCTGACTCCCAGGGCGACGTGCAGGAGATCAAGATGCAGACTCGCATGATCGACAACGAGGTCAAGATGATGAGGCAGGAGAATGTGCGGCTAGCGCACGAGCGTGACCAGATGGTTGAGAAGATTGCAGACAACACGACAAAGATCAAGCAGAACAAGGTGCTGCCTTATCTTGTGTCCAAGGTTGTGGAGATCCTCGACGTCGACGCCGAGACTCAGGAGGGTGCAGCGCACAACGAACACAATGCGAAGAAGACGAAGTGTGCCGTCATCAAGACGTCGACTAGGCAGACAGTATTCCTCCCTATCATTGGTCTCGTGCCCCATACGGAGCTCACGCCTGGCGACCTGATCGGCGTGAACAAGGACTCGTACCTTGTTCTCGACAAGCTGCCTGACGAGTACGACGCGCGCGTGAAGGCCATGGAGGTGGATGAGAAGCCGACAGAGAAGTACACAGACATTGGAGGGTTGGACAAGCAGATCGAGGAGCTTGTCGAGGCAATGTAAGTGGAGCATGCGTAAACCCGCTAACTTGCAGTGTGTTGCCAATGCAGCAAGCCGACAAGTTCAAGACACTGGGCATCACCCCGCCCAAGGGATGTCTGATGTACGGACCCCCCGGAACAGGAAAGACCCTCCTGGCCCGTGCATGTGCCGCCCAGACCAACGCATGCTACCTCAAGCTCGCCGGTCCCTCCCTCGTGCAAATGTACATTGGTGACGGTGCCAAGCTGGTCCGCGACGCTTTCGAGCTGGCAAAGCAGAAGGCTCCGGCCATCATCTTCATCGACGAGCTCGACGCCATCGGAACGAAGCGTTTCGACAACAACAAGGCTGGAGACCGTGAAGTCCAGCGTACCATGCTGGAGCTCCTGAACCAGCTCGACGGTTTCTCCTCAGATTCACGGATCAAGGTCATCGCCGCGACTAACCGTATCGACATTCTCGACCCAGCCCTGCTCCGTTCCGGACGACTCGACCGCAAGATCGAGTTCCCATTGCCCAACGAGAGTGCGCGTGAGCAGATCCTGCAGATCCACGCACGAAAGTTGAACCACACTGGTGTCAAGTGAGTCAAAGCGTGTGGACTTTTGCTGACTCCAGCTTCGAGGAGCTCGCTCGCTCGACGGAGGACATGAACGGTGCTCAGCTGAAGGCCGTGTGTGTCGAGGCAGGCATGCTCGCGTTGCGGCAAAACGCCACCCAGCTCACCCACGAGCACTTCAACGGCGGTATCCTGGAGGTGCAGGCTCGCAAGTCGAAGGAGCACCATGTGAGTTTGATCAGGCGTAGGGCACTACCCTGCCTGCATATCCTGGACCCGCTGACGCCCAGTACTTCGCTTAGTGAGATTGTCAGTAGTAGAGACAGATGGCATGTTAGCACGTACACTCAACGCAACCCAAGATCACCACACTGAACAACCTAATCTCTATGGGCGGGCAAGGAGTACATTGTTCACGGCTACAGATACCAAGCGTACAACCTATCGCCTCAGCTTGGCCCTCAGCTGGCCGACCTCCTCCTGCAGACTGTTCATCTCATCCAGCATCTGCACCCTCTGTTCCATGAACCGTGTCCGTTCGTCCTCTAATTCAAGGGCGTGCCGATGCGACAGCGCCTTCTTGTCATTTTCAGCATCGTCCGCCATTGCGAGTGTGCGCGACGAGAGCTGCGAGTTGACCTCGTTTAGCCGCGCGATGGTCTCCGACCGCGCCGCAATCTCAGCCCCGAGCTTGCGGTTCTCAGTGAGGGCGTCACGCAGCTCGCGCTGCAGACTGGCCACCTCGTTCTGCGTGGCTGTCGAGTTGCTGCTGAGTCGTCGTGCCGTGTTGAGCTCGGTCGAGAGGTGGGCGATCTGCGCCTGCGCGCTGTCGAGCTGGGCGCGGAGGGACGTGACCTCGGCCTGGAGGTCGCTCGCAGAGGCAGTTTCCCGCTCCTTGAGCTGTTCCAGCCGCTCCTTGAGTATATCGACTTGTCTGCTGTCAGCGAGGTTCTCGACACGGCACTCACTGTTGATACGTTTCCAGAGAGCTGCGACTGTCCGTGACTAACTTGGCCGCTCGCGCCGCATTGGCCTTGTGCCTCTCCTTCTCAATGTCCATGCGCGACATGCGCTCGGCCATGAGTCGGCCGTCATCAACGACCCCTCGTATCCTGGATATGAGGTCGTTGATGCCGGTGTACTCATCCTCGGGGGCGCTGAGGTATGCCTTTTGCAGGGCGGCAAAGTTCACTGGCGAGTTGGGCGACATCACCGGCGACTTGAGACCCGACTCGGCCCGCGCATTCGGCGAGGGGAGGATCTGCCACGCCTTGGCTAGTGCGCCGTTGATGCGGGCGATCTCGTCGGCAGAGTTGGACTGCGGCTTGGTGTTGAGCTGGCCTTGCAGATCGGCTATGGTGTCGTTCTGAGATCGCAGCTTGCGCACGAGTTCCGTCATCTCGACCTGCATCGCGCGGGCTGACGAGCCGGACGACTCTTCCGCCTTGGAGCGCATTGCGTCGCGGTCGGCTGATATGCGGCTAATCTCGGTCTCCAAGCTGTGCGTGACTTCGCGCAGCTCATCCTTGAGTGCCGCGACTTCGCGCTCCCTCTTGTCCTGGAGGGCGCGGATCTCGTCGACGGCGGCCGAGAGCTCGTAGTCCTCAACCTTGTGACCGAGCAGTGTTCCCAGGTCGGTACACACGCCGTCGATGGTGCGCGAATAAGTCGTTGCCCTGTCCGCAGTTTCAGCCAACCGCGTCCGTTCGGCGACATGCCCATCGCGCTCAGACACGAGACTCTCCTTCTCCTTTGTCCACGCGTCGCGCTCGGCGATGAGTTTATCGCGCGCTCGTGAAGCCTGCGCAGACTCGGCGACCAAAGCCCCGTGCTTGTGGTACATATCGTCGCGCTCGCGATTTAACGAGTCGCGTTGCTTGAGCAAGTCGTCGCGCTCGGTGATGAGTTCCTCCCGCTCGGCAACAAGAGCAGAGCGCTCCCGCTCCCATTCCTCGCGCTCCGCATTGACAGTGCCTATCGTCCGCTCGGCTGCTTCTGCGTTTTCTTGCAGTGTACGTTCCCGAGTTCCAAAGTCGCGCAACAACTGCTCCAGCTCGGATATCCTACGCCCCTGCGCGTCGCGCTCCGTTTCGAGTTCGCGTATTCGCGACGCATGCTGGTCGCGTTCGGTTTCTAATCCGCGCGTCTGGACCGTGTACTGCTCCCGCTCGGTGTCTAATGTGCGTGCGCGAGTCGCATGTCGATCAAGCTCGGTCTGGGCAGATCGTGCCTTCTCTGCTTGCTGATCGCGCTCGTCCTCAACCTCGCGAAGTTTGTTGTCGAGCGTCCGCGCGCGGTTGACGTGGTGGTCGAGTTCGGCTTCGGTCATGCGCACCTTCTCGGCATTCTCGTCGCGCTCCGCCTCGAGAGCTCTGACTTTGCTCAGCAGCTCCTGTTCCCGCTGATGCTCGGCGTCTCCGTTGCTGAGACCCCTGGCATGTCCTTCCGATCCAGGTCCTCTCGAACCTCCAGCCATCGCTGCCTCCCGTTCACGTGCGACAGCCAACATCTGCTGCTCATGACGCAGACTCGCGTCCGCAGCCTGCTTCTCGAGCCTCCGCACCTCCCAAGCCATGACGCCAGCCCAGTGCTCCATCAACTGCCGGCGCAGCGCCGCCTCCCTATCACGCAAGATGAGAACCTCCTGCTTGTCAGCATTGACCATTGCCCCACCTTATCACTCACCTTCTCCGACTCGGCCACCCTCCTCTCACTCTGCTCCAGACTCTCCATCGTAGCCTTGGACATCCGCCTATGCGCCGAATTCAGCCTCTGCAGCGTCCGCGCCGCAGCCAGGATTTTCACCTCCCTCTGATGCCTAGCCTGCAAAGCCTCCAATCTAGTCGAGAGCAGCTGCAACTCCTTCTTCCACCCCTCGACCTCCTCCCACCCCCCAATGGGCAGCTGCGAACAGTCGACCGCAGCCTGGCCAGCTAACAGGGCGAACAGCATCTCATCCGACCCCATAGTCGGACTCAAGCCTGGCGTCGTGACAGTGAGCGCAGTCGCCGCGGTGCTGGTGCTACTCTCCAGCCCGCTGAGGCCCAAGCTCAAGCCACTCCCGCTGGCCCCAGAGCCACCCGACCCCCCCGAGCGGGAGTGCGCGTGTGCGTGAGCGTGCGAATGCGAATGCGAGTGCGCATGCCCCTGCCCCTGTCCTTGCCTTGGTCCCCCCTCGTTCTCTACACGAACAGTGAGAGGTGGAGACTCGAGCGCGTCCCGCGCAAGCCTGTCCTGCCTGGTTGATCGCGCGCGCCGCGTGCTCCGCGACGGCATGGGGGTGAACCGGTCATCGCGGGACTGGAGGGTCGGCTCGTCGTCGTTGTCGTCTTCGTACGAGGGTGCAAAGTCGTCCTGGGCGTATTGGGCCGCGCGCTCGAACGTCGACTCTATCGGTGGGGGAGGCAGCTGGCGGTCGCGGTACGACGAGGAGAGGTAGTCCGATGGCCCGGCGTTGGGGTTAGGGAGGGAGGGCAGCGGCTGTGCGCCGTTGCCGTTGAAGGTCGCGCTGGCGCTGGCGCTGGGATGGGGATTGGGTGGGTCGTGTAGCCGATATTGCGGCTGGTGGTATGCTGCTGGTGCTGGTGCTGGTGCTAGTTCTGGTTCTGGTTCTGGCGTCTGCTGCTTCGACACCGTGCCTGCGCGGTTGCGGAAGAACGCAGACTTGGGGATCTTCGTACCGCCGATGGAGGTGCCCGCGCCGTTCATGCTGACATGTGCGGGTGGGTGGACGATGTTGTTGTTGTTGTGCTGTGGAAAGAAACAAACGTTGATGAGCGTTGAAGGCGGCAGGTCCGTTGGCATCAATCCACCTCTGCGGCCACCGATCACCCTTCTCAACCGGAATGCGAGCGAGCGAGGCGAATCTTTAACTATTATATTTGTCCATGGTTTTCACGCACTTCCATCGTTCTCAACCAGAAATGCAGCTAGAGCCTTGATCTAACGCGCATCGTGACCCAGACCCTAAGCTCTATCTTTCCATACCATGCATGCATGTGGGGGACGCCCCCTTCACATACGTGGGTCACC
>BCJH01000024.1:239263-289471 GCA_001600275.1 Cutaneotrichosporon curvatum | reverse complement strand
CCTCCCTCCCTCCCCCCTCCCTCTCCCTCTCACCCAGCACTACTCGGCCAACTCACACTACTAGAGAACAAGCTGTCCAGACCCTCATCCTTGTTCCCACCAAACAGCGACACAGGAGCCGGCGCAGCCGCGACGGCAGCCTTCCCCTCCTCCTCGCGCTTGCGCTTCGTCGTCTTGTCCTTGGCCATTGTCGTAATGTCGGGCAAGGGTAAGTCGGTACGTAGAGGTGGAGGTTGTTGAAGATTTCTGAAGTCTACAGCAGCGGGCGGCAAGGCAACTTTCTGCTTCCGGTCCAGTTTACGTAACCGCATATTCTCGGCAACTTATGTCTAGTGCGGGTCCTCAGTCTGATGCCACTCGACTCTCCGGCGTCATGGCTGCATGGCATATCTATGCAAGTGTATAACGCATTATAGATACAATCTGCTGGTGTGCGCGCTGCGCATCGCGACTCTGTCGACACGACCAGGCAGAGAGCGGGCGACCCGCACCGAGGCGGACGCGGCGTTCGTTCAGTAGGGAACAAAGTGGTTGACAATATAGAATGCGGGGTCGGGAATAAAACCATGCTGGGTGGTGAACAAGTGAAAGAGAGGGCAAAAGGAATTGCAACCCTGGATTAGATCGCAGGCAGGCGATGTGTTCTTGAGGCCAAGAATTATTCGATAGCAAGCGTTGGCAGGCCGGGGTGGGTGATATGATACAAAAAGGTGTTGGTAAAGTTCGTGTTGCGTGTATGCTGAGGGTCGTAATGGTTGAAAGGGTGGAAAAACTATATAGTGCAAGTGGGTGTCGTATGTTGATAAGTCGTGTCATCGTCGCACCATGGCGTCAGTGCACGAGGCAACGCGCGTGAACGTGGAGCGTGGGAAGGCCCGCGACTTGGCGGAGCCGAATATGGGCGCCTGGCCCATTGAGAGAGCGCGTGGGCATGGGCTGTCGTTGGAGGAGGACGAGGTGGAAGGGGACGAGTCTGGCTCGTGCTCCTCCTCTGTGATGGTGGTGCCTCCGCGACGGACGACAGCAAAGGATGCAGCGGCAAACGCCATGGGCGGGCACCGGGGCTGGGCTCGCGGCTGGGCCGTTTGCAGCTCGCCGTAGGTGAATGAGCGCGTCCGGCTGAACTTGCGGAAGTCGTGCAGGTCAGAGTTGCGGCGCTCGCAGTGGCGAGGGTCGTCCATGGCAACGTAGGCTTGGGGATCGCACCGGGTCGGGCAGTTCTGGTAAAATGCAGAGTAGCCCCCCTCCAGGATGTAGAGTTCCGGGTAGTGGATCTTGGGATAGCTGGCGTTGTTGATGGTGCGGTCGCGCGAGCGGAGGTGCTTGGCAAATGTCGGTGCACGCTTCGCACTAAACTCGCAGTGGAAAATGAGCACGACCTGCTTCCCGCACTCGAGCTCGCCGCTGCAGCTGGGGTCTGGCAGTTGGTCGTTGATGTTGACCCCGGACTCGGCCCGGAGCACGAGCTCGTCCAGCTGCTCCAAGCTGCGGACATTGAGAGCGCCAGCAATGTGGCCGCCTTGATACTCGTAGTCGAAACGGCAGTCGAGCACATGGTAGCGCTTGATCTTGTCGTTAAACTCTCCAGCGAGCACACGGTCCATGGTAGCAGCGGTGATACGAACCAAGCCGTCCTCTTTCACTTTGTGGCATGGCAGTATCTTGCCGTCGACCTCGTTGTCGCCAAATCCTGGCAGACCACTGGGCAATGGATCCTTGTCGGATCGCTCAACGTGACTGGTGGGGCGGCAGGGGGCAACCTTGGTGCTCTTCTGCGGAGAGCCAAAGGCATCGGCGCTGTTAAGGCGGGAGTGTCCGGCGTACCGACGGAAGTCGGTCGCGGCGACGCTGGGGGACGCATCGCACTCGGACTCGTCCTCGCTCCCGCACTCTGTGGAATGGTGCTGCTCAGAGACTGAGAAGGCTCTGCGCATCGCGAGCACTGGTCGCTGGGCGGGGCCATAGAGAATTGGGTTGGCAGACTGGGTTCCAGCAGCTGCTGAACGCGGGCCGTCGGCGGGCTGCACAGGCTGGAGGGGTGGGCGCCTGTATGGAGCGTTGCGACGTATAGCCAGGTTGCTGGGGCGAGGAGCTCCGAACAGCAGTGCACTGGTCGACGCAGTCTTGTCACACCGTGGGCGGCGTGAGGACGGCGAGCTCGAGGGGGAGGCTGGTGACGACGAGACGATGATGTTGCGGCGCTTCGCTGGGGGTAGTGCTAGAGGCGCAGCAGGCGACTCGCAGAAAAAGGACCCGAGGCCAGGAGAACCATGCACTGATGGCGACTGGTGGGCACCTGCAGATCGTGTCCTCTCGGGCGAGTCAATGTCCATCTGGTTGGACACTGCGACGCGCCGGATGCTGGGAGACTCGAGAGTCGGTGCCGACTACGGGTCAGTCATGGGGGCCATTGTTGCTCAACTCTCAACTCACTTCTCGGCGGCCCATGCGGGGCATGATAACCTGCTTCGGCGATCCCATGTCTTCTTGTGACCGGTTCCATACGAGCCGGCGCGAGGAGGACGATGCAGGCGAGTCGCTGGGCTTGTCCTCTGGGACTGCTGGGGGCAGCATCTTGCCAGCTCCGGAGAATGACAGCTGTGAAGACTGATAAGGCCGGGGAGCGTTGACCGACACCTCACGGCCAAAGCTGCGAGCTGGGCCTAGTGGGCGACTAAGGCGCTTCCCAGAGGGCAATGCCTCGTTCTCGTGCACACTCCCTAATGAGGAGCAGGACTTTTTGGAAGCGAGCTGGGGGCGGCGCCTGACTTGGTTTGTCGGGGACCCAAGCAGCATGTCGGGCATGGGCTTGCCGAGCTGCATGCATGGTGATGGTGCTGGCGGGGAGTCCGATGTCGACAGCGTCATGGACGAGTTGAAAGACTGGTCCACATCGATGGGAAAGTCGACTTCAGTGCGGGTCGGCGAAGCTGCCGGTGACAGCCCTGGCGAGTCGAACCGCCCAGGCGGAAAGGTGTCCGTTATCGGAGACGACGAGAAGGCGTCCATCTCCAAACGTGCTTCGGCGTCGTCTGCTGCAGCGAGAGGTGACTGTGAGAAGGGGGAAAAGTTTAGAAACGTGCAGGGGTCTGTTTGGGTGATGATGCGAGGTGTCAGCGAGAGTGTCACTGCGGGGGTGGAGGGGGGGGGGGCTATCGTCGCAGCCGATGCGCGACGAATGGCCGCGGACCGTGGTGGATCGGTCACTCACTGCTTGGGATGGTATACTCCTGCGTACGATTCGAAGTGTCATCCAACGAGTCGCTACTCTTGGGTGTTGGCCGGATGGCTGAAGAGAGAGAATATAAAGCAGTCGCGAGAACTGGGAGAGATGCGAGTGGTGGAGGGGTGGGAGACAGGAGCTACTGGCTTTGGTGTTATCTCTTTCCGCCTAGTGATGGCGAGAGAGGCGCACAATGTATGAAGCAGCGGTATGTGTGGGTGGCTGGAGGTGTCTGTTGCTGTTCCGCTTGTGATTGAGAGAGCGTGCGTTATGGCCGCAGTGTAGAGGTGTGCGCGCGCGCTCCCTTTGGGAACTGTATGTGTCGCTGTTGGCTAGGTTGGCAAGTTGGTTGGGTGCTCGTGATACAAACCCAACGACCGTGCGTCGCGCCAAGGGGAAAAAGATGATGCGGGCCTGTCGGGTGTTTCGGGACGTGTGTGTCTGTCCGGGGGGAGGCTGGGGGAGGTAGAGAGCAGGAAAGAGGACACGATGGAGACAGTGGTGCTTGAAGAAGAGGAGGAGGGGGTTGGTTGGAGAGTGGTGGTCAATGTGGTGGAATGAGGAGTGGTCGGCAGATTGTAGAGAGCAATGTTGGAGCGAGAGAGAGGAGACGGAGCGACCAACTACAAGGAGACACCGGTACGCCCGTCCAGGAGAGAGAGAGGCGAGGAATGGAGCAGAGAGAGACACGAGCGAGAGAGAGTAGACGTCCAGGGACTGGCGACGAAGGGATGGTCGAGGAGAATGTTGCAACCACGCGAAGGCGCAGAAGGCTGGGAGGCTGGTTGTTGAAATGACAATAGCCCCGGGGACCGTGTGCACGGATTGGTAGACCGAGAGAGAGCGAGCGAGCGAGCGGTTGGCCGCAATCACACTCTGTCGAGTAGAGTAGTAGTAGTAGTGTGTAACTGTGCTGTAATCTGTAAGCCACACGCGCCTTTGGATGCACAGCGCGCGGAGAGATGCTTGTGCGGAGCGAGGTTGGTTGGTCGGTCTCAGGACGGCCCGCTCGGGTGTACGAAAGGGGGTGATGGAGAGGGGAGAAGGGGCGATGATCCCTGTTGCCGCAATGCTAAGGTAGGTAGGCGACAGCCGAGGTTTCCTGCGCTTTGGATCACCACCTAGATTCGGGGAGATCGATCCAAGCCCAGTGTTGCGGCCAATCCAACCAGTCGGCCAGCAGATGTTATTACGCACGCAGGGGGGAGGGGAGGCGAGGGAGGCTTGCGGCTTTGGGGCTTGCTTGGGAGAGACGAGAGAGAGGAGTTTCCTGTGAATCTTGGCTACACAACGCGAATAACCAAAATTCAGAGTAGTAACACCACAATCGCAATCCCTGTCAATGTCCGTCCGCTAGTGCACAGGGGTTACCGAATGTCGATGAGAAATTAGGCGTCGACGGGGAGTCGTTGGATTGAGTATAGAGTGTGTAGTAGGAGTAGAGTTACTCGTGGTGTTCGAGGGGGTGGGTGAATGAATTGGGCTGCAGGATGATGAGGACGGTATGTATGCGGGCAGCCGAAGACACAGACGGAGAGAGAGGAATGACCGAGCAAGCAAGCCTAACACACACACATACAAGAGTAGAGTAGAGCAGAGCCGTTGCTATCAGATGGGCTCGGTCCGCGGTCTCCTTGTGGATGATGACGGCGGAACCGTGTATGTATGTATTCGGTGGCTGAAGGACGAGCGATTGAATCCTAGAATGAATGACGACGGGGAGGAGGAGATTGGTATGGGTGGTCTGTCTTGTGTCTGAGGATGGAAGGGAGGGAGGGAGCGGCTTCGGTAGCGAGGCGCGAGGCGAGGTGGCGAGAGGAGGGATGGATCAGCTGGACGAGTCGGCAGCTGTGCAGCAGCAGTGCATCTGTAGTGTTCAATCTGCAGCGCGTCTACAGAGAGGTGTTTCCAAGGGGGACGATGTACGAGATGGAGTGTCTGTCGGATGGACATCAATCCGCCACTTGGGCAAGTAGTGTTGATGGGATGATGCGCACTGTGCCTTCCTTCCTTCCTCCTCCACCCCTCTCCCTCCCGCGTGACGCGACTGATTTTACGAAAGTAAAAGCAACGCGCGCCGAAATTGGATCGCTTTACTCAACTCGTTAGATTGGTTTTCCCTGGTTTCGCTCAACTCTCGCCGCCGCCCACAATCCTCCTGCTCTTCCCACAGAAACAAGCCATAAAGTAAAATCCTATCGATCCGTGATCCGTTATCCTTACGCCAATAAGCCCCGGGAGGCTGCGACATGCGACTGCCCGCGATGGCTGGTTGGCACCTATCTTCATCGGCTTACTTTGCTGTCATGCCTGTCGCTCACAGCTCGTCATGATCTCATAGGCCTCATCTAGCTCATCTCCATGCCGGGCCGGCATATGCTCATGCCCATGCTCCGACGTAGCCATCGAGAGTGGTGGATCCCAATTCCAGTTCCAGTCCAAAAGTAGGAATGTCTCGTTGCCATCAGCACAGTAGCGCAGCCCTTAGCCGCTTCATATGACTCACATTCGCTTCCCTCCCTGCCCTCCACTGAGCCTGTCCATCCATCCATCTGCCGCACTACTACTCGTACTTGCCCCATACTAAAAAACCACCTCTGCACTGTCGATCGTCTCGGAGCACACGGGCTCACGGGCCCTCGGCTCGGGCCAGTGTCAGCGGGTGAGGCTTGCACTTGCACTACTCTACTCGTTTGCCCACCCGCCAAGTTCACAAGCCGAACCGATTACAGCATCACAGATCACTAGATCACAAGCAGCGTGGGGCAGCATCACAGCTCACAGGCCGCTGGGGTCTCCCTACTCGACACTCTCTCCTAGATCATCTATCCCTCGTGTGCGCGTCAGACTCGGACGCACAGGGACCCCATGCATCGTCGTACAAACTGAACACCATATCGTCTCGTTCCAAACATTGCTGCGCCGCAATTGCGCCATGCCAGTGAGATGGACTGTGGAGCGCGGTTTCGGTGTCTGCGGAAGGGAGGGTGAGGGAAAAACGCCTCATGATCCACGATGCCCGAGGCGACAGGCTATGCATGCAGCATGCAGCATGCAAGCAACAGGCAACAGGGCCTCGTTTACTCTTCCGCGTCGGGCGTCGCAAAGCGTACATACGTCGTGTGCGTGTCATCAACATCTCTACAAGTGATGCATGATGCGTGTTTGTTTGTACTGGAGTGTGCTCACCTGCTCACCTGCTCACATGCTCACCGAGCTAGCATGCGCTACGGCCCATACTCGTCACAACAACGCGTATCCGCGCTCCGCCTCGGATTCCAAGGCACACGGCACGGCAGGGCACGACTACTGGGCCGGGGCTTCAGCCAGCTCCACTTCTTCAGCATCTATTCAGTCAACAGCAGTCAACAGTCTACAAACAAATCCATCGCGTCCGCAAGGCCATCGCATCGCGCATCACGCCAGCAGCCACATGCAAACCTAACCTACTGCACAGCCAGCGACCGGAACCCGCGCGTAGCGCACAACAACATGCCATAGATCCATCCATCCACCAGACTGAATCCCATGACCGCCCATGGACCTAACCGAGCAGCGCCACGCCCAGCCCGACCAGCTCGGTACCAGAGTTTACTCTCATTTATTTCCACTTTTCGCTTCCTCCTCTCCTCAACCCTGCGCAAACACGGCAGATCACTCACAACCCAACAGACAGTCACTGACGGCCGATGGCGGCTAGATCCAGCGATCCAGAGACAGTCCGCACGTGCTAGTCAGGTAGCTAACAGGTCCTGCAGGCTGCAGCTGCTACTTACTACTAAAGATGCTAGCTCTGCGGCTCCACAGCCATGACGCGATGAGCGCGAGGGTAGGGCTAGTGGACACTGGTTGATAAGAGCCACAACAACACAATACATGGTCCAACCGACTGATGACTGATGTTTACCAAGGACAGGAAGCTCTGCACTCTAATGCGCCACAGATGGGCATGTAGTGCGGGCAATCTGGCTTGGCAGCCATACCTACGGAATACAGAGGCTATAGAGCGCCTTGCCGCGCGGGATCGCCGAACAGCGGAGGTGACCGCAAGCCGCAAGCCGAGTGGCATGGCGCAGACATACCATACGCACGATGCGATACCAAACATCGTCACTGCTCGATCGAGGCTACCAACCTGCTCACTCACTGCTCGCCATGTTGTCATACCCCATGTTTATTTACCGCTGCTTTCTCAATGTTTATGATGCTCCTCGAGCTCGAGGCTTACGCGCTTGCCGTAACCCCGCTACTCCCGCAAAGGCGTTCGCCTCCCCCTGCACATCGGACGGGCATCCCAAACTCGCGATGTTGACCGATGACGTCGCGACGTCCACTTCGACGCGATGTTGTCCACAAACATTGCAGCGCAGCGCGTCATGCTTTAGCTAGCAGTGGTTAGTCGCACTTTGCTATCTGTGCTCGTCCACTGCACGGGAGTGCAGTCGCACTCGTACTCGGCATCTGGATTCAGGCCGGCTGGCTGATGTTGGCGGGTGACATTGCGGTCGTATTTCGTTGAGTTGAGGGCCCAGGCACACTCGGGCCCGAGGAATAGGTACGCAAATAGTCGTGTTTGTGTATTCGAGTGCATTCATCTGTGTGTGTATTTCGGACTGAAGTAACTCTGTGACGCTGGATATCGCAGATCTGTCTGTCTGTACGTCTGCCGGCAGCCTCCTTTGGCGGAACGGTTCCGGCGCTGGGTGCTCGGCTAAGTCTGCCACCATCGTCTCTCGGGCGTCGGGAAACCTCCCGACGGACGACAAGCCAGCCAGGCCAGGTGCCAAGCTCGAGCGTATGTACGTATGTACATACTTCTACTCAACCCCTAGAGTCTGGAATCCTCACGGGTGAGTTTCATCGACTAGCAGGAGTGAGTGAGTGAGTACCTTTGGGGAGGTGGTCAACGGAATGGTTGGCCGAGTAGCTGGGAGCGACGACGAGGGTATCACAAACGGGCACAGCGAAACACGAATATCGCACACGTACGTACACCTGTAGACTTGTACGCCTGTGGCTTGCTGAAACACATACGACGATGGATCTGGAACGTCTTGTACTGTAGCACCGGTATCCGGTATCAAGGTGCTCGAGGCTGTACTATCACTACCACCTCACGCACATATGTCCAGGCTCAATCCGCTTCGCACTCCAGTTGTGTGCTGGGCTGTGCAATGAGGACCTCTGAGGCTGGTTGGTTGGTTGGTGCGAGCGAGCGTGGCGCAGCGTATGGCATCAGCCGACACGGCGCACGGCTCATTTCAGCATTCATTCATCTGCACGCCCCTCCCTGCACGCACGCCCCGCACATGGTGACATTTCACGAGCTCGCACCCGGTCGTCCCTCGTATGCGTTACGGACTGGACTTAGCGACTCAGGCCGTCGTGGCGCGTGGCGCTTGGCACTTGACAGAGCGGTCCGAGTGGCAGTGGCAGCGGCAGCGGCTTCGCACCATCCATCCAAGGGAGGCTTAGAACTACAAATCTCGCGGTTGAGATGTATTAACTAGCCGAGATGAGCTCGATTGCATGGTCTGAGCGTTGACGCGAGACATGGACGTGGATATTCCTGCCCATGCCCATGCGTTCGCACCGGGCGATGCTGCATCCCCTTCAGGCGCTCTCAGATGACAAACCTGGGCCGGAGGGGTTTCGCAAAAATCTGAGAGGTGAGAGTAGCGTGAAGCAATTAGTGTAGCACGGAGTCAGTGCGTCGCTTTTTCTGCCATGAGCAAGGATGGATATCAGATAAGGGCGTCAATATCCAGTGCACTGCAGTATTCGAACGACTCAGCGACTCATTCGCATCTTTGTCAGTACTGAGATCTTGACCCAGTCCAGAATCGCAGCCGATGCATGTGTCCAGCCGCCCACATGCCACATGATAGCTGGACAGCTGGACAGCTGTCCAATTGTCCAACATGGCATGCTGACATTCGCCCACCACACCGCTCACGAGGTCACCAGGCACGCCTGTTGATAACGGAGATAGCCGATCCGATGATGTCGCATCCGCCCAGTACCAGTAGCAGGCCAGGCGTGTGTCTTGCTCGCCTTGCAATTGCATTCATTGCCTCCCATCTCCACGCCGACAGCAACAGCGACAGCCTGCTCAACCTCATCCTCTCCCTTTACTCGATACCATCCCCAGCCTCAACTAACCGCCATGACCGCTCCCGCGTCTGCGTCCGCTCCCGCGTCCGTGGCCTACCTCCGCTCCCTCCCCGCCGTGCGCGACCGCTCGCAGCAGGTCTTCGACCTGATAGTACAAGGCAAATCCGACCACTGGGATTACCACCCCGAGCAGCTGTCTACCGTTGTGGACTTTTGCGCCTCCCTCATCGAGGTGGGTCGAGGTTCATCAACTACTGACCACAGCGCGACTTTGGCACAGACTACTCCGCTATCCCTCGTGAGTCCACCTCCCCCGCCGCGCCTCTCCCCCCCCCCCCCCCCCCCCCGATCCCCCTCCTCCCCCGGTCCGGGCTCCGCGCCCCTCACTCTCCGTTCGCACTCCGCGCTCAGCTCCCGCTAACCCCAGCCCACTGCCGCCGCAACCACTTCAACCCCACCCGCGACCGCATCGCCGCCCTCCTCCCGCACCTCCCCACCGACCCATGGGAACGCACCAAATCCCTCATCGACCTGTACTTCGTCGCGGTCCTCCTCGACGCCGGGGCGGGCAACGACTGGGTCTACACCGAGCCCGCCAGCGACGCTAACCCTACCTGGACTGGCGGGCGGTCCGAGGGCCTAGCAGTCGCGACGTATCACATGTTCACGAGTGGGCTGTTCTCCTCTTCCCCCAAGGATGACCCGTACCGCGTTGACTGTGAGCACTTCCCAGATTAGCTGACACCAGCCGCCGCGCTTGCTGCGATTACTCCCGAGATACTAGGCAAGCACATGCAGGTCTCGCCTTCGAACCCCATGGCCGGGCTCGAAGGGCGTGCGAGCCTCCTGCAGAAGTTGGGGACCATGGGCGGGCGTCCCAGTGACTTTATCGGTATGTTCCGGGTGTATTCCGCTCTGCGATCTACCCCCGCTGACTCTAGACTCGTTCAAGGGCGAGAAGAGCATCACCATCGCCTCCTTCTGGGACAAACTCTTCGCCCTCGTCCTCCCCATCTGGCCGGCGAGGAGCACGCTCGACGGCGAGATCCTCGGCGATGTGTGGCCGTGTCCCTCGCTTGGCCGCGAGCACACCGAAAAAGGGGGCGACCTCGTCCCCTTCCACAAGCTGACGCAGTGGCTGTGTTACTCTCTCCTTGAGCCGATCCGGAGCGTGGCCGGCGTGCAAGTCGTGGGTGGGGAGATGACCGGTCTGCCGGAGGTGAGTCATGGCTCGAGCAGAGCGCGTTAACAGCAGTACCGCAATGGAGGGCTGCTCGTCGACCTGGGGCTTTTGAGCATCCGAGACCTGCCCGCGTCAGCATACCCCAACGACGATGGCGTGCCCGTCCTCGAGCCGGGACACCCCGCCGTTGTCGAGTGGCGGGCTGCTACCGTCATCCTGCTTGACAAGGTGCACCAGGAGATCTGCGCCAAGCTCGGCGTCTCAGAGACAGACCTCACCCTCGTGCAGGTGCTCGAAGCAAGCACATGGAAGGGCGGGCGGGAGATCGCAAAGAAGCTCCGCCCCGAGACCTCCGGCCCGCCCATCGCCATCGTCAGCGACGGCACTGTCTTCTAACCACTCGAAACCTGATACTAGAACTCTCATACTAGAACCGATGCAATCTATCTACCAACGCTATAGTGCCTGCCTCCTCCTGCTACCGTTACATATGCGCATGGGGGTCCTCCTGCTTCTGCTCGGGCGGCTGGGTGATCGCATCGTCAATGCGCAACAAGGACGTGGCCGCCTCGAGCGCCGACCGCAGACTCTTGATCTTGGACATGGTCGGCTCGAGCACGCCAGCGGAGAGGTTGTCAATCACCTCGCCGTTGAGCAGGTCCAGGCCGTAGAACATGAGCTGGCGCTTGGGGTCGTTCGTTGCTGCTGCCTGTGCGGCGTTGTGGTACGCGCGGAGCTTGGCGACCAGGTCCGTGCTGTCCTTTGCTGCGTTCATGGCGAGCGTCTTGGGGATAGTCAGGAGCGCGGCGGCAAACTCGGCGATGGCGAGCTGCTCGCGCGAGCCGAGGGTGGTGGCAAAGTTCTCGAGGTAGATGCTGAGGGCGGTCTCGACCGCTCCTCCGCCGGGGACGACGGATCCGCTCTCGAGCGTGCGCTTGACGATGCTCAGCGAGTCGTGCAGGGCACGCTCCATCTCGTCCAGCATGTAGTCGTTCGCACCGCGGAGGATGATCGACGCAGAGTTGACAACCTTTGTTCCGCGCACGAGAATGAGCTCGTCGTCCGAGACGCGCTCCTGCACAACCTCGTCCGCGTGGCCGAGATATGACGCGTCAAAGGTCTCCTCGCCCTCCAGGTTGGACAGTGACGACACCATCGTCGCGCCCGTGGCCTTGGCGATGCGCCTCAAGTCCTCCTTGCGGCACCGGCGGACGGCCATCGCACCAGCCTCCACAAACTCCTTGAGCACAAGGTCGTCAATACCCTTGGTTGTGAGGACAACGTTGGCACCCGACGCAAGAATCTTCTTCACACGCTCAATGGTGATCTCGCTCTCACGCGCACGGATGGCCTCGAGCTGCTCCGGGTCGTCGATGGTAATGTGGACGCCGAGGTGCATGCGCTGCTTGGCCAGGTTCATGTCGAGACACGCAATCTTGGCTCCCTGGATGCGCAGCTTCATCGCCTGCGACGCGACGGTGCAGTTGAGGGCGTAGCCCTGGACCATGAAGGACTCGCGGGCGCTCTTGCCGTGCGCCTTGAGCACGTTCACCGCCTTGACGGGGTACTTCTTCTCACCGCGTCCGTTGATCGTCTTGACAGCGAGCATAGCGTCGACAGCGAGGGGCGCGAAGAAGTCGTCGTCGGCCGCCAGGATCTTGGAGCTCATCGACGTCTTGGCGACGTTGACCAATGCCTCGCGGCCGAGCTTGTCCACCTTGGTCGACATGTGGTCCACCATGAAGCGGCACGCCTCCTTGCATGCAAGGCGGTAGCCAGCGATGACAGTGGTGGGGTGGATCTTGTTCCGGATGAGCTCGTTTGCTCTCCTCAAGAGTTCGGATGCGAGGAGGACGACCGACGTTGTGCCGTCACCGACCTCCTTGTCCTGCTGGGTGGCAAGCGACACAAGAATGTCCGCCTATAGTTAGTTCCAACTGTGGCTACTACCCACCGCAGGCGAAGTCACGTCCAGAAGGGAGAGGATAGTCGCACCGTCGTTGGTGATCGTCACGTCACCGACATTGTCCACCATCATCTTGTCAAGACTGCGAGTTAGCACGATATTACGGAGCTCCACCTACCCGACCGGTCCGAGCGACGACTTCAGGATGTTGGAAACACTCTGGCATGCCGAGACTGACCGATTAGCCATTGCGCGATGTCAATACTCACCATTTTGGTCGCGAACCTCTGTGCCGCTCACTCGAGTGCCACCAAGGAAGAGGCCCTAGCGCCGTCAGCATAACGGCCACAACAAGCACCTCGAGCAACTCACTGCGCGCGGGTCGCGCTGGTACATAGACGCAGCCATTGTCGCGTCTTGTGTTTTGAAGTTGGGGTTGTAAAGTTACAAATCGATCAATGGAAGCCGTCAGAAGTCGGTGGTCTCCGTCAACGACAGCGACGCGTGAAGCAAGGAGACATTTGGATGCGGGAGTAATATTTGCCTCCGCGACCTCCACTTCCTCGTGCCTCCGGTTGTATGTTTCGAAGCCAACGCGACGTGCGGCACAATGAAGTCGATGAGGTAGTCACGGACGTCCACCTTTGGAGCTACAACTCATCACCTTTTGACCATTGCACTTGAACCAGCGACGTAGTTGCTGGCAACATGGGACGGAATGGCCTCTTCGGGAACTGGCAGGGCATCGATGCCTTTGGCAAGGTGGGCGCGCCAGTAGCCGAGCTGACTCCCTAGACGATGGAAGATGTCAAGATTCGTACCAAGACTGGTGCTTTCTGTAAGGCGATCGATCAGGACGCGACTGACTCTCAGTAACACTCCTCTCCTTCAGCATCATTGCCACCTCTGTCTTGCTGGAGTTTGTCGACTACCGGCGCGTGCACCTCGAGCCATCCCTCGAGGTCGACCGCTCGCGAGGCGAGAAGCTCGTCATCGAGATGGACATCACCTTCCCGCGCGTGCCATGCTACATGCTGTCCCTGGATGTGATGGACCTTTCTGGAGAGCGCCAGGTGGACATCAGCCATGAGATGTCCAAGGCGCGCATCGCGCCCGATGGCACCGTGCGGGATCCCGAGCACATGAAGCAACTCAAGGGCGATGCTGCGCGTGCTGCGGACAAGCGCGACCCCACATACTGTGGATCCTGCTACGGTGCTGCTCCCCCGGAGAACGGATGCTGCAACTCGTGTGAGGACGTCAGGCAGGCGTACACGCGCCAGGGGTGGGTGTTCTCCAATGCCGACGGCATCGAGCAGTGTGTCGAGGAAGGCTGGTCCGAGAAGATGGAGGAGCAGAACACCGAGGGCTGCAGGATCAGCGGCAACGTTCGTGTCAACAAGGTGGTGGGCAACCTCCAGTTTTCGTTCGGCAACGTGTTCTCGCGAGGCATGAGTATCACGGACATTATCCCTCAGCTCAAGGACAAGAACCACCACGACTTTGGGCATACCGTTCACAAGTTCCGCTTCGCTGCCGACGTGTCGGACCTTGACCGCAAGCTGTACGAGCCGAAGGAGGCAAAGACAAGGAGGGAGCTCAACATCCGGGACCCTCTTGAGGGCGTCTCCGCGCAGGCCAACAACAGTGAGCCGTGGTTCGTGACACAAGCTGACCATCAGACCAGGCCAACTACATGTATCAATGTTGGTTATATCGCTGACACTTCTGACACGGCAGATTTCATCAAGGTCGTGTCTACGTCGTTCAACTATCTCGGCGGTGACCAGATCCAGACCAACCAGTACTCTCTCACTCAGTACGAGCGCAACCTGAAGAACGCGGCTGTCTACGAGAAGGACAACGCTGGACGTGAGCGGATATCTTGATCTCCAGCTGACAGTTAGATCTCACGAGCCACCACACGACGCCAATTCCGGGTCTGTTCATCAAGTGAGGAAAAGGGCGACTGCGTTCTGACCCCAGCTACGAGATATCGCCTATGCGTATCATCCACACCGAGACCCGCCAGTCGTTTGCACACTTCCTTACCTCGTGCGCGTCTGACATATGGCTGTGCTGACTGAAGAACGTGTGCCATCGTGGGCGGAGTCCTCACCATTGCAAGCCTCGTCGACTCTGCGATCTTCACGGGTCGCAAGCACCTCAAGGGCGACGAATATGCGTCGTTCTCGGGCAAGATGGTGTGTTTGGCATATGGAAGAAGCTGACTATCAGATGTGATGAGCCACCACTATAGACGGGCTGTGTAGGTTACGCATGTATGCATGTGAGAGTGAGCGCACAACTCAGGACGACGGCTGCAGTCGTCGACACAGGGGAATCGCATGCAATGGGAATGTGCTACTTTACTAGGGTACAACTACTCGCCAACACGGTACGCAACCATCGCTTCCAAGGAGTGGACGTTCGTGCTAAAGGACCTCAAGCGCACCTGCTCGACCTTGCCCCGGTCGATGAGATGCGGGTCCGCGTCACCCCAGGTAGCCGGTAGTTCGTCCGAGTCATTCGTGTACGCGAGGATGGTGAAAGTGCCTGGCAGTCAGCAGTTGTCGCGTCCCGTCCGCGCTGAACAAACGCACATTGCTCATCCAGAATGGGAAGGAAAGTCACCGAGCTGGTGATCTGCTTCATGATCTCGCGGATCTCGCCTTGCACCTCCTTCTCGGTCTTGGGCTTGCCCTTCTTCGCTGCTGATGGCTTCGGTGCGCCTGGGGTGGGTGTCGCTGTCTCGTCTGTGTGAATGTCAAACTGCCACCGTTCGAGTGTCTCGTCCGTATCGGCAGATTTGATGGCCAGAACCAGGCGGGTAAGGCTGGAGGACAGAAGCCATTCTGCCGCATGAGCTCCAGACTCTAACCCACTCACTCGACACCTGCTGCATAATAGTCTGGATGTACTCCCTCAGACCCTCGTCGCTCGTCACTAGCATGGGGAGGCCATACTTCTTCACCATGCTGCTGTAAGCCTATGCCGCCGCGCGCGCCGCCGTGCTACCCACCGGAAGTCATCGGATGGGTACACTCCTCGTTGGTACAGGATTCTGGCGTCAGCATGAGCAAGTACAAGCAAGAACGCACGAGTTGACGCTGTACTCGAAAAACTCTGTGACGAGAGCAGTACTCCCCTTGAGCGTGATAGCCTGGTTCGGCCTTGTGGCCTGTTTCGTCGCCATGACCTTCGCACGCTGGTTGTTGATACTATGGTGGCAAAGTCAGGTCAGGTCACGTCAACAAAGTCAAACACGATCTATACATCCGGATCAGCGGGATCAAATCCGACTCCAGGCGATGATGCGCTCTTCGGTGGGTGGCCAATGCTTCGCCCATCAACGACCTCACTACAACTGCTCTCTTTATCTCTTCGACATCACCATCGCACAATGTCGGGGTATCTGAACTGGCTCATGGGCACCCGCCGGAACACGCGCGACCAGGCGCGCGATGCGATCGTCAAGATCCGGGAGCAGCTTCTCATGTATGAGAAGAAGGAGCAGCACCTGCAGAAGAAGATCGATGAGGAATTGGCAAAGGCAAAGGCTAATGCAACGACCAACAAGAGGGGTGAGCTCGTTGTTGACCGACGACTAATGCATACTCAGTCGCTACCGCTGCGCTGCGTCAGAAGAAGGCATATGAGAATGACTTGGACAAGATCGCAGGCGCAAGACTGACTCTCGAGACACAGGTGTGTAGCTGACGAATCGGCGTGCCGGGCGGACAAGGATCCTCTAACCATAGGTCAACGCTCTCGAGTCGGCCAACATGAACGCCGAGACCATGAACGCCATGAGGCAGGGCGCAGACGCTCTCAAGGGGATACACCAGGGCCTGTGAGTCAAAGCCAGCTGTTGCCGATCTTGCCGGCAGGGGAGATGTCGACGCAGCTATCAGGTGTATCATTGCGCACATACTGACAACTCCAGCAAAGTCGAGAAGGTCGACACGATCATGGACAACATTCGCGAGCAGATGGACATCACCAACGAGATCTCGGAAGCGATTTCCGCCCCAGGCATCGGCAACCAGATCGACGAGGACGAGCTGGCGGACGAGCTCGAGGCCCTCGAGCAAGAACAGCTCAACGAGCGTCTGGTCGGCGCCGACCGCGTGCCAATTCACACCCCCGCCAGTCCCGAGCATGCCGCTCCTGCCCGCAACAGGGTGGAGGAGGAGGACGACGAGGAGGAGCTGCGGAAGCTCCAAGCAGAGCTTGCCATGTAGCGGGATGCTCACACCTAGTAGAGAACAGGCAGTCGTGTCGCGCGGGTTCCCATGTAACATCATCTACATTTCGTCAGCGCCTAGTCGTTCTAATTGTGATGCCGACGGGCAAGATTGGTGCTGCCGAACCCGGCGTTCATCTATATCCTTTGTGTGCATAGTGATTGGGATTTACAACAACATGGACTGAACCATCTATCTAAGACTTGGCTGGACTACGTCTGGGCGGTGGTGTAGGGAACGACCTCCTCGGCGTGGTTATGGCTATGGTGGGGGTCTGGGAGATCGCAGGGGGGCGGCGGTGGACCGGTCGCGTGAACACACCAAAGCGGTTTCCGAAACCTGCAAGCGCTGCGTGACCAGCCGCACAGAACGGTCTGACAGCCACGTATCCCAGTGGCTGATGAGTAGGGACACTAAAGCTGCCAACCGACGATGGGAACGACGCCCTACCAGTCATGCTGAGGATGCGTTCGGCGCGTCGCGCACGTAACGGCAGCTCTCCTTCTGGCGCGGGCGGGACTGTAAGGTGGGTGGTCGTGGTGCGCGTCCGCCTCTCCAGTACGTCCAGCGAGACTGAATCCACCAACAGTGAAGCGCCGTTCCACGGGGACGTGAGATCAACAGCCCACAACTGCCACTGCGAATCATCGATGCCGGCAAGGTTGCGGCGGACTCCCACAAGCGCAGAATCCAACACTGCCCACCCGCCATCGACAGCACGCACACCTCCCAGCGGGATGACATCTGCGTCTTCCCATTGTGAGCCTGCGGGCGTGTGGTTGGCACTCTCTTCCGCGGACGACATTGCCAGCGAGTTCAAAGCAGTGTACGAGCCCGACCTATCCAACGGCGACGACGGTCGTGCTTCTTCACGCCAGCCGCTGAGACGCCGGCCGCCGTGCGATGACACTGGAAAGTCGCCATTTGAAGGAGGGGCTAGAGTCGTCTTCATGGGCGAGGCCGGCACACTCTGGAACCCCATGGACCGATATCTGCCACGCGCAGGCGAGGGAGGTAGGACAAGTGGACTCACTATGCCACTCGCGCTTTCGCCCATGGTCGATGGGCGCCGCGTTGCAGGGCATCGACAGAAGTGCGACCCGCGGGGCACGACACGGTCAACAAACACATGCGTTGCTGTCGACGAGACCACGAAGAAGCCATCACCTGAGCGGGTGTCGCAAGTTGTACACTGTGTTGTAGGTGTCGTAGCCAGCGCCACTTTGCGAACGGCATCTCCTGCTTGACCCATGCCAGCCGATTCGCCATCCTCATCGAACACCTCGACAAATCCTGACTTGCGACCCAGTGCAATGAGGATGTTGGGCCGATCGTACCATTGCACAGTAGAATGAGTGACACAGAGGATACGATCGGATGCCTCTAGGGTCGAGTTGAGAGTCGTCGAGTGCCACTCGCCATGTCGCTTTCTCCACCGTGTAACGGTCCCAGCGCAAACGATAACTTCCAGACCTTTCTCTGTCTGGAACATGTCAATGCGACAAGAAAGAGTCTTGGTGCTATCCCGAGCGGCAGGGATGAGATCAACGACGCGGTTGCCGTGTTTGATGCCTCGGACTGCGCCATCGGCCATAGCCACGACGATTGTAGGTGGGATGACGCCTCGCCCATCGCGTGCGGGAGAGACCGGGGACGAGGTGAAGGGGTCATCCGCCGCAGACGCAGAGTCATCGAACAGGATGGACGTGACTCGGGCGTCGGGGCAGATGTCGACAGTGCCCAGGCTTTCTGTCTTCCCTTCTTCAGGAGTATTCCACACCTGCACAGCACCGTTGCGCGTTGCCACGGCGACGAACTGGCAATCCCTGCTCACTGCACTGCCAACGATAGGATCTCCTCCAGGCAGATCGGTCGGCAGCATCTCGCGTGTGCCGGATTTTTGATCCTCGGAAACGAAGCGCCACAGGCAGACCGAGTTGTCGACACCCACAGACATTACGACCTTGCCATCGGCGCTGGACGCCAAGACATCTACGTCAGACTCGTGACTGGCAGGAAGCATTTGAACATTGAAGCTGGCAGCGAATGAAGTCTTGATTGACCTCAGTGGGATGTTGGCGGCATCGGACTCGTCATCAGATCCATGAGGTTCGTGCCCGCGGCCCAAACGATTACGTTGAGCATCAAGAAGCTCGGTGTCCTTCAGGAGGAAGCGCAGGAGAATGTAGAGAGCGAGGGCGCTCAAGACTTGGGGGATGATGAAGAACTTGACAACAGTCCAGACCGGGCCAAGAGTGGGGATTGTGAATTTCCTCACCGGAAGCGACAGCTTGCGGATGTCCGTAGGAAGCATGGAGTGCCCTGCCTTGGGGAAGATGGCGATCAACGATGGGGGAAGATTCACACGGACTGATGACAATCCCTTGGGGTTGATCGCACGCCAGAAGGCTTCTGACGATGACAGTGTAGCAAGTTGAGAAGCCGATACAGCAAGCGTAGGGCTGGCGTAGGACGAGGTGGATGTGGCTGTCGGCACGTATCCGTACAGAGCAGCAGCCGTGCTAAAGGTTGACCGTCCCCGCTCTGTGTAATAGTAGAGCAATGCGACGGAAGTGATTAGCAGGAGCAAGCTTCCACTTTTGGCAGCACGCGCTCGCAGAGCAGCACGCCAGTTGAAGCCCGTCGACCGGTTCGCACGACGCTGACGAGCCTCCTCCTCACGGCGCTCGGCTTCATGATTTGATAATCCACCATTCGATGCCAGGACGTCGGCCAATTCCAGGCGCTGCGCGTCGATGGACAGGACCTGAGATGTTAGCTGACGTCGATGCCATCGCCTCACAGTCAGGAAGAAAGTATGAAGCATGAACCAGTCGGCAACGATCACGACTGCTGCGAACACGCAGAACTCGCGTACTGGTGCCAACTGGACACACAGCCAGCAGAGCCCGAGCAACGCCAAATCGAGAAGGGATGTGAGAGCGATCGTGGAGCCGACTTTGCTCAGACCCAGACCAATGCGTTCTGGCACAGAGTGGTTGAACGGTACCGAAAACACAGCTTTTGTCTGGTTGTCAGCATCAGACCTACTCCCGAGCATTTACCAAAGCCGACATGTTCTCTGCGCCGACGACAACAATGACAAACGGCAGAGTATAGGTGGGCAGAACCGTTTGACCTTTACTCCAACCCCATCCGTTCCATCCCACGAGTGCGAGGACGCTGAAGGACATCACGGCAGAGCAACACAGTTGAACAACTCCAGTGAAGGCCAGACCAAAGCGGGAATGGGCTTTCGATGCGTTGGACAATTGCGCGAGTAGCATGGTGAAGAGGATAGCGTAGAAGAAGACGATGAGATATCGCGGTGCGTCGGTGATCGGGGGTTGGGCAGGCTGACGTTCTCCCGGAGAGTACTGCTGTCAGTTATGGGCATCTCAGCTTTCCCCACCATGACAGACGTTGTCGCTTCGACAACCGTGCCCGGCGTGTATGTTTCGGTGAAGACCTCTACGCCCCAGGGGGCAACGGTGTTCGCCAACCGCCTCGTCCAGTTCTCCATGAAGGCCGAGCGGTTCGAAGTTGCATGGAACGGAATTGCTATTGTGCGGTATAGCGGTTGCGAGCGTTCATCCTCTTCCGTGTTCCAGAGGTCCTGTAACGGTAGAGCCCCCTTGAGCTGACGGTCGCTGAGGAGGTAACATGGGCCTTTGGGTACAGCCACACCCTCCCTGCTCACAAGACGACGGACACATTGGTCGCCGGAAGCCTCAGCCAGAGTACGTACGGCATTGACAATCTGATCATCGCGGGGTTCCCATTCGCCAACATTGGGTTCGCCGTCGAGCACGCCGCTGACGTCCGCCCACGCAACGCGAAGGACCTCGATGTCAGGCAGCTGACTGCTTGACCCAGCCGCACGCGTCGAGACCCATGGCGCATCAGCGACATTGTCGCTTGTCCACCATGGTCCCCAATCAACATTTGGTAACAGGGGCGGTGGCGCAGGGAAGAAGCTCTGCGAGAGTGGGGTGGTGAAGAGCGCAATCGGACTTGCCGGTACTGGCACGCCAGGTGCAGTCGCTCGTGCGGGACGTGTGGCCGCATGATCAAATCGTCGTTCGAGAAATGCTGCAAAACTGGGATAGAATAGGTTGGTCATGACCAGACAGTCGATAAGGAGGGTGCGAATCTGCCCATGAGATCAGGTCATATGGGAACGCCGCGTAGTCATTAAAGCTCACCTGGTTACGGGCGCAGTGCTCGCCGAAGCGGCGGAACCCCTCTCTGACCCAGTCGCCGACATCCTTGGCAGACTTGGGAGATGTTGGTCGTCGCCGCCGGGAACGCGCCGGTGCCGAGCCCTGCACACTTGAACGCGGTTCGGCGCGTCGTCCGCGATGCCGGAGAATGGAGGGCTGTTCTGGCGCGCCGAGCCAGGTCATTTCGTGGGTATGCCGAAAGGAATGCTGCTATGAAGGCATCTGCGGTAGGTGTTCGGATTCGAGGACGACGAGTAAAAGGAAAGAGTGTTTGTTGTAAGAAATGGAAACTGGAGATGGGAAATGAAAGATGCGCGACAACGTAGATGGAGGTTGCTGAAACCAAGTCGGTTGAAAGGGAGTGAATGGAATGTCCAAGGCGAATAACCCGAAAGGGATGTCGACGACAGACAGAGAGAGATTCCCGTCCACCCGCTGACCGGTACACGACACCCATCAATGCAACAGTCTGGACGCGCACAGTCTCCTTTTTAACAGACGCGAGGCGCGTACATACATCGCGACAGATCTCTCCCCCTTGTCGAGACGGTGCTTAGGACCATGTCTCTCTGCAGACAATGGGTTGCACCGGTGAATTCCAGCAGTAAGTGGGCGGGATGACAGGGCGGTATCGTCATGGTCGGTCCGGTGTGCGCTACGGGTATCTCCCGAGCTGCCGTCTGGCAAAGTGGGCGGTCAAGGTCAAGAGCCTGTCAGTCTCAATAGGCGATTCGCCGACCGGAATGCACAGATCATCAACTGCATCCCCATGCGCAACGCCACTCTTTGGCTGAACATGGAGCAGCCTTTTGTGATCATGCAGAAATCTGTGAACGAGAAAAGTTCGCCTTGATATCCGCACCACCCGCCCTAGGTCCCCGAATGGCCATCATAGGTCAACGCAATCGTTGTCTAAGTCAAGGCGAATACATCTATAAGGAACACCAGCTGCGACACCCTACTCTATGCTCTGCTCCCCTTCAGCGACTGGCTCAATGTTCCATGTTCGCGCCAGCGCAAGCCAAAACTGACTCTCCGTTGATCTCCGACCGCCCCATGGCGACAGACGCGAGACACCAGTCAGTTCTCGGAGGTCGGCATCACTCAACTCCCACTTGCCAGCAACTACAGCCAGTAAGCGGGCGTACAAGTGGTAGGCATTGTGGTGTAGCTGGTCAAGGATGAGTCGGCCTCGGCGGGCCATGCCGTCGGGAAGACTTCCGCCGTCTTCGTGACCGGTGTCGTCCTCATCATGCGAAAAGTCATCGGTGACTCCTGCGAGCTCGGAAACATCGGAAGCCAGCAGACGGCGGGCGCCGTCCTCGTCGTCCTCATCCAGCGCGATGTCGCCTACGCGACCTCGACCAAGAGCAAACTCGCACACCCCAACGCACAGGTTCCACATGCGTTCGAGCATCTCGAAGATGATCAGCCACACCCCTCCGGACCTAGAGGTGTAGCTAAAGCCTACTGTCTCGGCGTGCACGCCTGAGGGAGACGAGTCGAGAAGAAGGAGCGAGCGGTACAACGCAAGGTCACCAAACGCATAGTTCAGCACGGTTGTTGTCGGCTTGCCGTGAGCGCTTGGGACGCAGCCAAGGATAATTGGGACTGGGATACCCTTTCGGGGAGCGCGGACATCATAGCCATCCGATGGCATGCTAGCAGAAAAGTCGATGAATACGTCGTATGCGTCGGTATGATTCTTGTAGACCACGTCTGTCGTTGTAGCAACCCAGCCTCCAGTGCGCGCCTTCACGCTGTCGAGATCCATCAGGCCCACATTGCCCAGCCACGCCGAGGCTCGAGCCCCTGCTGCCGCTGCTGATGATGGCGGCAGTCCCATTGCCCAAATGCACCACGAGAAGGCCTCCAAAGGGAGCAGTGGTGGTGCAGCGTACAGGAGCACACGTCGACCTGACAGCGATGCCTTGAACACCGGTACAATGGCCGGCCCCAAGATGTGGAGCAGTGCAGGAAAGTATGTGACAGGGTTCGCGGGCTGCCGTCAGCTACAGAAAACATGCAGACGAACGCTAACGCTCTTCGATAACCTCACGGCCACGGTGGTTGCGGACTGCGCAGGAATGCCCTGTATCGAGCTGGCCTTGTGCGTCTCCCACACAGAGTCCAGAAGAGCCTTCACCGCGTCCCCATCAGAGCCAGCCGCAAACGGGTCCTGTATTCCTTCGAGCTTATCATAAAGGTCCTCCAATGGTCCAGCAAGATCGAAGACCGCATCGGGGGCTGCCGGAGGTGCTGATCTCATAAGCCACGCATTCCACGTCTAGTGCTCACCCAAAACCACACCCACGGTACCCATTCGCCGCCCTCGACCTGCATCTTGAGAACGCGACCGGAACAGACCTGCTCCTGGTAACCCGTGATGAGTGAATGTGATTAGGTCCTCATCTCGCAAGTGCATGCCCGAGGGCAGTGACGCGTGTTCGATCGTACTGCGCGGCAGCGCGTCTGCCGTCAGTATGATTGTACGATCAGGACGCAAAGCCTACCTTCGGATGCCGACACATAGTATGTCACCTCTTGGCCTTTTAGATCGTGGAAGTGAGAGACGAACAGGGCCGCCAACGGCGGAAAGGTTGGCATGGTGATGTAGACAACGGTGGTAAGGATGAGGTGGCGGATGATGCCATATCGATCTCCGTGATAGCCGATCAGATACCGTCGATCATCGCCGAGTTTGCCACCAGGAATTTCGGTCTGCATGTTCACGCATCGCGACTTTTCGAAATGTGATGCATGATCGACTGCACTGGATGCGGACGTACTGTACATGTGTGTATGACTGACTACACTAAGGTGCTCTTCGCCATGCCAGCAATGAGCTCCTCAACCTCGTCTTCGCTGCCCTCGCCTGCTTGCTCGGCCCGCTTAGCCTTCTCCTTCTCCAGCAAGGCCTTCTTGACTTTCTCCACGGCTTCCTGCTGTCGCAGCTCCTCAGCTGCACGCTCTTCCTCATCGCTCTCCTCTTCCTCCTCCTCCCCTTCCTCATCCTCATCGGCCTCGCCGTCCTCATAGTTTGGGTTCGCACGCAGCAGGTCGCCATCGGCTGCCCACTCGGCCTTTTCTGCCTTCTGCTGTTCGTGCGCAGCCTGCAGCTCCAACTGGATTGTCTCCTGCATCGCGGAGACCTCCTCGTGCGTGTGGCATGTCCGGTACCTTGCAATCAGAGGGCCATTGAGTTTGTAGAACGAGTGACCCCAAGAGAACTTGCTCAGCCTATGGTGTCAGCGCGGCCATCGCAAATAGCGTACAGTAGCTCAGCCCAGTCATCATGTCCAGTGATGTAGAAACCTGCCGCCAATGCCTCCACGCAGTTCAGCCGCCACGGCTTGCCGTAGTTGACCGGGTTGGTCGCCAACAGGTAGGGTAACAATCTCTCGTACGGCCCCTTGATGCGATGGAACGGTACCTCGTCAAGTCGTGCCCATGAAGCCTCAACAACAGCAAGTCCCGACATGGCGATGATTTCGTCGTCGCAGGGAGCGATGGGTTTTTGGCCCTTCGGTCTGCTCGATCAGCATGGAACGCGATCGGAAAGCGCAACGACTTACGTTAACACTACACCGCGGAAGCGTTGTCCCACGCGCATGGAAGTGCACAAGTTGTGTCTAGCCAATTTCTTGCCTGAACACCTTTTGGGGTCGCAGTGATCGAAATCCCACATAGCGACTGGGACAGCGATCTTGACCTGGTTTCCCTCTTCGTCATCCTCATCATCTTCCTCGTCCTCGTCCTCCTCTTCGCTCTCTGAGCCGGAACCCGAAGCCGAAGCTGACCCCTCCGAGCTGTCTTCTTCCTCTTCTTCCTCGTCGTCAGGACCTAGCATCAGCATTGTCAAAGAGACGGTAGCGACTCACTCCTCAGGTGGACAGGCAAACTGTCGTCCATCTGCGCCGCTGAACTCCTTGTGACCCTTCCACCTCTGGGCGCACCTCCTCCTCGTCCACCACGACCACGCCCACGTCCTCTTCCGCGTGCAGGTGCAGCAGCCCTCTCCTTGTTCTGTTTGCCCGATTTGCCCATAACGTCGAAAGTGCAAGACTGGGACACAAGTGTGGAGGCTGTTTTGGCAAAAGTCAGTCCGGCACGGAGATGAGTTGCACCTCCGTCGATTACAACGGCTCGAGCCAAACACGATATCGTGACGCGCTCAGCAGGTGTTCCTCCAACTCTGCACTTCGGGAAGTACGACCACCTGAGGCAGCCCACCCTCCTCGCCGATAGCATGATGGAACAGGGCAGACGCGCGTCTGCCCTCGAGACGCTCGTCTACTCCGTCCTTCCTGGTCTGAGCAAACTTCCAGACCGACAGAGGCGCGAGCGCGTCGAGGAGCTCGTCGAATACTGCGACGAGATCCTGACAAGGTACGTGATGTTCTACCTTTACCTCCAGCTGACAGTAGTCGATTGTCATCATCTCTGCCCCTTAACAATGCATTAGCAGACACTGCTCGGCGTCTCCTGCCCGCGTCCGACGCGCTGGGCTTCAATTCTCTCTACGACAACCTCGAGCGCAATGTGAGCTGAAGAGAGGAGCGCACTGACGGTAGCGCACCTTGTCGTCCCCTCAGCGGCATCTGCAATTCCTGCTGGCATTGAGCAGCCTGAGCCGGACAGACAACACCTTTCCGTCATCATCTCAGCCGCGTTCAGTTGCCCGCGCACCGATTCTCGGCTCCCCGGCACGTCCACGCGCCCCGCCATCCTCTATACTTGACAGCGGTGCTCCTGTAATCGACCTGAGCTCGCCTGCGAGGTCACCACCGAAATCACCGAATGGTCGAGCTCCTTCATCAGCAGCATCTACCGAGAGCAAGGCAGAACGCCTGCGAGAATGGCGTGCTGGCAGAGGCCGGGCGCCATTCCCAGAACCGTTGTTGCTGCGGGACGCGCTGTACCTGTTGCAAGGTATCGATGGCCGCTACGTCCGATTTGCTCTCGCGCCAGCTGCTGAGAGCAATCCGTATCTGTCTGAGAAGGGCAAAGAAGGAGACGGCATGGGCTTCCCTCTGGGGAAGGGTATCGACGCACCCGCATCTGAAACGCAGGATATCGTCGGCATTGACATCGTGGCTGATGAAGCAAAGGTATGTGTTGGACTAAGTGTCGAGGACGATGATCTGACATCAGGACGGCTACATCTCATATCCTACTCGCAGCGTTCTCGTCCAGTTGAGCGAGATGGGGGTGTTGTATCGCAAGATCATGACGTTCATCAACGAGCATCAGGCCGCAGGTCCAAGTGTGAAGAGCGGCATGGTCATCCAGGTGAGTATCTCTGGTAGCACGTTCGGCTCGCTGACCGACAGAGTCTCTGCCACTTCCTTCATCATGAGCTGTCAGAATACCACAAGCTACTGGCTGTCCTGGAGACGCAGATGTCGTTGACCGCTTCCACTTCAGCAGCACCAGCCGAAGGCTCCGGGCTTACACTGCTGCGCCTGGGACTGTGGACAGAGGACATGAAGCTGAAGCTGAGGCTGATGGAGACCGTGGTGAACGACGCAAAGTGTAAGTAAGGCTAATGGCTCTCACTGACATTTCAGCAGCACACGGGGGAGCTTTGGTGTCCAAGATTCACAGACACACAGCTCACGGCGATCCGTTTGTGCGCCGCTTCACCGACCAAATACTCGAGGAGGTCTCAAAGCCTTTCTTCCTGACCCTTCAACGTTGGATCTCATCCGGAGAGTTGCACGATCCATTCAACGAATTCTTCGTGCAGCTCAATCAGGAAGTGGCGGCTGATGGACCGTCTGCAGCATACGGCGACGCGGGATTCGAGGAGGGGTTCGACACAGGGGGCAGTATTATCGACTCCCATCACGTCTGGGAGAAGAAGTACGTCTTCGAGAAGGCCATGGTGCCCGGTTTCATAAACGAGGACTTCGGAAAGAAGGTACGTTACCAAGTTGCTTCAGTGCTAACGTGCAAGATCTTCTCTACAGGCCGCAGTTTGAACTTCATACGGTACAATTGCTACGACAGCGACTGGGTCTCAGATCAGGCCGGCCTAGGGAGCAGCGGTAAGGTTCATGCAATAGATTTCAACTCATCCACAGCCCTCAAGTACAGCGACTTGAACGGCCTAGAGCGCTCCATCGACGACGCGTACTCTTGCGCCAGTCAGCGGCTGCTGGAGATCTTCTTCGACAAGTACAAGCTGCTCGACCATCTACGCGCACTGAAGGCATATCTCATGCTCGGTGCTGGGGATTTTGCAGAGCTACTGATGGAATCTCTAGCGTGAGTAGGACAACGAATCCTAAGCTGACGGCAGACCACGCTTGTCCAAACCTGCGATCAGCCTCTATCGGCATCACCTTACTTCTGATCTCGAATCAGCAATCCGCGGATCCAACGCTCAGTATGATAACGCAGATGTTCTTCGACGCCTCGACGCTCGCGTCCTGGAATACTCGCATGGCGAACTGGGATGGGATTGCTTCGCACTCGAATACCGAGTCGAAGCGCCTCTGAATGCTGTCCTGGACGAACGAGCCATGGGCGGGTATGACCGCCTGTTCCACCACCTGTGGCAGCTGAAACGCGTGGAGACAGCCTTGACGCAAGGGTGGATGCGTGTCACCTCTGCTTCTCGTGCATTCGAGACTCTTCCCAGTGAGGCTGTCCCTCTGCTTGAGCTAATATCAGATCTCCACAACGATTGGCATTCATGTCGTGTCGTTCAGGCTGAGATGGTCCATTTCCTCCGACAGCTTCAGGCCTTCTGCCAATTAGAAGTTATCGAGTGCTCGTGGGCCGCACTTCTCGAGTTCACAGATAAGAGGACTGGCGATCTTGACTCCCTTATCGCAGCTCATCGAACATATCTCGATAGGGTGGTACGCAAGATCCTGCTCTTGGGACCACGAGGAAAAGACGATGCTCTTCTTCAGCTCGTCCGGGAGGCACTCGACAACATCCTCAAATTTCGCGATGCGACTGAGGATCTCTACGCCTGGAGTCTGGGCGAAGCAACACGATTAGACAGGGGACGAGACGTGGAGCGGGTACGTTTCGGCCATAAGCACTGAAGTGCGCTCGCTGACACCCAGGGATTAACGGGAGATGACTCCATGGACATGGGATCGGAGGCGACGGCCTCCGAAAACCAACTGAATGGCATACGCGAACGCATTCGTTCGTGCGCGACTGGTTTCCAAGACGCTGTGATGAAGCTGTGCAAGGAAGCCGGCGCGCACGCCGACCTGGACATCCGTTTCCTCGCCATCAGGATCGCCTTCAACGGACATTACACCTTGAAGAAGAGCGCAAGAAAGAGAGAGAAAGAGAAGGACAGAGGGAGTCGTGAGTAGAATGTAGTGGGCAGCACATCGGCTAGCAAGCCGAGCATGTATGTATCACCATGTCTGGAGCAAGATATGCATATGCTTCAAGAAGTAGCTGTGACGATTCTGCGACGCTCGAACAGGCTGGACAGGAGCCTGTGAGCATGCGACCGGCCTGCGCAGGTCATGCTAAGCGTAGCCTAGACATGCCTACACAGACCGGTGGCAGCAGGATCGAGGTTGGTCTCCCGATAGCTGTGACATCTGCAGCGGAGAAGAAGGCTGCCGACGTGTCTAAGCTCGGGTAGGGAAACAGATACATTCTCGGGCCGCAATACCAATGGAAAAGTTCATGAGCTGTTCTGTTTGTCAGCGTTGAACGATAACGTTTGAAAGAGAATCAGATAGGAGCGAAAGACTATTAGATGCTATGTTTCGATCATGATAAATCTGATTGAACTATGCTTGATTAAAGATCATCCGAGAACGGGGGGGAGGAAAGAGACTTACACTTTTCAGAAAGAGGCGAGGACCATACGATCCCTGTTCCATTGGTCCCTCATGATCTCCGTTTGGCCCGGCAGGATGTCGCTCACTGCTTTGCCTTGCGATGCCCCAATCTCGACTGCGATGCGCAACTGCACGTCGTCTTCTCCCTTGCACTTGAAAAGGTCGCGCGCAAGCTCGGCGATACGAGCGTAGAACGCTACCCCTGGAGAAGGCCCCACATCCCCGGCCAGGAGGGCGCGCTCGTCCTCCCACTCCCTGACTGATGGGGGTAGAGCATCGTACTCGTCTCGAGGGATGTATGGAGGGTTGGCAGTGATGAGATCCACTTCTCCGATTTCCTGCTCTACTTTGGCCACGAAAGAGGAAGAGAAGATGTCGGCTTGAAAGAACTCGACTGGCTTGGCCAGCAGCCCTTGCTCCATCATGAGCTTCTGGTTGTCCTGCGCCAGCGAAATGGCTTCCGGGTTGATATCGATTCCCCAAGCCGTCACATCAGCGTTGCGCAGATGCGTAAGCAGGAGAGGTATGCAACCAGACCCAGTACACAAGTCCAGGACCTTGAGCGGCCGCTTGGGTAGCATGGAAGCCAGTTGCTCGACGACGAAAGCCGTCTCTGGCCGAGGGATCAGAACGGGCGCGCGCGTTAGCAACGTCAGTGGTCCGAAATCTGTGTCCCCTGCTGTCAGCAACCAGACTTAGATGAAGCACTTACCAAGCACATATTGCAGCGGCTCTCCCTTCCCCCGCCGCTGCACAAGAGTTTCGAGAGCGCTGTCGCGCTCTGTCGAGGCTAGGTGACTCGTAGCCTGACGAATCCAGCGGAGCTCATTCTTCGCGTCTGAAGCGGTGAGTTCAGGATTCCTCTGGAGTAGAGAGAGAAGGTGCGTAGTCTGTGGTGGCGTCGATGTCGAGTACAGCCTACATGCTGACTGCAGGACTCTGCGCATAGAGAAAGATGAAGAGCATGAGTAGGAGGGAGTTTATATGCAGTTTCCGCCCAGTTTCTCGTCCTACTTCGAGATGCGAACGCAAGGGGGCGTCGACGGGAGTATTCTGGGCCGTTGTTGTCCTGCTCGGCGGGATCAGATCACCGATAGGCCGGATAAGTCCAGGTCGGCTGTATCATGACGTCCAGTACGTTGGCTGATAACCACAAGAGATGGCATGACCCGTGAGTTGACCTTTGCTGCCACCTCTGATGGTAGCTCCCTCGTCTGAACGAAGAGAACAAGGCCATGATGAGGGTAATACGGCCAGAGGTGCGGGTCCCAGCCGGCAGCCCGGGAGGATCAGGTCGTCAACAATGGTCGGCCCGGGTGACGAGCGATCGACCACCAATGGCCAATCCGAGCAAGTGCATGCGTCTCAGAGCCGGCCTGCAGTGAGGGATGCCGGACGCGGTCTTGCTATCAATACTGGTGGATCCGCTGCCATGTCACATAACAAGCACGGTGGACAGGGACATGCGCGGACGAGCTCAGCCCCGGACTCGCCGACAAGGGACGCGCTTGGGAACCCGGACAGAACAGAGGGACCTTTGCTGGGGACTCAGAAAGACAAGGTGCTTCTCAGTTTGTATACCTATAACTCTAACACCACCAACACGCCCACTCCAACAAGTAGCACGCACGCACTGCTGCCAGCACCCGCCAACCTTGCGTCGTCCCGTGTGCTGTTGTCGTACGCAAGCCTGCCATGGGATGTCAAGCCTGGGGACTACTTCGAGATCCGACGAACACCGGGGTCGGGCCTTCCTGTCAGGCCTGGACCCCATCCTATACCGGACGAGCGACCAGGCGACGGCGAAGCTCTGGAGGGGATCAAGCCGGGCAAGGGGAGGGAAGGCTACGTTTTCCGCCTGAGAGAAGACATGCCCAATGTGCCTCTTAACCAGATTCAGGTGCCAAACTCTGTCGCCCAAGCTTTCAAGCTGCAGCATCGACAGGACATTGAGATTCGTCGGATCGAGGACGTGGAGACGGCTCAGATTGATTTCATCGAACTGCATTTCTCGCAGTATGTGGGCCGAGCGGATATGTGGCGGATTGGCATGAGTCTGGAGAATACCACCGTTCATGTCGGTGAGAAGGTCACATTGGCAGGAGGAGCAGTGAGAGCGGATGTGCAAGGAATATACAGAGGACGGCATCGGTTCTCCAGTGGGATCGTCACTGCCAAGACGAAGACTATTTATCGGTCGAGATCAAGCCAGTTCTACATCTTCATTCAGCTCGCCCGCGAGTTTTGGGAATTCGACGAAGATGGCGAGAGATACTACGAGAAAGTGCTACATGGTAAGGTGATGCGAGACCGAGGCTGATGTGCAGGGTTCCTACCAGACTTGTTTCAAAGATGGGCGACAACAGGTGCATCTCATCTCGTGACCATCGTCCTCTTTGCCAGAGTGTACTATGACGACGACGAGGTAAAGTACATGGAACGTAACGACTGCACGATCGGTCTCATGAAGGATCACCACGGGAAGTACTGCAAGGACTTCTTCCGCGTTGTGATAGACTTTGAGCGCAAGGCGGACTGGTCGAGCTCTCTAGCGGAAATCAAGCAGACCATCCAGCAAGCTGAGAAAGAAGTGTTCCTCAAGTTCAACATCCAACAGATGTCCAAGGACAAGGCAAAGGACGAACAAAAGCGCGTCATCGGCCATTGGAGCTTCGCGTATGAAGGCAACATCTTGGAGGCGATCAACCTTGCTCTCAACCCCTTTGACGAGCATTACATCGATCGCGATCTGTCTCGCACGGGATTGTCCATCACTATCTTGACACCGGGTACCGGACACTTTAACGTCGACAAGAACCTTCTGCGTCTCACTGCCGAGCGAATGGTCGACCATGGTGTGGGTCTGGACCTTGTCTGCATGACCAAAATGCCGTTACACAGCGTCCCCTTGTTCAGCTACATGTCAGAGCGGCCGAAAGCCAGCACGGAAGACGATCGGGAAGGGAAGACCAAGCCGGCAACGCCGGATCCTCTTTACTTCGACGCCGATATGAGGAACGGCGACCGCGAGCTGACACAATGCTATTCGCTCGCCTTTTGGGTGTACTGCTCATACTACGCCAAGACCCACGACAAGCCCTTCCGCCGTGACCAGTTCATTCCTCGTTGCAAGATGTACGAAATTCAGATGATGGGCATTCTCGACCACAATCTTACAACGGTTATCGTGCCTTTGATGGACATGGAGGATATGGACACAAGCGACCGCCACCTGGATCCCGGGACACGTAAGCAACTGCACGATGATTTCGACCAGGAGATCTTTGGGGACCCGAAAAGGCCTCGCTGGTCGCATAAGGACAACATCTCGCCACCAAGCACTACGTCTCGCAGCGGGGTGGGCTCCTCCTTGGGAGCCAGCTATCAATCCAACAGGTATCTTCACAACAGAACAGAAGATGCTGCGAAGGCCAGCACAGCCTCCACCCCTGCACGACCATTCAACGCTTCTCGAGAGTCTGTGGCATCCATTGCTGAGGGCGAAGAGACGGCCGCTCGCGCTCTTTCACCAGATATGGGTGGCAAGTTGCTTGGGCCGGTTGGGGATGACATGCCTGACATGCCCATCGCGAGAGAGTCTGTTCCACCCGCTCCTGTTGCTGTCCCTGTTCCTACACCCCGACACCCAAGAAGGTTGACTTCTGGGAGTACTGAGCGTACACCGTCCTCGAGGATCATAAGCATGACTGCCCTCGACACCTCCCCCACTCAGTCTGTCACGTCCAATGACCAACTACCGTCGGGTGCATCCACACCGCGGATGACGCCGGCCCGTAAGCTCAAGAACCAATCGAGCCGGGGATCCTTTGCAAGCCGATTTGCGAGTACCTGGCTTTTCGGATCATTCGGCACGCGAGCGTCACCTAGTGTCGCTACCGCTGCCCAGGAGACTGTGGAGCGCCAGGATGTGTCGACCACCTTTGGTGCCAGCAAGCCTTCCTCACCTCTGCTCACCGCATCGTCCCCACCACCGCCAGTGAGAGCAATGCCACAGCCAGTACCAGGTGCGCTCTCAGTAGCCCCTTCGCCGGCCAAGCCCAAGCCCGTGCCCAGGAATCGCGCCCAGCCTATGGCTATTGCAACCCAGGCAGGTCGAAGGTATGATAGTGAAGCGCCAGTGGCACACTCCATGCCGCGCTCGATGCCGCGCTCGATCCCACGATCGATCCCCAGGTCGTTCCAGCACTCGGTACGGCTTGGGCGCTCAGTGGACGACTCGTGGCGTAACAAGTCGAACGCAGCCTTTGGCCGCACGACTCAGCACCGCACTATCAATCCGTGCAACCCCAAGGAATCTGGCTCAATGGAATGGGCTTTGGACGACCGCCATGGCCGTCGATGGCGCCATGTGCGTCCAGGCGCGAACGTCAGCAAACAGCATGTCATCAAGTGGCGCAGTCTATGTGTCCCGGCGTGCTTGCCCCTCACCACGGACTTTATGCCCACCAGGGAAGAGATCGCAACTTACTACGAGGCACACAGCTACGACATCGCGTGCTTCCCAGACCAGGTGTCGTTCCTGATACGACCAGATGCCGCGCAGGCAAACCTGCCTCTAGCTGTGATGAGAGAGATGGCTAGTCAACGGCTGTCGCAGAACTTCCAGTTCATCGTTCTGCCCCACCACACCGCGGTACGAGAAGAAGCCAGCCCAGTCCCCGGTGGTCCAGCTCAAAAGCACCTGCTCATTGGTGATTCTACAAGTGCCGGTCTCCGTGTAGGCGGGGCAAGTGAGGTGCTCAAGGACGCAAGTGGAGCCATTTTCCTGTCATGGTCGAACCATATCCATCGCCTGACCTTTGACCCGCAGAAGCAGAGTGTGACTGTGCAGCGGTTCGTCCGCAAGATTCGGCACTCTACAGAGTCTCACGCATACAAGTGTCTGGTGTGGCCTTATCAACTGGACGGACTCCAGGAGGCAAATGCAGTCTTTAGGTATCCCAACATCGACGCACGTCTCAACTTCAACTATCTGGACCGATTGATTGCTGGCGAGGAAGACCAGCTGCAGTCGAACCTGCGATTCTGGCGCGCCCGATATCTCCTGATTCCATCGGGTCGAGACCCGTCCTCTGTGCAAGGTCTGATGCCCCGAGGGTCACAAGGAGAGGAGTACAACACGAGCGAGATTCTCATCACGGGTGCTGTCAAGGTGCTCGAATTGATGGGCAGGTATCAATGGAATCGTCCAGGCACAAGCTCCACACCGCTCAGGTTGCTCGCTACGACGTTTGACCCTTCGACATCGGTGTTGGATGATGGTCTCATGACCGAGCTTGATCGGCTCACTAGCGGCAAGGAGAAGATCGACACTGGGTATACGCTAGAGGGCATGACCCTGCAGGCTGTTGCGGACATGATGAACAAGCCGAACAACGGACTTATCATCCGTGATCGCTGGTGGAACTTCAAGGTACACGAGGATTCGTTCACTGGCGAACAGTTCTGCCAGTGGCTGATGTCTACTTTCTCGGATGTGCAGACTCGCGAACAGGCCGTGGAATGGGGCCAGTCGCTGTTTGAGAAGGGCCTCCTGGAGCACGTCACAGGAGCCCACGGCTTCCACGACACGTTCTTCTTCTACCGGCTTCGGGTGCAGTACGACAAAGAGGCCAAACCGCACGCAAAGTCGTGGTTCTCCAAGGCGCCAGCCAATGCGTCGTCGACGGCCCCAGAGCCTGTAATCCCTCCAAAGCCGAAGCACAAGTTCAGCACTAGCCCTATCGCCCGCGCAAGCATGCCCCGCCGGTTGGCGGACAAGCCCTCGAAGAAGCGGAAACTCAAGATGAGTCAGAGCATGATCATCGATCTCGACCCGTCACGCAAGAGTGACCGCGCAGAGGTGGCCATCCTGCACGCCGATATCATCCACAACTCGCGCAACGCGTTCCACTTTGAGCTCAACTGGCTGGGTGTAACAGCGGGACTGCTGGACGACCTCCGCGCCAAGTGCGCGATGCTGGCTGAACGGTACGGCTTGCGCTTCGTCGAGGCCCCTGTGGAGCAAATCAAGGACGTCGGCCAGAAGTGCGTCTTCCGCGCGCCCATCCCGATCAAGCTGGCGCTCGCGCCGCCTGTGATTCCCGATCTGCACCGCCGACTGGCAGAGTCGACTGGCTCAGCCCAGGCCGCCAACTTTTTCGAGTACGCGATCCTCACGCAGAAGTTTGGCTTCGTCCTAGACCTGGAAGCGACGGAACGATACCCCGAATCAATAGAGGTCGAGTACGCATACCGCTCCAAGGCAAAGTTTGAGCACTCGCAGTTTGTCCACCGGACTGGATTGGCCTTGGTCCAGTGCATTGGACGCGAGTCGGGTTTCCTGTGGGCGGATAACCGCCCCTTCATCTCCGCCCCGACGCGAGGGAGGCAGCAGAGCGCTGAGAGCTATGGCGGGTTCACACCCATGGCGAGCAAGCAGGAACAAGCGCGGGGACTGCGCGAGGAGTTTGAAGCGTTCTGCAACAACCCCGTGGCTCTGGCCGACTTTTACGCGGAGATTACGCCTCCCCTGCCTGATGACCTGAGTGATATCGAGGATGATGACGATATGAGTCCCAGCGAGAGGAAGGACAGCATAGGCTCAAAGGAGGAGAGGAGGGCCGACAAGGATAAGGAAAAGGAAAAGGAAAAGGAGAAAGAGAAGGAAAAGGAGAAGAAGCTCGAGACGGACAAGAAGACGACAAAGGACTAGAAGTAGGGGCGGTAGCTTGTTTTGGGCAATGGTTGTATGTATTACATGTGCATATGGTAGCTATGCCCTGGGACCAGGCGAGAGGCTAGGCGACGCGTCTCTAGAACGCGGGGACACGCTCCGCCGAGACACGGGGCGCGGCGAAGCATCCCTCGGCCCACCGGGACTCGAACTGTCCCGTCGCGCGCGGCGGGGCGATGCGCTCCGCCTCCCTGCACCAGGGCTAGGGCTGGAACTATACCTCCTCCTCGTCCTCGGCCTGGGCGTCGAGCTCCCCGAGTCCGAGTCTGACCCCGAGTCCGAGGCCGAATCTGAGTCCGACCCCGATCCAGAGCTGGAAGAGTACCGCCTCCTCCTCCTCGGGGACGGACTGCGCCGCCCACTCCCACTCCCGCCCCTGCCCTCGTCCTTGCCCGCGCGCAGGCGTTCCAGCCGTTCCCGCTCTGCCCTCTTCTCAGCCAGGATCTTATCTGCCAGCCCCTTTGGATTCTTGAACTCCTCAGGAACCTCGACGGAGGGCTTGTCCCTCCCCGAAGCGCCTAGGGCCAGTTGCTTTGTCCGGCTAGGGCGGGGGACGTACGGCCGTGGGTTGGTGCATTCGTAGGTGAAGTGTCCGGATTTGAGGCATTTCTGCTGTCAGCGGGGTTCGATGGAGCGTGGGCGGTGGAGATGGGTCGAGATCGAAGTGGGGAGGGGGCGGTGGATATGGGTGGTTGAGATGATGATGGAGCATGGAGGGATCAAGGTGGGGATGCGTGGTCGACAAGGAGATACTCACTTGGCAGCGCGTGCTCGAGGTCGCCTTTTGACCTTGTAGCTGCTTCGGGAGGCCGCCGCGGTTGAACATTGCGGCGAGATGTTGATAAGTCAGAACGTCGAGAAGTCGGGCAAGCGGCATATACAACACGACTGCCGAGACCGGGATCAAAATCACGCGACTGCTTAGTGGCGACATCGATGGGCTGATAACGACGACGCGGTGAAGTGTAGTGCGACCACGGTGGAACATATGCTATGGTACATCTCCTGCTATGCGATGTCAATGCTACTGTCTATACACTACACAGGCGACGGGACTGAAGAAAAACACAAACCACTCAGAAAGGCACATCACGACCCCCACTCATTTGGTGTTAGACACGAGCGAAGACACAGCCCGGGGTGGCGGGTTGATGCCGGCCTCGGACCACGCCTCAGCCTTGACGCGCCACGGCGAGTCCTTGCCCTTGCCCTCGCGGATGGCCACCTCTCGGATCTTCGCCTCGATCGCGGCTTTGGTTGTGACTTTGTCAAAGCGCTCCCTCAGAGCTGAGGTCAGGTCCGTGAAGATCTTGGTGTTGCCGTCGACGATCTTCAGCAGTTCAGGGAGGTGGGTGGATGGGAAGGCGACCTTGGGCTGGACGCGTTTCTTGGGTGCTGCGGCTTGGTTTGCTGAGGACGATGCGTCGCCTAGCGGCATGGGTGTTGTCGGCTTGATGAGTGGCTTTGCCTCGTCTACTGACTCGAGAGTGCGGATGCCGGATTGCAGACCAACAGCCATGGTTGTGTACACGGGTTTGAGATGTGGCACAGGGTCGCTCGACTCGTACTGGAAGGGGTCGAAGGCTGTCGGTGTGTCTGTAGGTCAGCAACAGAACGAGCATGAAACTCACCATTCAGAAGCTGGATGCGGTATTCGTCGAAGTTGTCTGCAGTAGTCCCGAGCTGATCCTCCCATATTGGCCCCTGCCACGTCGGCGTAACCTTCGTTACGCGCTTCGGCACGAGCCGCTTCTTCACAGGCCGTGGGGAACTGACGCTCGGCGCCGAGTCCAGGACAGGCTCCTCCTCGAGCAGGTTCTCGTCTTCGTCGTCCAGCCAATCATCAAACTCTCCTTCCTCTTCATCTGATTGCAATTCGGGTTCCTCAGCAACCTCGCCGAAGTCGTCAACGTCATCACCACCCTCCTCCTCCTGCCAATCGTCGCCAGAGTCGTACGAGTAATCGAAGATGGGATCTTGTGCAAACGGTGTACGCGCACCGACCACGAGTGAGCGTTTGGTGAATGTTCCGCAGTATGGCGGACGAGGTTGCTGATCAAACGCAAGAGTCTTCCAGGGGAACTTGCTGCTGTCACGGAGCTCGGCCAGAACAGCGCGGGGGTCTTCGGCCTCCTGGTACGCTGCCCACGCATCTGCCACTGTTCCATGTGCCGGAGCACTCTTGAGACCTCGAGGGAATCCCGTCCGTGCAGTGCGCCCAGAGAACTTGTGGCGGCGGAGATGGTCGTCGATGAAGTCTGCGGCGTCAGAAATAGTGTTGCATGTACTCACCTCTTGGTGTCCAATTGGAGATGTCAGAGGTGGTATCGGTCTCCTTGAGACTCGATTGCCACTGGTTGATGGGCGCCCACTCTACGTTTGCTCGTTGCGGAGGGGGCTTGAAAGCGCGGTGGAAGTCACTGACTTCCGGACTTGAGGCAGGCCGAGGAGCTGATGTCAGCCGCGTGGTCGGGAGAGACTTACAAGAAGGGCCTGGGGCTGAGTCGACTCTCAGAGCAGCAGGTTGAGCAGGTGCCGGAGCAGGCTCTTTCGGTTTTCCGAAGAAAGCACCGAACATCTTGGCTTGCTTGGCCTTGACCTCCGCCTTCTTCTGCTCCTCGCGATCCTTTGCACTGGAAGTCAGCACTACCCGGGCAGCTCGATCTCACGCTTGCTTCTCCTCCTTCTCCTTTTTCTTCTCTTCCCGCTCAATCCTCTTGGCTTCACGCTCCTCCTTGCGCTTTTTGGACGCCTCTTCCTGGTCCGTCAGTGCGGGTTCCTCCAGCGCTCGACTCACCTCCTCAGCTGTCAGCTTCTTGCCCTTCTTCGTGGGAGACGCGCTCCTACGGCTCGCATCGGAGCAAGCAGTATTCTCCCTGCTCTTGCGTGCAGTACTGGGGCCGGCCTTTGAGGGGGACGAATGTGGTGTCACCATCACGATGTCATCGTCGTCCTCAACAACGATCATGGGCTTGGTGTCCAACTCGGCCACAAGCTTTGGCGCGATCTTCTCACCCTTCAGGAGCGCAGTCTTCTCCTTGTCGCTCATGCCAGCGATGAGGCGCTCGCATTCCTGCCGGGCGCGCTCACGCTCAGCACGACGGGCCACGAGGGAAGGGACACGATCTGCAGGGAAGAAGCGATCGACATCGTTTGCTTCCCAGCACCGGATCTGCAGGCCAGCAGGAAGCTTGGACGCACTGACGCCAAAATCTGATGGCACAAAGCCGTACTGCTTAAGGGTGAAGAGTTGAGACACGACCGGAGAGAGGAGTTCGTTCGTGAGGAGGTCTGGGGGTTAGAGAAGGTCTGTCGCGGACGAACCGTTTGATCCCTTGACAAGCTCCGTCTTCAGACTCTTCATGAAGTTGGCCTCCGAGTTGGAAGTCCTATCGCGTCAGCTGTGCGGGCGTGGTCTGCTTACATCTCGTGTCCAGCCATGACGACGACATCGAAGAACTCGTCCGGAATAGAGGTGAGCTTTGTGCCTTCCTCCTCCGCGTCGAGAAGCCATGCCTCAAAGTTCAGCAGCCCTGCCTCGTAAGCTCCTGCTGCTGCGAGCGTCGATACTCACGTCTGCGCGGAATGACACGTTGAAACGGCTCTTGCGAGAACACAACCTTGCGCGGCTTGAGCTCTACTAGGTCTGTGATGTGAGCGGGGTGTCTATCATCACAGCTCCAGAAACACTCACTTGTCCGCGCCTTCTTCTCCAGCCCAGCTTCATCGCGCGTCACGTCTGGAACGGTCAGCCTATGCACTCGACTCCCCTACCTTCTGCCTTCCTCTTTCCGTTCTGCACCGAGGACGGGGAGCTCAGTGGACTCGACGTGATGTCCACAATCTGCACATCGTCGGTGGACGCCATGGATGAGAGATCAGTACGTGCTGCTATGCACGATGACCGCCTCCGCTCGCAGTGTGTATGGGAGGTATGCTAGCGCGGAGACCGAGGAGTACTTGAGCTTGATTGTTGTGCGGAAGGCCGTGTTGTATTTGTTGTTGCAATGTTGAGCAAGTCGCGTCACCCACTCTCCCATGAGCAGAAGCGCGTCGAGATTGTAGAACCAAACGCGTCGTGTGGCAGAGCGGGATCAAAAATGGGCAATCCGCCAAGCTCAACATGACGGCTGGGTTTGCTTGCCTCACTCACGTCTGTTCAAGTCCTTCTGTATGCGGCCTGCTCATTAATGCAACTGCGCGGCCATACAAACATCTACCTTGCTGGAGAGAACGTATGGGCTGATGTAGTCATTTGCAATGACGTCCCCAGACGATGATCCATCGAGGACGAGCACACGAAAAGCTGCAAGGGCGACAGTGCTGGTCCGCGACGTGCTCCACCTGGAATGCTCCAACGATTATAATCTCAAATCTACACCGAAGAGGACTCACGAGAGCTCACGCACAATGTCAGCGCATGCCAGGGAGCCCCCCCGACCCGGAAGGTACTCTATGTACACTCGATCTATAAACTACTCTTGCTCCACTCCACTCTGACCGAGACCGAAACACATGGCCGACAATGTCCTCCCTCTCAGGCGGATCTCTGCAGTCCTCCCCCGCCCAGTTCGCCTCCACCGGAATCAGTCATTCCCCTCCCTAACCCTTAAGCTATTTTCCCTAAAGCGGCCTATTCAAATCTCTCGGGTTTTGGACCTTAGTAGCAAATGCGAGCTAATTGTGGGGTAAATGCCAGCAGCTAAAGGGCTAAAGAGAGTGCACGCCATGTCGACGTCAGCGGTGATCACATTGCGTACATGCAGGAAGGAAGGCAAAGAAGGAGTATACGACGATAACAGTCCACTTATCGCTCTTCTGTGCATATATTTCTGCAATTGTCATCAACCCCATCGCACACAGTCGACATCATCATCACTCACAGTGCATAGCATCGAGCTGGCCACTACTCTCGTTCTATTGAGCTCACCCTTGGCTTGAGCAATCTACGACCATCGCTGCAAACCCCAACATCCCTCCACAGCTCCAGCTCTATTATCGGCCACACGATCGGGCCGCCCCCCCACCTACCACCAAACCTCCTTCCTATCTCCATCGGCGTCGAGCCCATACCGGATTCCACCCAGCCCCACGCACGCCAGCAATCACAGCCTGGTGAAAAGGGGGGAGTCCTCGAGTCTTGACCACCCAAGACGTCGCCTCCAGCAAGCTCGCCTCAGAGCGCCATCACTGCGGCGACCAGGCGTGTGACTTCAGTGTCGCCTAGTCACCCAGAACAGTCGGTGCAATCCTCCGTTGCCACCCATCCACGGGGACTCGAACGGAATACTGCACCCGTACCTGCGAGCCCAGAAAGAGCGGTGAGTGTATAGTTCTACTCTTCGATCTTCTCTCTTAACCTTTTGGTTCTTGCTTCACACTCGTCTATCGTCTATCATTTCGCTACTTGGCAGTGGAACTCCACCCTCCCCCCCCCCCCCCCTCCATAGCTGTTCAGAACTCGAATCACACACATGTGCTATCGCTGACACCTTCCTCCGCTTTCTGCGCTGCCCTACTCCGCTTTCGACGCACTATCGTCTGAAACCACCTCTCCACCTTCGCCCTCGCTTGCCCTACTCTTTATGTTATGCAGCGAGGGGTAGTTCGACGACGCTCACTATCCGACGACCAGGGCGGCGACTCCCAACGCTCGCACCAACGCCCCCGCTCAGCCAGTGACACCGCTCCCCCCATCCTACCCTCCTCCGCTATCGCCATCGTGACTACCTCCACGGAAGAGCCGCCGTCGCCACCCCAGCGCGTCATGGGTCCTCCCCTGCCTGGCAATGGCGCCCTCAACGGCGCCTCCAGGACTGCTGCGGCGCAGCCAGCCGGTCTGAACACTGAACTGCTCGAGCACGTTGAGCGTTTCTACCCCGTCGGCGACCTCATGTACGCAGACGACGCCGACTGGACAAACGAGGACGATGCGGACATTGTGATGGAGACTCACACCGATGCTCCCGAGGACATTGTAGACAAGGCTCGCCGCCAGCAAAAGTTTGGAAGGCGCATGCCAGTCAAGCGCGAGGAGATTGTCCGTCTCATGCTGCAGGGTCTGCAAGACATTGGCTACAAGTGGGTTTTTTTACGAGCGTCCACGACTGACTCTGCCAGCCAGGCGGCGTCCGTATTGGCAAAGGAGTCGGGGTACTCGCTGGCCACGCCGGCAGCTCATGACTTTCAAGCAGCGGTTCTAGGTGGCCGCTGGTCAGAGGCGACCGAGCTCTTGCCAGCTCTCGGTCTCGAGGAAGGCATTGTTCTGTCAGAGCCATCTTCGTCGCGCAGCAGCATCAGGTCCGGCAAGGTCAAGGCAACCGGCCAGGAGAATGCCACGGATCGCGCCAAGTTCCTCATTGCAAAGCAAAAGTATCTCGAGTACCTCGAAGCCGGCCAGCAGAAGAAGGCTCTTGGAGTTCTGAGGAGCGAGCTGGCTACGTCCGCCACCGATTCGGACGCTTTGCACGACCTGTCTGGGTGCGTCGCCTCGAGTGTTCATCACTGACGACAGGTTCATGATGTGCCTGGACAGAGACGATCTCTATGAGAGAGCTAAATGGGACGGTGCTGCTGGCATCTCACGCCGTCAGCTCCTTGAGCGGTTGCAGGGTGAGATTCGTGTTCCATTATATCTAACAGCCAGAGCACATCTCGCCTGAGATCATGGTGCCATCACGTCGCCTGGCGACGCTGCTGGACCAAGCCCGCCAACACCAGAAACAGGCTTGCCTATACCACGACGACATGGACCCGATCTCGCTATACCACGACCACGTCTGCAAGAGTGGCACCTTCCCATCCGTCACGACACACGTTCTGGGAGACCACCAGGACGAGGTTTGGCGCATCGAGTGGAGCCCCAACGGCAACCTGCTTGCTTCTGCAAGCAAGGACAAGACCGTTGTGATCTGGCAACTGCAGCCCCCGACAGCAGCAAACAAACGGCAGTACAGCATGGCGCCACTGCACCACCTGACGGGCCACCGGGGACCTGTCGACGCTCTTGCGTGGTCTCCAGACGGAGAGACACTGGTCACCGCGGCGGACAAGCAGATCTATGTGTGGAATGCCAAGGTGCTTACCAACGACTTGCGCAGTGCTGACGGCAGACTGGCGAGAGGAGTCTTACCAACGGCGACTCCCAGCTTGCCGACACGGTCAGCGCGATCCAGTGGATGCCCGACGGCTCGCAATTTGTCGTGTCGTCAATGGACTGCACCATCATCTTCTACGATGTGACTGGCAAGATTGTGCACAAGTGGCTAGTTAGGAGCCTCCAGATTGGAGACTTTGCAATCACCCCAGACGGGACCCGCATCGTCGCCGTGACGACGGCCATGCGCCGCGTCTCGGTGCAGAACAAGCTCAAGCCTACCATCTCTGCCCGCATCATCGAGGACGACTTCCAGTACGGCAACATGAACCGCGGCTTGACTGTCATGCGCATTGCCGACCGCGAGATCATCGACTACGTCGCAGACATCAAGGCCTCGGACGTGACGAGCTTGAAGCTGTCGCACGACGGCCAGCGCGTACTCGTGAGCTGTGCCCCAGACGAGCTGCAGGTGTTTGGCCTCGACCCGCACCTGCACATGCTGCGCAAGTTTGTGGGACACGTCCAGAGCCGGTTCCTCATTCGCAGTGCCTTTGGCGCCCCGAAAGACCGCTTCATCCTCAGCGGAAGCGAGGACGGCAACGTCTACGTGTGGCAGAGCAACTCGACCACACCGTTAGAGGTCCTCGCAGGCCACCACGACACGGTCAACTCGGTCGCGTGGAACCCCATACTCTCGCGCAAGCTGTTTGCATCTTGCAGCGACGATGCCACTATGTGAGACTTGAGAGTGTGACTAGAGCTGACGACAGCCGTATTTGGCAGCCACCAATCCAGGAGGCAGAGAAGGTCGAGCCTATCGAGGCGGAGGAGGAGAACGGCGGCATGGAGTTGTAGACTAGGCATTAATGTATCGTGTGTATCGTTATAAGAGGTCGTGCTTGCTCGTACTCGCATTGCATGGCATTCATGCATCGTAGTGCGTAGAGTAGCCAGGTTCACGTGCCTCCACAGCTCAGTGGCAAGTGGCAAGAAGTATTTTGCTCCCGCCGGTGCCCCGCGCCGATGTAGAGATTTTTGAGATTGACCACCTCTGGACACACGAGCGCAGAGCGAGACGTTGACCACAACACCAAAAGCAAACAGCACGGATGACTTCCAACGTGCTCCCGCTGTTCTGGCACCTGGCGTCGTCGTCGCGCGACACGCGCCTCAGCGCGACCGCCGACCTCGTCGGTGCCGTGACTGCGTTCCAGGCTGCCCACTCGACAACACCAACACAAGAAGGAGGGAGCGACGACGAAGATGACGAGGACGACAGCGACGCCGAGTCGGGCATGGAGGTGGATGGATCAGAGGACGGGGAGGAGCGTCTCGTGTCCGCCGAGGACGCGGAGCTCGACGCCCAGTTTGTGCGGGATAACCACCCGGACGTGGCGTACACTGTCAAGCGTCTCGTCCGTGGCCTGAGCAGCTCGCGCGAGTCGTCGCGCTTGGGCTTCGCCGTGGCTCTGACGGAGGTGAGTAGTGGTCAAGGCAGATGTAGAAGTGCTTCGGGTTGGGCTAACGGCAGATCCTCACTCGTATACCAACAGTGTCCGCCGCGCAGGTCATGTCTGGCGTGATCCGCTCGTCGCAGTGGACTGGAGGCATGAAGGGACGGGAGGAGCGCGACCACATGTTTGCGCGGCTGTTCGGCATCGTCGCGCTCGCGGACTCTGGCGTGCTCTTTGCACCGACATCGCGCATCGAGGAGTTCACGACCGCGCTCGACTCGCTGCTGCTTCTTGTCGAGGCCAAGGCGTGGCTCGCCGAGGCGGCGGGCTGGGCGCTCGTCCGCTGCGCGGAGGGACTTGTTGCCTCCGACGTCAGCTGGAAGGACGAGGCTATTGCTCTCATCACGGAGAAGATCTACGAGGACAAGTCGTGGACCCCCGAAAAGGTCGCCCTCACGCTTGTGCTGCAAAAGGCCTGCCCCGAGCTCGAGTGGAAGACCCTCACCGCCCCGACGTTCAAGCATTTCCCCCTCCTCGCGCCGCAAAACCTCGTCACCCTCGGCCGCGTGCTCAAGGAGGGAGGCGACGACGAGTCAAAGACCGGCACATACAAGCCCCAGCTCCACTTTGTCTGGGACGCCATCCTCGACTGCTACTTCCCCACCCCTGCCCCTGGCATCGCGCCCTTCTCCGACCTCTTCCGCGTTGTCGTCGACGAGGCGCTCTTTGCCAACACGTCCTCTGCGGAGCGCAAGTACTGGGGCTTCCAGGTGTTTGAGCGCGCGCTCCCCTTGCTCGACGCCGAGGCCGTGCCCCTCATCTTCACGCCCAACTTTATGCGCTCGTGGATGAACAACCTCAGCAGCCCCGACCGCCACCTCCACAAGGCAGCGGTGCAGACCGCCCGCGTGGTTCAGGAGCACGTCAAGGCCCACCCCACTGCGGGCTTTACCCTCCTCTCCCAGCTGGTGGGCAAGCACGGCCGCCCAGACTTTGACCGCGTGACCAAGACCAAGACAGTCGAGTCTATCATGGCGAACCTGACTGTCGACGGTGTCGCGCAGTATGTCGCGTACCTCGAGGGAGTCATCCTCCACGGTGACGGCGACGCCGCGGCCCTCGAGGACCGCCGCACCTGGGCGCTGGACCAGCTCCTCGCCCTGTGCCGCAACGGCGCGGTGCCCAAGGCCGACGCGTGGGTTTCTCGTGTTCTCGACTTTTTGCAAGTCCACGGCTTCTTCCTCATCCGCAAGGCGGAGAAGAAGAGCGCCATCGCTGCTCTCCAGGCTGTGCCCAAGCCACCTCTGTCCGACTCGAACGCCGCCACTGCGCGGTCGCGTTTCTTCTCGGCTTTGGTCGACATTACCGCCGCGACGCCGGCCAAGGGCGACGAGCGGGTGCAGGGCGCCGACGCTGCCGGCAAGCTGTGGCTCACGCGCGCGCTCGAGACTTTCGCCAAGCTCGAGGGCAGCAAGAACGCCGAGCTCGTGACTGACGCGGACGAGGAGATCAAGAAGATCCGCACCGAGGCGGTCGGCGTCCTCGCCAAGATTGCAAAGGACACGAGCGACGCCGCGAGGGGTGTTACTATCCTGGTCTCGTTCCTCATTCTGCAGACGTACGACGACGTCGAGGACGCGCTGGACATGCTCGACGAGGCTGTCACTGCTGCGCGGGGGATGTTTATCACCAAGAAGAAGAAGGTCGACGAGGAGGAGGCAGAGCCTATCGCCGAGCTGCTCGATGTGCTCATCGCACTGCTGGACAAGGGGTCGGCTGACCTGCGTACTTTGGCCAACCTCGTTTTTGGCATGGTCGCGCCGGCTATGACCAAGTCGAGTGTGGAGCACCTCGTTGCGCAGCTCGAGTCGTCCGCCGCTCAGGAGGCGGACGAGGCTGACAGCGAGGAGGACGAGGATGACGACGAGGAGGATGAGGACGATGAGGAAGACGACGACGAGGAAGATGACGACGACGCCTCGGTCGAGGAGTCCGACGACGACAGCGCCGAGGTTGACCCCGAGTTCCGCCGCCGCGTCGCCGAGGCACTCAAGGTCTCTGGCGCGCTCGACGAGTCGGACGACGACGACAGCGACAACGAGAGCGTGTGGGACGACGACCAGATGATGAAGGTGGACGAGCAGCTCGCGCAGGTCTTCAAGTCCCAGCAGGCGGGCAAGACCGACTCCAAGACTGACATCAAGCGTGAGTCATACCTTGCATTCTGTTACTGATTACAGACGCGGCCATCGAATCCTTGCACTTCAAGAACCGCGTTCTCGACTTTTTCGATGCCTACGCGCGCCGCCAGTCGACCTCGCCCCTCATTCTCACCCTCCTCGTCCCGCTGCTGCGCCTGTCGCGCGCGGGCGGCGAGCTGGCTAACAAGGCGGCCGGCGTGCTCCGCACGCGTATCGCCAAGGCGCCGCACGCGCCCTCCCCCTCCGCCGTGGACTCTGCCGAGGCAGCGGCGATCCTCGCCGAGATCCACGACCTCGCACGGCACGCCGGCTCCGCCGAGTTCTCCTCCCTCTGCTCCTCGGCCTCTCTGTTCGCAGCACGCGCGGCACCCACTCAGGCGCAGGAGGCGTACGCTGCCACCCTTGCCGACTTTATGACGCGCAAGTCGTCGTCCGTGCACCCGGCCTTTGTGCTCGACTATGCCCGCCGCCACGCAGCACGGGCATGGGCGCTCGCTCCGGCGCTAGTCGAGCTCTGTGCACCGGGCAAGAGCGCGAACGCCTTCCGCCAGACGCAGGGGTACGCCATCCTCCAGGCATTGGTGGTGCACCTCCCTGCGCTTGTCAAGGCCGGCGACGTGACCGCCAAGGAGGCCGGCAGCGTGCTCGCCGGCGCTATGGCGGGCGTGTATGACACGCTCGAGGCTGCAGCCGAGGGGGGCGAGTACAAGGCCGACCGGTTGAAGGATGTCGCCAAGTTTGCGCTGGCGGTCGCGCGGGCGGGCAAGGCGCTCGGCGTTGATGTCGGTGCGGGGCGGTTGTCTGCCGTGGTGGACAAGGTGAGGGAGGGGAAGACGCGGGATATGCGCGGTGTGCTGGGCCTGTTGCAGCAGTTGGGGGCTGTTATGGGCCAGAGCCAGGGCCAGGAGGGCAAGGCAAAGGGCAAGAAGGAGGGCAAGAAGGGAGGGAAGAAGGAGGTGGAGGAGAAGGGGGAGGAGGAGGCGGCCGCACCGAAGAAGCGCAAGGCTTCTGGGGATGATAAGGCGGCGAAAAAGGTCAAGACTAAGGTCAAGTCCAAGGCCAAGGCAGCATAGATAGATGGGTCATGTTAGGCATAGCGATTGCGGCGGAGAGGAGCACTGACGAGTATGTGAGCGAGAGGTCTGATAAGATAACACATGGTGGAGTTGCGGCTACCGAGGATGATATAGACTCGTCGTTGAGTTGCACGTGCATGTCAGCTCTCGACTCCTCTGACCAAGTTCACTCAATAGCACCAGTATTGCACTTGCAGTCCCATATCACGCGCGTACGACTCTGCAGCGTGCCGTGGCTGCATGAGGCTTAGAAATCTCGAGGCTTCATCGAGGCGTAGCGAACGCAAACTTCGAGCCGATGTCGGAGCGAAGCATCATCTGACTGCAACGACTGCGCCACAGCCAAGCAAACGCCACACCCACGATAGCCTGCCACGCCACAAGTATGCTTACCCACCGCCAGTTCTCCGGCCTCTCCTCACTGTTCCGACACCCCTGCTTCCAATCTCTGTTCCGATGATCCGTGCGATGAGCAGATTCATAGCGTAGCCACCCAGTCAGCGGCTGCACAACCACACTTCATGTGACTTCTCCAATGCCTCAACCCCGCTAGTCTTCTATCCTCCTCGGCCTCCGCGAGCCAATCAACTCGCCCTCCTTGTTAGTTCCCTCTCAAATGCAGCTCACATCGTCGTCGCGCAAGGGAATGACGACCTGTTTAGCTGGGAAGGCGCGGGATATCGCCCCCTCGACGTCTGCGCGGAGGAGGCGGAGGTTTCGTTGTGTCTCTTGGCGGTTGGATTCGAGCTCCCTGCGCGCGCGGGCGCGGTCGTACGCATCGTAGGCTACTGCACTTACCACGAAAGCGGTGATGAAGTATCGCCTCATGGTGGGAGTTATGATAGGCAATGGGAGGTGATCAGCGAGTATAGTCAGTCTTGCAGAAATTGCAGTCAGTATACGTTAGACCAGTTCGGTGATGAAGACGCCCAGATTCACTTTCCACCCACACACGAACCTCTCATACCTCGCCCCAGGCCGGCCTGCGGCCGTCCTGTGGCTTCGATAGCAACATACGTCGTACATGTGCTGACGCTATGCTCTATGGCCTCCTATATTAACACCTAGTGGTAGACCGCGGAGACCGGCCGGCAGCGAGAAAGGGTTCGGTTCGTGTACTATCATAAAGAGCAGGCTTAGACCGCCGGGTGGGTGTTGTACTCGTTGTGCTGGGTCGTGTGCTTTGCCCCACGCTGCCAGAACTTGCGCTTGGGTGCGACGCCGTTGTGGCCGACACCGCCCATGCCGTCGTCGTAGCCGCCGTACTGCTGCTGGCGCATGAGCTCGGCCTCGCGCGCCTCCTTGTCGCGGATCTCCCTGTCGCGGTGGCGGTGCTTGCGCGCACGGCCGCAGCAGCACGAGATGCCCGAAGTGAACATGCAGATGAGGAGGATGATCGTCGCTGCGAGGGTGAGCCAGGTGCCCGTGCCGTAAGACGCGCGTCCGCGGGCGTCGCTGATGTGGTTCTTGACCGAGGCAAAGGCGACAAAGTCGATGATCATGGCGGCGAGGGAGGCGAGGAAGGCCAGGATCGTGAGGATGGTTGCGAAAAGGTAGCCAATCTTGTCAGAGGCACAGGCGACGATCATGGCGAGGAAAGCCAGGCCCGCGGCGATGGGGTGGAGGATGAAGCCCTTGGTGACTGCCGTGAGGGACTTTGAGATGCCGTCCGCGACGCCGTCGATGAGGCCGTCAGACTGGACGGACTGGCCGTTGGACAGCTGGGCGGTGAGCCTGGTGAGGTCGTAGCCCAGCTTGCTCTTGGAGCACGCGCCCTCGACGCAGTAGCCGAACGCGCCGAGCTGCGCGAAGCGCGGCGAGTGGACCGTCGCGAGCGTGAGCGAGTCGATCATGGGCGTGGAGACTGGGAGTTAGCGAAGGTCATAGGGTGGCGGCGAGCAGTGGCGCGTGCTCAAGCTCGAGTGACTTACCCGACGCCATGATGAGCAGCACACATGCTGCGAGCAGCAGGAGACCAGTGAGGCCGCCGATGATCATGTCGACTGAGCTGGAGAGTTGGTCTTGAGGATGAGGTTGCTCGAGAGAGTCTTGCTTTGGAGAAGTGACACGAAGAGGAGAACAGATGTGAGAGAAGTTGTTCTTCTGATAAAGAGACAGAGCCGTGGGACAGGGGGGTTGGGGTCAGATCAAGCTCTCAGACATCCCCTTCCAGATCGACACCGGGGGCATGATCGTGGCAGTCTTCCTTCCTTCCTTCTCTCTTCCTCCTCGGCTCCACTGCAGCGCGACTGCAGCGCGACAGAGGGCAGGATCGGCAGGAGAACGTGTGGCAGTGCACCCACTTTCCTTTTCCTCTTCCCTCCTCCTCTTCCTCCTCCACCTCTTCCCTCCCGCCGAAGTCGTCGATGAACGCATGTTTGTGTGCATCTGTGTGACATTTTGCCACCAACTTTTGCCTCGCGCAGGGCAGCACTTTCCTCCCGCCAAGCCCGCGCTGCACCGGCGCACAGCACACCGCCGCCCCGTGCCAGTGACATCATATCCACACAGGTATCCTACCTTTGGTCGCATCCTGATGCGGATCGCAGATCTAAGCTTTTTCTAGTGGCCCTGGGGGGCCAGCCAGCCGGGCAGCATCGGTCCGAGCGACCTTCCCCTTGCGCCCTCTGCCCCTCTTCCCCTGCGCCCCGACTCCTGGATTTCCTCCCGCTGCGCGCGGCCCGTAGCTGCTCCACGTCCCTGCATCCCTGCGCTGCATGCACACAGCGCGACGGTGCGCCCTCGACACGCCTAAACCTTCCATCCACCTGCCAGCCAGCTGCCTCATTCCGAGACCCGATCTGCGACCTTCTCTTTAACTATTATATTTGTCCATGGTTTTCACGCACTTCCATCGTTCTCAACCAGAAATGCAGCTAGAGCCTTGATCTAACGCGCATCGTGACCCAGACCCTAAGCT